>JAMPIV010022640.1:0-139094 GCA_024509875.1 Oreohelix idahoensis
GGGGGTGAGGGGGGGGGGGGGGGAGGGAGAGGGAGGGAGGGGGTTGAAATTGATGGGGGGGGGAGGAGGGGGTGTGGGGGGTTGGGGGGGGTTGGGAGGGGTTTTTGGGGTGAAGATCCCAGTGGTAATTGTGATTTGTTTGTGTGAGAAAAAGTGGGTTGTCCTCCAATGGACCATGGGTTGTTGAATAGGACTGCATGAAGGATTAAATTTGTCCCCATTCTCATTTGCTTTTCCACTGCCGCATTTCCCCATTACTCTTTCGTTATAATTATTGTGTGCTCCCACTTTCGCATTAGGTCTCCCATTACTATAATGAGATCGTACCTGGGTACAGTTTCCATTTCCTTTTGTACCTGTTGATAGAACTCATCCTTGATCTCTTCATCGCTGTCGTTTGTTGGTGCATAGCATTGTATAATTGTGGTGTTGGTGAATCTCCCTCTCAGTCTTGCTCTTATTAGTCTGTTGTTAATGGGTTTCCATTCCAGTAGAGACCTTTCCATTCCTTTCTTAAGGATAATGGCTACACCTTCGTTGTGCTGACCGTCCTCTCTACCAGAATAAAGTACTGTTTCCCCTGTGGCTGTTTTTATTCTCCCCATCCCTGTCCATCTGCTCTCGCTTATTCCCAGGATATGTAGTTTGTAATTCCTCATCTCTGCTGTGATCTGTCTCAGCTTTCCTGCCTCATTCATAGTTCTGACATTCCAAAAACCAATTCTGGTTTCGTGTTTTGCGGTCTGGGCATCCGTTTTCATGCCAGTGGCTTCCTTTCGGCTTTCACCACTGTCAGTCATACGAGCCTGAGACTCCGGATGTCCGTCCCGCATCAAGGTATTTTCATTTATTGCTGTTTCCGTAACGTGTGCGATTTTTTACACAGACAGGGGTGTCGGCCCTGTGCTAAAACCCCCAACCTGGAGGACCAGGGTACCAGCTTTTGTCTGACCCCTACCCACGCAGACCAGTCCAGCATGGTTGAACCTACCAGGAGTAAAACTCCCACTGGCATTGCTCTGGGGATTGTCAGGGTACACAAGCTGCCATACCGCTACAAGGTATAGGTACCATTGATGGCAGACCCAAGCAATGCGGCAGAGATATTCATGACAAAAAAAATTCTTAGATGCTTTATGCGAGGGGAAAAAAAATCCTTCTCTGAATATGGCACTAAACCTCTGGGTAAGTCAGTAAACCATCTTGAATAACATCGAGTAAGTGGCGGCCTCCGAAGAAAATAGTAAGGCCACGAACACGAGATTAAAATCTCCACCAAACAAATCTCAGGAGCTTGGAAAAACACGTCCTACTCGGACGACTGTGAAAATGAGAGTAATAAACTAAAAAAAACCCAAACCAAGATGGCTGACCGTTATAATGAATTTGAAAAAAAACCGCGATGCATAACGTCATTAGTGACCAGTGTCGTAGCGAAATATGCGGCGTTCAATACAAGTGAAAAAATCGTACAAATAATGACTTTACTACAGACAGCTATATCTCTTCAAATCAATGGATATATGCCTGCGTGTAGCAACCTATTATCACACATTATTTATAACTTACCAACGGGCTGATCACCCGTTTGCCAGTCACTTCGATTACGGAAACAACAGCAAATGGATTGATTTGCCGTTGCCCTAAAGACGCCAATAGGCGTGATGGGAAACAATGGCAAAGAAAACCTATCTGCTGTTGCCCTAAGACGCCACTAGGCGTAATGGCCACTGACTGCTTTGACGGTCGGTGGCTAAGGACGGAAGAAGAAGATTTATAACTTAACACACTGTTTATCCTAATAATAACCAGTCAGAAGTTGAACGTGATACTTTTCTTCATATATTAAATAAAAACACCTCGAGGGGCTTTCCCAAATAAGAAAAGTATCGACCGCCGAGAAGAACAACTACTCATAGTCATAGCTGTTATTGATCTATCGGTACTCTACAGCTCAGTGCCAAATTGTATGACACCGCAATGCACTGTCTGTAACTGAAATGGTGGAGCAGGAAGAGAGAGAGAGAACGAACGAACGAACGAACTTTATTTTCAAAGGGTTGAGAATTGGGCACGCAGGCCCGTCTGACATTCTGCCCTTCCTTTCTCTCGTCTTTTATACTGGTTTCATTTATTCTCACATACATTTTACCCATCAATTCAAGGAATTCAACGTTGTAAAGGTAAAATACTAGCATACTCACATTCACAGTATCTAATTATAAACATGAAATAAAGTATGTTGAAAAATACAAACTAAGTATCACCATGAAACAAAATATGTTGAAAAACACTATCATCATCATTAAACCTACATTCGATATTATATCATTTGTTCGGAAAAATAATCACATTAGGGGGGCAGATAATCAGAACTCATAAAGTAATCGAAAAGTTTACGATTGTATGAATAGGGACTGAGGTTGTTATCTTTCAGATAATGTGGAAGATAGTTCCAGAGATGAGCAGCAGAGTAAGCTAAGCTTTTCTTGAATAAGTCAAGCCTAGGCTTGGGCACTTGTATTTTGTTAAGGCGTTGACTGCGTCTTTCACTGTATTTGAACATTGGCCACAGATATGTCACACAAATTTAGCTTTGTTGAACAGAAAGCGCTTTCTTAGAGGAAGTATTTTGAGATCTTTATATAGATCTACACACTGTGCTTGGCAGTTGTCAGAAACTAGACGCACTGCACGCTTTTGTAGTGAATGGAGTCTTTTTGTATTGGACATAGAACAACCATCCCAGATTGTGGAGCAATAGTCAAGGTTTGTTTGTATGTGAGATATATAGAACAATTTACGTGCGTCTTCATCTAGGAAATGTTTGATTTTAGCTAACTGGTAAACTTTCTGTGCCGTTTGCTTGGTCAGTGCATGAACATGTGAGTTCCAATTTAGATGCTGGTCAACGACTATTCCTAGAGTTTTATGTTCATTAACGTTTTCAATTGGTAAGGTACCAATATAGATCTGAAGAGTTGTTTTCTCTGAATTTTGTAATTTTTGTCTAGTTGATATTAACATGCACTTTGTTTTAATTATATTAATTAGCATGCGATTTCCGATGCTCCACCTAATCAGATTGTCTGTATCTTTAGAGAGAGAGAGAGAGAGAGAGAGAGAGAGACAGACAGACAGACAGACAGACAGACAGAGAAAGGGGAGCGGGGAGAGAAAGATAGAAATGAATAATTGTCTTCCCACTTCCAGAAGACAAAAGTGATTGTCAATTGCAGCCGTATTAATAATAAATTCTTTAAGCGCCAAACACGGCGCATAAGGCAGAAACCAGTGCTCTCCAGGTTGTTCGTTGTGACGCCACTCCTCTTAGCTCTTGCACATTATTTAGGCCCAACGTTCTTCCTTCTCTTATTATTGTTCTTCTGAGTGTTTTCTTTTGGTCTTCCTTTTTTCCGCTTACCCTCAGGAACCCAAGTGAGCGCCTGTAGTGGTATTCTGTTGTTTTGCATTCGTAGGACATGACCGATATATGACCATCGTCCTTTTCCTTATATAGTCGGAGACATATTTCTGCCTAGAGTCTTCTCTTATTTGTCGATTAGTCTTGAATTCTTTCCAACTGATGTTCATGAGTTTTCTAAGACATTTGTTCTCGAATGTATTCAGCTTGTTCTCCAATGATTTTGTTATTTTCCAACTCTCACAGCCGTATGTTAACACTGAGATAACATTTGAATTAAACAGACGAAGCTTGGTATGTATATTCAATGATCGTAATTTCCAAATGTTAGATAATCTATTGAAGGCGCTAGCTGCCAAAGCAATTCTAGTATGGATTTCTCTTGTTGTGTCACCATCCTGAGTCATTTTACTGCCTAATAATTGAAACTTTCAACTTTCTGTAGTTTTTCCCCGTTCAAGATGATATCAAAGGTCTCGTTAGAAAAGTTCATAGCTTTAGTTTTAGAGGCATTTATTTGGAGACCAATTTTAACCGAGAGATGACACAAATTATTTATTGCTTCTTGGGATTGTCTTGGTGTTGAACTTAAGAATGCTACATCATCTGCGAAATCCAGGTCCCCCAGGAATTTTCCATTTGTCCATTTTATACCCAATTGTTCATTGTGGGTATAGTTTCTCATAACCCAATCAATAGCTATTCCAAAAAGTAGTGGTGACATAATACAGCCTTGTTTTTCACCCCTGTTTCTACTGTAAACCATTCTGTATTCCCTTTATTTGTTCTAACACAACATCTTGCATTGTCATATAGCGCTTTGATTATATTCACATATTTTGTTGGAAAACCATAGATTGTAAGTATCTTCCACAATGATGGGCGGTGTAGACTATCAAAGGCTTTTTGAAAATCGACGAAGGTGATAATAAGTGGCGATTGCCTTTCCACTGATTCTTCTATAATTGTTCTTAGTGTGAATATTTGATCAATACATGATCGTTTCGGCCTGAAACCCGCTTGTTCTTCTCCTGATCTTTTCGTCAGCATGCAATTTAAGTCTTTCTAACATCATGCAACATAATAATTTTCCAGGTACTGATAATAGAGATATACCACGCCAGTTATTACAGTCTGATAGAATCACCTTTTCTTCGGTAACTTTACAATAATACTGTCTTTCCATTGTTGTGGTGGTTGTTCTTCTCTCCATACTTCATTTATAATATCTAAAATTCTCAAGAGGTTGTTGTCATTAACTGCTTTAATCATTTCCCCTGAAATTTCGTCAACTCCAGCAGCTTTAAAATTTTTTTAATCTTTTAACGGCTTGTTTGATCTCGTCCAGCGTGAATTCATCGCAAGTTATTGGCAAGGTGGTTGTGGATGTTTCATTATTAAAATCAGGTGTTACTGTTGGTGGTGGTCTGTTTAGCACCTCCATGAAGTGCTCAGCCCATCTCTTCATTTGTTCTTTTTCTGTTGGTATTGAATTCCCTAATTTACCTTTAACAGGTGTTTCCATAGCAGTAGGCTGGTGACATAGTTGTTTTGTAATTTGATAAAGGCACCTACTATTACCAGTTCTTGCAGCATTTTCAGCTTCTACGGCCAGTTCATTGATGAAATGTCTTTTATCTCTTCGAGTTTTTGTCTTCACTTCTTTATTTAACAAGTTATAAGTTAGTTTGCAAGATTCAACTGCATTATGTGTACTTGCTGCTAGTAGTTTAAGTTTTGCTGTTTTCCTTTCTTGTATTTTATCCCAAGTATCTTCTCTCATCCATTTTTTCTTTTTATGTACTAGGTATCCGGTGGCCGCTACAGCTGCTTCTGTCATTGCTGTTCTCAGTTGTTCCCATTTAGTATCGATTGTCTTGGTGGTGATATCGTTGTCAATTTTGCCTAAAGCATCGAAATAGTTGTTCATTTTGACATTATATTCCTTCTTTATATCATTTGATTGCAGTCTGTGTACATCTATTCTTCTATTTTTATTCGGTTGGTATAACTTCTTCAGTTTAATTCTCATTTTAGCTATGCAGAGGTTATGATCGCTTCCGATCTCTGCACCTCTGTATGCTCTGACGTCTTGAACTGATGAGCGAAATTTAGCGCTTATGCAGAAGTGATCTATCTGGTTCTTAGTTCTGCCATCAGGTGAATTCCATGTTATCTTGTGGATATTCTTATGTGGAAAGATGGTGTCTGCCACAACGAGGTTTGATATTTCACAAAGTTCTAGAAGTCTTTCGCCATTTTGATTCAAACAGCCGTATTGATACACCCCAAATGCGCCCTTGAACATTGCAGGGGAGATTACCCAAGTGCATGTTCTTAAGTATCTGTCAGTTCTCTCAAGTTGGGCGTAATTTACGACATATATAAATACTCATGCGCACAATTTAAAAAAAAAGTTTCGCCAGGAATCGATCCTGGGAAATTTTACCTGTCATGGGGGAATGTAATTCACCTACTAGACCACCAGAGCCAGTGACCAGCGGAAAGTTGCGGTTGAAAAAGTTATATGTTGTAACAAGTCGAGCGCCGCTGAATTAACGATCCCATATCAATGGAGACTTGCAGTTCCACGAGATATCTACGATACCAGCACCGATTATAATGTGAGTAATGCACATTTTAAAAACATATCGGAACATGGCAGTCCGTCGTTATTAATAGAGGCCAGCTACAAAGTAAAAATGCCTTCACCCGCCTCACTGGTACAGCATTATTTGCGTCAGCTATAAAGGGTTAGTTGCTTATCCTTATAAAGGGGCACTCTGTAAAGCCACGCTTAATGGTGGTCATCATTTCGTGGATAGCTTCTTACTTATCTCTTCAATTGACTCTTGCTGTGAAGCGTCGTGGTGAGCTGAAGTTGTCGTTCCTGTTCAAGTGCGTCCTATTGGCTGCTATGATCCCCTGTGTTGTTTTAGGACCTCTCTTGGTCTTCACCATGCCTTTAATTAAACAAGATCAACTATTGTATGCGCGTAGTGGTAATTGCTCGGGCTCCATTCTCATGTACTATTTGTATGCACGTAGTGGTAATTGCTCGATCTCCATTCTCATGTACTATTGTATGCGCGTAGTGGTAATTGCTCGGGCTCCATTCTCATGTACTATTGTATGCGCGTAGTGCTAATTGCTCGATCTCCATTCTCATGTACTATTGTATGCGCGTAGTGGTAATTGCTCGATCTCCATTCTCATGTACTATTGTATGCGCGTAGTGGTAATTGCTCGATCTCCATTCTCATTAATCTCATGTACTATTGTATGCGCGTAGTGGTAATTGCTCGATCTCCATTCTCATGTACTATTGTATGCGCGTAGTGCTAATTGCTCGATCTCCATTCTCATGTACTATTGTATGCGCGTAGTGGTAATTGCTCGATCTCCATTCTCATGTACTATTGTATGCGCGTAGTGGTAATTGCTCGGGCTCCATTCTCATGTACTATTGTATGCGCGTAGTGCTAATTGCTCGGTCTCCATTCTCATGTATTATTGTATGCGCGTAGTGGTAATTGCTCGATCTCCATTTTCGTGTACTATTGTATGCGCGTAGTGGTAATTGCTCGGGCTCCATTCTCATGTACTATTGTATGCGCGTAGTGATAATTGCTCGGTCTCCATTCTCATGTACTATTGTATGCGCGTAGTGGTAATTGCTATTGTATGCGCGTAGTGGTAATTGCTCGGGCTCCATTCTCATGTACTATTGTATGCGCGTAGTGGTAATTGCTCGGGCTCCATTCTCATGTACTATTGTATGCGCGTAGTGGTAATTGCTCGGGCTCCATTCTCATGAGATGGCCAAACCAGTGTATTTTCCGTCTCTTTATATATCTGATGCATGATGTAGTCCCTACAATTTTTCCAATGTCATAATTTCTCATTCTGTCTCCTCTGATAGCTTTGATGGCTGTCATCTCGCACGATGTGATTTTCCTCTCCTGTGTTCTGGTCAGGCACCATGTTGTATACGTATAGCAAAGAGTTAGTAAGAATATGCTTTTTATCCAGTTTTCATACTGATATTCGGATGTTTGAGCAGTTGCGGAAGTTGGTAAGTCACGATGGTTTGTTTCTAGCGTATTTTTCATTTCTACAATTGACTCCAGTACTCTTTTCCCTGTACTTACTATTATCAGTTTTACAGCAGCTCCTTTCATTATTTACACATATCGTATTATATCCATTGCTACTACCCGGTTTGTTGTATTGCGATCTAATGGTAAATTATGCAAGCTGTTATTTCTGATGCATTTATTTATTATGTCTTGTATTCGTTGTTATTTTCTCATAGCCTACCTACAATTTTCATCTTCCCTTTTTTGACCGTGACTGACAAAGGAAACACTAAAATGTCACGTGTTTGTAGTGCATTGGTCATGTGTACATCTAACCCCCAGCATAATGTTTTATTTGTTTCCTATCCATCTACCTTGAAAGTTAGAGCAGAGACTCAGACGCCTAGCTGAGCCACAATTGGATGAAGTCCAGTGCGGATTCCGAGCAAACCGAAGTACTCAAGACCTAATCTTCACACTCAGACAGCAGAGTGAAAAGGCCCTTGAGTATAAGAGTGAGATCCATCTTTCTTTCACAGATCTGGAAAAGGCGTTTGACAGGGTCCCCTAGAGCAAACTTTGGGACTGTTTGGTAAGGAAGAACATTTCAGCACCTCTGATTCATGCTATACAGAGCTTCTACAAGTCTTGCATAAATTATGTGAGGACAGCAAACCATAAGTCAGAAGAGTTCAGGACCACCACTGGTGTAAGACAAGGTGATATCCTGTCACCTTATCTATTCATACTCCTCATGGACGATGTCATCAAGGCACGTAAGGAGAGAACAACAAAGTATTCAGTGGGGTACTGGAAGATGAGACAGGTCTAAATTTCAGAGCTGGCATTTGCTGATGATGTTGCCCTGATTGCTAAATCAGAGGCACATCTCCAATCCAACCTGCAAGTCTGGAAGGAAGAGCTGGAGAAGAGAGGGATGGTCATAAGCAGCTCTAAAACAAAATCCATGGTGATATCACGAGAAGAAAGAAGACATCAGATTAAGCTGGGAGAACGGGGCAAAGTCTTTTACAGACAGGGGGTATGATGTGCTGGTGTTGTGGGTAGTGGGTTTCCCCCCTTGCTTCACCCTAGGCCTAGTGAATTCTTGTTCATGAAAGGAGCGACCATTGCGGTGTTAGTCTCTTGGCCTAGCAAAACCTCTCATACCCCAAGATCGTTGTGCGTGGTGAAGAGCCACACCCTCCTCGAGGTAGTCCTGGTAACTGAGGGTGCGAATCCTCAGGCTAAACACAACGGATCTAGAGGAGCAAACCTCGATAATTAAACCGGTGCACTACACCGTACACGCCCTCTGTGGGTGGGAAGGAGCCAGATGGATACTGAACAAGTCTTGGGAGTGGGAACGAGTGTGGACTGCTCCCTGAAGATCGGAACCCATCGTACAGGCACAGAGACTCAGGACTTGACAATCCTATTGCCTTCAACTCTTGGTCACATGCCTGGAGAACTCGGCGTAACCAGCAGGCAATTTGGTGGCGGGGAAAGAGTGCTGTGAGCCCTGCTGTGGCTACGTATCACAAGGAGACGCAGAAACACCCCCTTTATCTCCCCCCAGAGCTGGCACAGTACACTTCTGGCTTCTACCCGGGGCGGTAGGAAATCCACATCAAACCTGGCAGAGCAAGTCCTCCATCAGATGCAGCCGATGCTGGGCCCACTGGCGCGTGGACACGTCCCGATCCCCATCGAGACTTGCCCGGGGAGCCCACCCCGGCTCAAAAAAGCAGAGAAGGCCACTCTCCAAACCTCCGATGTCTTGCGGGCAGTGTTAGGATGTGCAAGAACATGGACAGGAAGACTCCACAACTTCCCCACTGAAGACACGCCCACGGCGACCGTTGCCTCAATTGGCTGTGTGTGGTGTACCCGGAAATGGGGCCACCCAGTACTGAGGCACAGTTAAGTCCCCGATGTCACTTATCGGTGCAGAGTTGAGAGAGATGGCTGAGCATCACAATCCCCCCTGTGTTGCAGCATGATGAGAACCCAGCATTGCACACTGAGCTTGGGGGGAATCACTTGGGCACCAGACTTAATACTGGCTCTTGACTGGATGGCCGCATGCAGGAGATTTCTACAATGGAGGGTTGGCAGGTGGTGGGTATCTGGAAGTGGCTTTGTGCAGGACGTGAGGATTCCTTGGGAGAGCCCAGAACCAGAGCACAACATTGTGCAAGCTCTGCATAGTTGGAGAGCCCCCTGGATGACGGGGAATGCACAGTGTGCTACCCCACCTATCCCCAACTGCTAACTTAGAACCAGAAGTGGGGTCCTCTGTATGCGTGCCAGGCCAGGATAAAATGCCTGGGAAAGAGACTGGAGCTCAGAACTCCCTAACTCAAAGTTGCAGGATGGCAGAAAAGCCATGGGAAAGACAGGGCTATTTTGAAGATAACGCAACCATATTTTCACCATACGAGCTCGGACGCCGCCTCGGTAAACAAGGTCCGCGCAGAGCAGTGACACCCCCAGGCTGCTTGCGAATAGTCTACTACTGGGAACATAAACAGATTAGGGATGAGCCCACTCTCCCGTTGAACAGGTGCTAAAGTCATAGATACTGGGCCAGAAGGCGCACCGGAAACCACAGTATCATGCAACTCGCTTTTTTTTTTCTATGGAGAGTACACCGTCAAATAAATCTCGTACTGGTACTCGCCCTGTGGAGCTCCACCAGGCAGGTGCAGTGCCGGGCTCTGAGCCTCGACAGAGCCCACCCTCAGCTACTGGAGGACCCTCTAGACCGTCTTGTGGAGTCAGCAGACGGCGGAGGAGAACTACTGACCAAAACAAAACAGAAAAAGAGAAACCCAGAGTGCCACTTGTCATGATGCACTGGAATGCAGAGGGGGTGAACAGCAAGCAGGCTGGATACAGCAAAAAGACAGAGCTGGAAAACATCTTGTATGAGAAGCAAGTCAGTGTTTGCTGTATCCAAGAGACTCACTTGAAAGCAGATCAAACCTTTAAAATAAGGGGATATCAATGCTTCAGATCCGACAGAAAAGATAGACGAAAAGGAGGAGTACTTACTCTTGTAAGGAATAACATTCCTGCACACGAAAGGAAAACCTTCATGGATGGAGCAGAATATCAGCTGTTGCAGATAAAGGTAGACAAGATGGAAATAGAACTCCTGAACTATTACTGTCCGAACAACAAACCCCTGAGTCTCAGCTCTATACAGGTACCAGCCACCAACTTTATAGCAGTTGGAGACTTTAATAGCCACTCCTAGAGCTGGGGCTATAACCATCTGGATCACAGAGGTGAAGAGGTTGAAACTTGGCAAGATGATCACTCCCTAATCCTAGTCAATAATGCCACAGATACTCCTACCTTCTACTCCAGAGGATGGCACACAACTTCAACACCAGATCTTGCCTTCTCCACACCAGATATAGCTGGATCTATTAGTAGAGAAGTAGGAGACCAACTAGGGGGAAGCGACCATCGCCCAATCTTTCTTACTGTCCAGAGTGCAACTCTCAGTACAGGCCCAGCCATTACAAGATGGAACTACAAAAAAGCCAACTGGGGTTTATTCAGGCATCAGGTGAACACGCTGCTGTCTACCCTCAAGGTACAGAACAGAGACATTAATGAAGTGGTAAAAGACTTCAACAGATGCATACTACAAGCTGCAAAAGAAACCATTCCCAAAGGATGCCGGCATAACTACATACCATACTGGTCCAGCACACTCCAAGAACGTCAGGAAGCTATGGACAGGGCTAGAAAGGACGCAGAGTCTCAGCCTTCACTTGAAACTCACAACAAATGGAAAAAGGCTGTAGCAGAGTTTCAGAGAACAAAGCTAGAAGAAAAACGGAAAAGCTGGAGAACTAAAACGGCATCGCTGAACCTTGAGAAAGACGGCAGGAAACTTTGGAGATTAGTCAAGTCTCTAAATGAAGAGAGCGTTCCTCACCTAGGCAGACTATCACATTGGATGAAGGTGGCAAACTTTTCAGAGGAAAACAAGCTGCAGACTTGTTTGCTAGAAGATACAGTTCAGAAAGCAACTTACCCATTAACATAGATCATCAGAGAGAGATAAGAAAAGAAATACTGGCAACCATAGGACAGACAGATACTCCTGCCCCAATGAGGGAACCCATCACACTAGGAGAACTACAGAAGGCTATTTCCAAGCTTAAGTTTCAAAAGTCACCCGGCCCAGACAAAATCAGCAACGAAATGCTAGTAAATCTGAGCTCAGCAGCAAAGACAAAACTGCTTGAGATATTCAACCACAGCTGGTTGAAAGGAATGGTACCCCAAGTATGGAGAGAAGCCATCACAATACCCATACTAAAGAAAGGGAAATGTAAGACCGAGGCTGCAAGTTACCGGCCAATCAGTCTCACAAGCTGTGTTGGGAAGACTATGGAGCGAATAGTCAACCACAGATTGAAATGGTATCTAGAGTCTGAGCAGATCCTGGTGCCGGAACAAGCTGGATTTAGAGAATGCTACAGTATAGAAGACCAAGTTACTTACTTGTCTCAAGCAATAGAAGATGCCTTCCAGGAGAAAAAAAAGGTCCTAACGATCTGGGTCGACTTCAAGCAGGCCTTTGACAAGGTGTGGAAAGATGGCCTCATTGCAAAACTTAGGAGAAGTGGAATCCAAGGCAACATGATGAAATGGATCCAGTCATACTTGCATAACAGGAGAACTAGAGTCACTCTTGACGGTCTGCAGAGCAGAAAAGTGTTGCTCCATCAGGGGGTACCTCAAGGAGGAGTAATTTCCCCAACACTCTTCCTTGTTTACATCAATGACCTGGTGAAAGATCTCCCTGCAGGAGTTAAAGCTGCCTTATATGCAGATGACCTAGTACTCTGGTGCGCTGATGAAAATGTCACCACAGCAAATTATAGAATGCAGCGGGCAGCAGACATGCTAGTGTCATGGGCAGAGAAATGGCTTATCACAATAAACACAGACAAAACCTCCACAACACTGTTCTCCCTCGCCTCCAAGGACAAATCAGCTAACATACACCTAGGGACAACCGTGATCAAGGAAGAAAGCTACCCCACCTATCTTGTGGTGACATTTGACCAAAGGCTTACATGGAATAAGCATATTGAAAATGCAGAAGGAAAGGCCCGAAGACGACTAGGCATACTCAGAAAATTAGCAGGTACCAACTGGGGAGCAAATGAACGAAATCTAAAGAAGATTTATAATGGAGTAATAAGCCCACACTTAGAGTTTAGCTCAGCAGCATGGTCATCAGCTGCTAACTCACATCTGCAGTCTTTGGACAAGGTGCAAAATCAAGCTCTCAGGCTCATTACAGGAGCCATGAAAACTACACCAATAACAGAGATGCAGAAGGTTGCTGGATTACAGACATTGTCCCATAGAAGAGACACAAAAAACCATGATCCAGATGGAAAAGTACAACAGTATGCCAATGCACCCAATGAAGGCAAGACTAGATGATCTGGCATTGGGACGTCTAAAGCGTAGCAGCTTTGTGCATCGGGGGAAAAGACTTATAAGACAGAATCAAGAAGACCTATCCATGAAGACAACACCACTGAAGCCCACCCTATACCCTGTACCATGGGAGCAGGCCAGCAGTGCCCTCCAAATTAATACAACAGTCAGTGGTCTCACAAGTGGATGTGAGTATAATGATCTGCAAAAACGAACTGCTACATTGAGTATGATCCAAGAAAGCTATCCAGATCAATCATGGATACATGCCTATACAGATGGATCAGCAACTAATGCTGTTAGGAATGGAGGTGCCGGTATCTTTATCTCATATCCTGACAACCACTATGAGACTAGGCCCATTCCCACTGGTAAATTCTGTTCCAACTATACAGCTGAGGTTCAAGCTCTAGAGCAAGCTGCAAATATGATTTATAACACCAACTCTGACTGCCACCAGGTAGTCATCCTCACAGATGCACTGTCTGTCCTGCAAGCTCTTAAGGGTGGTAAACTCCCGCATCTGAGAAATGAACTAAACAAGGTAGCTGCCAAAAAGAGAACCATACTTCAGTGGGTACCATCTCATTGTGGTGTACCCGGAAATGAAAAGGCAGATAAACTTGCAAAAAAGGGAGGAGAATGTGAACAAGAAGATAATGAAGTCACATACTTTGAGAAAAAGAGAGCTATCCAGACTATCAGAAGAGAACAGAACCAACCCAAAGACGACTATCACACTCTCGACCGGCAGGGACAGATAACTATTTTTCGACTCAGGACAGGGCATAACAAACTGAATAAACACATGCACAAGCTACGATTGTCTGCTTCACCACTGTGCACATGTGGATTAAACGAACAAACTGCTGAGCATGTTCTACAGGACTGTCCTCTGTATGACCAGATAAGAAAGATATACTGGCCCAATAACTCAACACTAAACTCAAAGCTATATGGAGTTAAAGAGGAACTTCAAACAACAGTCGAATTCATCATGAGAACTCGTCTGACGGTGTAATCATCAAAGATGCGATCGAAAAAAAAAAAAAAAAAAAGAAGCTGGGAGAACAGGTCCTGGAGCAGGTCGACCACTTTAAATACCTCGGAGCTATTATAGACCGAAAGGGAGGCATCAAAGAAGAGTTGGCCACTCGAAAAGCAGCAGCTGGGAGACTTTTTCAGGCCATAAATCGAGGATTCCTCAGCAAGAGAGAGGTTGGTAAGAAAACGAAGATGGCTGTATACCGCTCCACCTATGTCCCAGTCTTGACATACGGATGCGAGTCATGGGCAATGACTACAACCCATAAAAGCCAGATCCAAACCTCTGAAATGAGGTATCTGAGGAAGGTGGTTAAAGTAACAAGAAGAGACATGGTACGCAACCAGACGATACGTCAAGGCCTTAAATCCTACCCCCTGCAGACCCAAGTAGAACAGTCCCAATTAAGATGGTTTGGCCATGTCTGCAGAATGGGAGAAGATCGGCTACCACGACAAGCATGGGAAACAAAGAGCCAAGGATCCAGACCCCGAGGATGACCCCAGAGTCCGCTGGGAGGACAACATTAGACAATCTTTGAAGGATCGAGGACTAGAATGGAACCAGGCCAGGAGGAAGACAGCCGATAGGATAGTCTGGCGCTCTCTCTTCCAAACCTCTACACCTCACGGTAGAAGGGGAACGACTAAGTAAGTAAGTAAGTAAGTATAAGAGTGAGATCCATCTTTGTTTCACAGATCTGGAAAAGGCGTTTGACAGGGTCCCCTGGAGCAAACTTTGGGACTGTTTGGCAAGGAAGAACATTTCAGCACCTCTGATTCATGCTATACAGAGCTTCTACGAGTCTTGCATAAATTATGTGAGGACAGCAAACCATAAGTCAGAAGAGTTCAGGACCACCACTGGTGTAAGACAAGGTGATTTCCTGTCACCTTATCTATTCATACTCCTCATGGACGATGTCATCAAGGCACGTAAGGAGAGAACAACAAAGTATTCAGTGGGGTACTGGAAGATGAGACAGGTCTGAATTTCAGAGCTGGCATTTGCTGATGATGTTGCCCTGATTGCTAAATCAGAGGCACATCTCCAATCCAACCTGCAAGTCTGGAAGGAAGAGCTGGAGAAGAGAGGGATGGTCATAAGCAGCTCTAAAACAAAATCCATGGTGATATCACGAGAAGAAAGAAGACATCAGATTAAGCTGGGAGAACAGGTCCTGGAGCAGGTCGACCACTTTAAATACCTCGGAGCTATTATTATAGACCGAAAGGGAGGCATCAAAGAAGAGTTGGCCACTCGAAAAGCAGCAGCTGAGAGACTTTTTCGGGCCATAAATCGACGATTCCTCAGCAAGAGAGAGGTTGGTAAGAAAACGAAGATGGCTGTATACCGCTCCACCTATGTCCCTGTCTTGACATATGGATGCGAGTCAAGGGCAATGACTACAACCCACAAAAGCCAGATCCAAACCTCAGAAATAAGGTATCTGAGGAAGGTGGTTGAAGTAACAAGAAGAGACATGGTCCGCAACCAGACGATACGTCAAGGCCTAAAATCCCACCCCTTGCAGACCCAAGTAGAACAGTCCCAACTAAGATGGTTTGGCCATGTCTGCAGAATGGGAGAAGATCGGCTACCATGACAAGCATGGGAAACAAAGAGCCAGACCCCCAGAGTCCGCTGGAGGACAACATTAGACAATCTTTGAAGGACCGAGGACTAGAATGGAACCAGGCCAAGAGGAAGACAGCCGATAGGATAGTCTGGCGCTCTCTCTTCCAAACCTCTACACCTCACGGTAGAAGGGGAACGACTAAGTAAGTAAGTCAATCATAACACCAGAATGTCACCGCCCCGACATATGAACATTGTAACTGACGGAAAAACGAAATGATACCACAATCAGGCTGCTTATTGAGTATGTTTACAACTCTCGCCCCTTCCCCAATCTCTTAAAAACAAACTGAAAAAGTTACATGCAAACGAATGGGAAATGGGAGGCATACCCATCCTTAGCTCAATAGTATAATTAATCATAGCAAGTATAATTAATCATAGCAGACAAGACGGGTCTCCGCATGTAAACATTGTCTACGTCACGCTGTGAGAAACTTGATTCGTTGTCTGAATTTTGACAGGCGACCAGAACATATATTCTGCAAGTCCTATAAATACGCACTTGTAATGTCGTTGGCTACGCACCGGATTCTCTGCCCTGCTCTCCCCATTTTATTAAAAATCACGTTTTGGTTAGTAATTGTTTAAATAGCAATTCTGTTCAAACAAAAACTAGATTTTACTAACATCGCCACCGGATTGGGGCAGTTAATAAGGCTTGTGGGAGTCATTGATAAACAAGTTTTGGACGTGACCTCAAAAACTGCACGTCTGTCTCCGACTCCCCACAAAAGTTACCAGACTTCGACTCCAGCTAGGACAGTGTTGTGGAGACAGTCAAACAGATCCAGACTCCAGCTAGGACAGTGTTGTGGAGACAGTCAAACAGATCCAGACTCCAGCTAGGACAGTGTTGTGGAGACAGTCAAACAGATCCAGACTCCAGCTAGGACAGTGTTGTGAAGACAGTCAAACAGATCCAGACTCCGTTTCCAGAAATTTTACACGCCCTACTCGATGACACTGTCACGAGATGGATTTTGGGGCAACCTCTTCTCGATCTCTCACTACGGCAGTAATCAGTTACATTTGTTGTACTGACTATTTACGTGCTTTTTCCATTGTCGGCACCTCTTTCTTTCTCTGCTATGTAGCAGATAGTTTGTATTTTCACTGGTGCACTCATTTGTTTACCTGACCAACCCTGCCAAGAGAGTAGACAGGTGATGCAATACTGAACGACAGTCATGGGTAAATTATCGTGTACCAAACCTTGGCCGTATTTGTCTAATCGCTGATAAAGCAAGGGTGCGTCCGTTGCCAAGGTGGTAAAGAGAAAGGTCTTGCGTGCTCAAGCGAGAGATAACAAGATTACTCGTCTGTGAGACACCTTATGGACAGACATAAATGACATCGTTTCCTGTCCGAATTTCACGAAGACATTACTTATACGAAAATAATAAGTTATTACATCTGACACACATTGCCGTATGAGTTTACCGATGTGATGGTGAGTTTGCCTGCCAGGTAATCGGATGTTTTATTACCATATATGGGAGAGGTGACCTCTGCATCACGCGAAGAATTACTCCATGTTGGGTTATTTTGAAATTTCCCCACGGGACACGTATGTTTGAAAACGATTGGCACTTTCTTAGCTTCATAACAAAACACATGCTGGGGCAGACTTGCAATATAATCTGACAATTTTTGCAAGTCCAGTAAACTGTGAGAAATCGCTTGCCAAGACGACACAACCAGACCTTGCCAGAGTTAGAATCAGACTTCCATTTTATCAGACCTGACTTTTGTTGGAAAATCTTGATGGACTTAAAGAGCCCAGTAAACCATCTTAATAAGGAAACTGGAATTCTGAGGACACTGAAACACGAAGTCATAGAGGGAATCTAATTATTAAATTAACTATCCCCCAGAACAGTCATGGGTAAATTATCGTGTACCAAACCTTGGCCGTATTTGTCTAATCACTGATAAAGCAAGGGTGCGTCCGTTGCCAAGGTGGTAAAGAGAAAGGTCTTGCGTGCTCAAGCGAGAGATAACAAGATTACTCGTCTGTGAGACACCTTATGGACAGACATAAATGACATCGTTTCCTGTCTGATAGTCTGGCACTCTCTCTTCCAAACCTCTACACCTCTCGGTAGAAGGGGAACGACTAAGTAAGTAAGTAAGATTTCATGAACCACCACTACAAGGGCTGGTGACTGCTTTATCGCTAGTTTTTTAAAGAGAACTAAAAGCATAAGTAGTCCCTATTTCCATATGGAGCAGGGAGGGAAAGATGAAAGAAATGATGTACATTCTAAGTATAATATTTACATTTTCAAACCAGCGTAAATGTCTATGTAAACATATTCACTTTAAAATTAATGAAAGTTTCAAACTTTTCAACAAGTGTAGATATAAATGAAAACATATTCAATTTACATTGTGAACACTTTTCAATCAGTGGAGATGTAAATGAAAACGTATTCTATCTGTACTATTAACCTTTTCATTTAAATGTAAAATAAAGATAAAGCGATTCAATTTAAATGTAAAGAAAGTTTTCTCTCAAGGGATTAAGTTTAATTCTCATCGAGGGTAAATTCTGAGTTAGATGGGCTGGTGGAATAGAGAGAAGGGGACCTATAACTATGGGTTGGAAAACGCAATACTCAGGACAGCATTTTGTTTCTATTCTTTTACCAGTTGTTGGTGGTACCAGTGAGGGTACTATCTCTGGAACAAGAAGGGAACAGTGGCCTAAGTTTTAAGACGAGAGAACCATTTCGTAGACACTCCCTGACACTTCTGGGAACATGCTAAGCCCTACATCCTTGACCAGCGTTCTCAATTATCAATCTACCAAGAACTAACCCATCAGCAGGAGCAGAACCTACCATTGGCAGATAAGTTAAACATTAAAGCTGCCACGTGAACACCTTTACACATTTCTATTCCATCACAACAGTGATGAGAACTTTCTGAAAAAGCATTATTCATGTTCTAAAACTTTGTTAAACCTAAATGATTATTAAATTTGTTATTATACAAATTTAACTTCGATTTAATCATTTAAAATGTACTGCATGTTTGTTTCAGTCAATTTACTAAATACACTCTAAACAGAGCTATACCATAATAATAAGAATTCCACTGAGTAAATCAGGATGGGGGCTTGACGAGCTAACATTAAATAATTGCGTAATTCTTCATAAAAGGCGACGGACCGATATAAAGTTAACAATTGCCCTGCCAATGCAGCATTGTTCTTGACTTCGGTAATATCTTATGAACACTGCCTTGAGATAGAAGCATCACTATCCTTCTATCTACAACTCTGCCAACAGTAATCTTGTGCGAAGGTAGACACCTTTGAAGGCCCAAATTACTCTTGAGTTTTGGCCACTGTTGGACCACTACTACAAAGCAGGGGAGGCAATCCGTGACAGACACCACGCAAAAACAACAAACTCAAACAGAACTGAGCAGACAATGAACACAGTTTCAGACTATGACTCCATAAATTTAAAAAATCTGAGTCCACAATCTTGGTTATTACTAATATTACGATCGTATTTCCAATAATATATATATATGTGTGTGTATAAGGAAAAGGATCCCGTTACACACCCATTGAGGCATATTGGGAACATGGTGTTAGGCCCATATTTTCTTGACCATCGGCACACTAGGGGTGATGTGGTCAGCATCACGCCGGCCGCCTTAACCTTCCCAGAAGTTGCTCTGGTGCCCAATTGGGGCTGGGTCGGCACAGGAGCCGTTTGCGGCTTAAAAAAATCCCACATCGTCTAGGGATCAAACCATAGACCACTGAGCTAGGAAGCCAGTGCACTAACCACTATGCTACTGCGGCTCCGTGTGTGTATATATATATACACACACATTTTTTTCATCGTGGATGCAAGTGAAAAAAATAAATACGATACAATGGCGAAGTCAAACAAACAACGGAGGAAACCAGAGTCCTGTAAGTAACAAATAAATAAATAAAGGTAATCAACGGGTACTCATTGGGCATAAAAAGGATGTCACCAGACAACAGAAAAGAAATATAAGTGTTAGTAGGTACCACAAAGTGATTTTTGTTTGCACAGAAGCACCAGAGAAAACAATGCAGTTTGGAAGCTCTTGGAAAACCATGAAATTGGGTACTTAATTTTTTTAGATCGGACAAAAAATAAAAATGTTACGGCATTTTTAAAAGTGTATGTACTTTCGCAAAGTTAAAAAAGTTACATCACACCAACTTCAGAGTGCTCCCGTTTTCTTAAATATAATCTTAGAACCTTCTCTGATAAACAGCATACAGTCTGCAATACACTGATTACATAAAAAAAACTATAGGGCTATATCATGAATAATTATCAATATATTTTAGACCAAATATTGCAAATCATTACCAAAAAATGTAGTATTTTGCATGAACATCAATTTTCACAACATCATATTTCAAAAAATATAAAAGGTATAAGCTTTAAATTTGTACATATTAATCTGCATACTACACACACATATCTCAATTTTTTTCACAGGATTGAAACATCTATTTGTTCTTGTATAATTTTTTAAAATGTGTCCAGAGGCCAATTTGTCGCATGGGAAGAAAAAATGTGAAAATGAAGAAAAAAAATTTTTTTTAAGATACTGTCCATATTTCATTTAAAAAAATGTGTAGGCAATAATTAACAACATCTAAACAATAATTAACAACATCTAAACGCTAAATTTTTTTTAAACAACTGGGTTTATTTAGCATTTAAAAAAAGACATTTTTAAACTGGAGGAGAATGATCAAGGCGCACTCCTTCCCTGCGAGAGGGCAATGACGCCTCAAAACCTAAATGCTTCAGAAGTCCAAAATACAATTCTTTGATATTTCCTAAAAGTTTAATGTCCTTATCATTCAATATTAATGTCCTTATCATTCAATATTAATTTTCTGTATCTTAACTGAGCCTTAAGATTTCTATTCTAAGGACATTTCGTCCTTTACAAATTTTATCCACATCCTCCTTTGTGGTGCACAGACCCCTATGGCTAATGATTGTGTTATATAACTCTAACTTCTTCTCTGCATTCTTAACATCTTTCTCTTTTTTCCTCCTATTGTTGTCAGTTATTCGCTGTTTGATTTTTTCTTTAACTGCCCTCTCTGATTCTTTACTTCGTTTCTTCCATTCCAGTCTATTATAGTATTACATTACTTGTGTTTAGGGTTAACACTAACTTTATGGTTAACACTAACCCTAATCCTAAACCTAACTGCTACGAAAGAACACATAACTACACATATTCACTATGGAGAAAAAAGGTACGAGTAATAGGAAATTACCATATTATATTATAATATATTATATATAGCTACCGCGGCTCCTATTTTATGAAAGCTGTTTATATATATTTCTTCTTTTCGGGGAATTTTAAGACTATCAACTATTGGCTGCGAGTCCGGACATTTCAGTACAGAATCAGCTACGTTAATTATGGAATTTTCCGGTCTTCTAGCCTTGACTCAATTCATTTTCGCTTTGCGATATCCTTCGCCTTTGAAATCATAATTCACCCTATTATGTTGCAAAATAAACCTTCATTCAATTACACATTAATCAAAACATGCATTTTTTTATTCAGATTGGTAACTTTCTTAGCTTTTCAAGCTCTTGAAAAAATTAGATTGATGTTCGAATGTCTGAAGCGGTGATAACACATTCGATCCACGCTGTTACACAAACTGTGCGATCGTGTTAAATTGCTAAATAATATTAAAAGTATTGTAAATTTTACATTTGAAGTTCAATACATTGTTAATAAGTGATATACTTACGTATAGTCAACCTCAAATCAGAAGACGTGATGATGTTTGCACATAAGCCAATAAAAGTGGCGTCTCGATCTTGATGACATCGGGAGTAATGTCACTGCCAATGGAACAGCCTCGCTGTCTATTTTTCGCTAAAATTTCTAGGCCTAGCTTGAGCGATACAGGACTTACTCAAAATCAATTAGCTCGACCGCCAAATATCAGAAGTCAATAAAATTTCACACGAATAAAGAAAAATGGCTCCCAAATCTTCTCAAACATGGCAAAGATTTATAACACCATTTATAATGTCAAATTTGGTAAAATTTAAACTTCACTTCGAGATATCACCGTTTTACACTTTGTTTTCTAATGTTTGCCATATATGAAACTAAAGATACACTTTTCCCCCTAAAAGTTGTGAAAACAGTGTGCAAATTAGTGGTTTGGCGGTCGAGCGATCCTCATTTGAATGAAGCGGGGTGAGACGAAAACGTTCGGAGTCCGTAGCAAACTACGCGTAACGCTGCTGTTTGTTTTATTAGTAAAAAAATACTTCAATAGCTTTTATTTTTTTTTAATTAATACATTTCAAAAGAGAAGAAGATAAAGAGTATCGTGATATAAATTTTATTACAATCTGTTTAATAGCAAAGGGACAGTGACGACTTAAACTTGACGAATTTTCCTCAGTTTTCTCCACTGGCAACAGCTCAAAGCGGGGGGTTTGGGGTACCTAGTGTTAGGCTTACCGGGAACTGAACCGAGGACCATCCACACGGTGCCATCGCCCCGCCATGAAAGCAAATCATGAAAGGACGCACAACCAACTTTGTACCCCAAAAACAGTGCATCACTGGCGACGGTCATTCTCACACAACTATGGTATTAGGACCTGTGAAACAACTCAGACAATTTAAGATGCAATGACTAATATAACTTTAACTCTCGCGGAACTTGAGGTTTCTTCGTGAATATGGATTGGGCATTAACACAGTGAGAAAACTATGATAATTAGCCAAGCCGGCGATAAGCCAACATTAACGATAACAATAAATGGGAAAATCCTGAAACAAGTTAAGAGTTTCTCATATCTTGGTTCTACAAGAAGAGGGCAGATGTGAAACAGAAATCAAGAAGAGAATAGGAATGGCCAAACCTGCATTCATCAACATGAGACACCACTAACATCCAAACTCTTACAAATTCATACTGAGAATCAGCAAGTGTTATATACTTTTCATTACTGTACGGTGTAGAAACACGGACACACGTGAACAAGCAATTAGAAGAAAGAATCGAGGCCTTTGTGGATATATGGAAGAATGGGGCACGTCTCATGGAAAGAGAAGAAAGCAAATAAAGAAGTCCTAGAAAACTTAACAATGAAAAGAAAATTGAAGCTGCATTGGAAGTGAACATGATGAATGGTAGTTGCACATGAGATAATGCTGTAGGGAAGTGAAGTGTTAGAGATGTCTCTATACTAAGACCAGCCTTATGAGGTGGGTTTACCAGCTCCCTTCTTCGCTGACATTGGCATCCCTAACTGAACAGCAGCATCAGGTACCCATTTACAGCTGGGTAGATGGATCATGACTCACCCTGGTTTTTTAACCAAGCAACTTACCTCAAAAAGCAAGTACTCTAACCACTTTGTGCTCCTATGATCATACATAAAGCTTTTACATGAATCTGTGACAAAAAACGCAACAAAATCTTGTACCGTAGATTTATTTTTATTTATACCCTTTCACTCACGTATAATTCCACAACATACTCAAATGCTCTGTGTAACAGTAAAGTCCTTGGTTTAATACACAATATCACATCATGTCCAAACTTGCTCTCTTCAAAGTCAAAGTGTCATTACAGTGAATGAAAAAAATGAAATGTGACTACAGTTTACATGGCAGCTATAAAATCTTGACAAATAAATCTCACACTTCTGCAACAAAATGGGATCCAGGACACACCTTCTAATGGAGGATGACTTGAGGCCTTCAAAATGCTGAGTCAGCATCAGTTAATCAGTGTTAAGGAATATTTCACATAGTGATTAATCCATTCATCATAGTTAAATTCAGCATGATCTTTAAGTCCAGCTACTGATCAGCTGAAAACAATTACATGTTTAAGAAACAGAGAAGCTAAGAGAGAAAGATAACATTTGAACAACACACAAGAATCAAGAACATCTCAGCAGAAACAAATCAAGGCTTACCTGCACTTTCATTTGCCCCAAAAAATAACACAGTATAAAGCCAGTGAACAACCCTGTTTACTTTCAACATAATTTCAAATTACTTCAATACTTCTCTATGTGCATGATAACATTTTAAAATAACGTATATGGAGTCACTGGTAGACAAGAGTTTTTATCTCTTCTGTAAATATCAATTTTCTACTGCTGGTAGATTGAACAGATAAAATAATAATCAGATTACCATAAATCCAGGGATTAACAAACAATTGACCATTTCCTATTCCAATGTTGCTCCACATAAGTCCTGGGGTCTCTCAGGAGATAAAGAAAGAATAGGCATACTGTAAGACGCGACTAACATGAGGTCAAGCTCAGGCTGGCAATGTCTTCACAAACAATGAACTGCTACAGAAACCACTGTTATATAAACACTAAGGCTTTGACACAGGCACCTGGAACGGGGCCACACAGGCACCTGGAACGGGGCCAGCTGAAGTAGTGGCTCCCATGATTGTAAGCAGCAAAAAAAAAAAAAAAAAAAGTAAATGAATGAATTTGTTGCATGAGTCGAACCAACACTAACATGCTACAGGTTACCCTTTGTGATAGCAGACCTGGTGGGTGTTTGTGTATACCTTTCTTCAGGTTATCAAGAAGAGATCATGATATGCAGCATTAACTGTTGCACCAGCCTGAGAAAATCTGCACAGACCTCAACAGCCATAAAAAGATTATCTACAACTCTTCAAACTGTTAAATGTTCTAGACTGTTACTGCCGTCAGTCAAGTGTTTGCAAACTCCAAATTACTTACTAATTCTTGTTTTTCAAAACTCTTCTGCTCATCAGTAATGTCTGTGAAAGGTTTTCTTCTCTAAAATTCTCTGTTACATCAGCTGTAAATGTCAGCCAGTTGACTAAAAGCTGTAATAACAACACTGTTTAAGCTCAGATGTCATTTTTTGGGACTCCATACAGCTTTTACTCATCATGCTGCACTGTAATCACAATGTCACTGTGCGGCCAGATCCAACAGTGTTGTGAGAAGATTCTCATGTCACAACTTTTATCTATTTTATTAACATAAGTAATTGCTGCAGCTGTACCCATCCACACAAGACAGTTCAGCATGTGATGCTGACATGCCCAGAACTCTTCACAGAAAGAGGAAACTATTTACAGGCTCCCATCAATCACAAATACTCTATACTGCCCCACCCATCAACACATGCACATTCTTGACCTAAGCAGTGACTGTCAAAAAGTGACAAGCTCAACAGCCCAAGCTAACAACAATAAACAAGAGCTGGTAACTCTCAGCCATACTGGCAACATGATTCAAATATTTCAAAACTTTAAATTTCAAGAACCGGAATTGGACAATGTTGTTTATTACACTGAAACCTAGAACCCAATTCAACGCAATCACTGATGCCGCTTTGTCATGTATTATCCGAGTTTCTTTTATGCCCATATTCAACCCAATAAATCAAATCGTTACACTATACAATTAGTTTCACACTTTTATTTTTAATGAAAAGAAAAATAAACGTTACCTTCTGCTGTCCAACTGTAAATGTCATATTTTCTTGCCCTATCATACTTTAAGATACATTCTCAGAGATCACTGTTATGATATCAAGATATTTTCTCACTCTCATCTTTGAAGCAAAAATCTGTTACATTCTATTTTGCTTAATACTGAGTTACCATTCCAGAAAAGGGAAAATAATCCCACCACCTGCAGGCCCAAGTAGAACAGTCCCAACTAAGATGGTTTGGCCATGTCTGCAGAATGGGAGAAGATCGGCTACCACGACAAGCATGGGAAACTAAGAGCCAGCGATCCAGACCTCCATGACGACTCAGAGTCCACTGGGAGGACAACATTAGACAATCTTTGAAGGGCCGAGGACTAGAATGGAACCAGGCCAGGAGGAAGACAGCCGATAGGATAGTCTGGCGCTCTCTTTTACAAACCTCTACACCTCACGCTAGAAGGGGAAACGACTAAGTAAGTAAGAAACAACACTGTGCATGTATAAACAAACAACTTGAGACAACAGAGATATGCACAAGAATGCTAAGAATCAACTGTCAACAGCCAGGAAAAGTTGAACATAGACGTCCAGAAATAGTTTACTGTACAAAGAACATTCATTGTGTTGGGAAATATATGGAAATCAAATCGAACATACAGTATATACTTGAGTATATGTTGAGAAATTTATTCCCATTCTGGACCTTAAAAGATGTCCCCCGACTTCAAGTCAGGGGAAAAAAAAAGATTCACGAAACCGGTCAGTGTTGCCCACTGCCCTTCCCACCACATACTGGTATCCTTCAGATAAAACTTACTGCTTCGTTAAATGTTTTTATCAAAACATCTGAAGTAATGCATATTTGAATTCCTACAAAACACAAATTTCAACTGGAGTACACTTTATTGACAAGCCTCCTACGTTTGATCTACCATTACTTTTTTCACTAGATTCACTTTCGTCAGTCACTGTCAGATCTAAATCGGGCCATTATTCCATATCTACATCTGATTCAGCTGCACCATTAGCATCCTGACCAAATAAGTCACTTATCAAATCCCAAAGCAAATATTCTACAACCCGGAAAGCTATGGCCATGAAAAATAATGTCGAACAATTCTATTAAAAAAATATTAAGAAAACGGAAGCTTTACATGTATCAGATAGAAAGCTTTTTATAACTCATCATCATCATCATCAGTTTCCATCTCCACAACGAAGGTTGGCTGTAATGGATCTCCAACGTCTTCTGTCTCTTGTCTTGATGGTGCACTCTGATAGACTCTTTCCTGTCCATCTCTTGATGTTGTCTTCCCACTTATAGCGCTGTCTTCCCCTTGCAAGTTTCCCTTCAACTCTCCCTTCTGTTATGGTCTTCTGTAAGGTGTTATGCCTTTTTATGTGGCCAAAGTATTTTAGCTGCCGAACTTTGACCTCCCTCATTAGTTCTCTTTTCATACCTAGATTTTCTAGGACCTCCTTATTTGTTTTCATCTATTTCCATGAGATACGCCCCATTCTTCTATATATCCACATTTCAAGAGCCTCAATTCTTTCTTCCAACTGCTTATTCATCGTCCACGTTTCTGCACCATACAGAAATGCAGAATATATATAACACTTTATTTTTTTATATCTCAGGCCTTGCTTAAAAACCGGTATCTTGCTACTACTTGGCAACGACCGACAACCCTCTTAAGAATTTTCGAGCTGGCAATTTCAGGTTAAATGGGAAAGCGTGCTGAAAGTGATAGAATTTGCAGAAAGCCATGGAAATTCCAAAGCGATGCGGGAATTCGGAATTGACAAAAAAACTTGTTCCACTTATAATCAGGTCATTCAATTTGGAAGCTTTTTACGTCCTAAAGTCTAGGGGTCAACTTATAGTCAAATCAACCTGTACTCTGGTACATACAGTAACAATCAGAATAATCAACTCTAATGTCAAGTCAGTCTTATTGTATGGCTCTGAAACATGGAAAACAAGAAAAATGACAACCAGACCTTCATAAATGAGTGCTTGTGCAGAAATGAAGGATCGTAATGGTATGACAAAGATCACTAATAAGGAACCAATGGAAAGAACCAGACAAATACAAGAGGAACAAGGTGAGAAGATGTTAACTTTGGCCATAACACACATTAAGAAAATCACTTGATAGCATTACAAGGCAGTCTCTATTTTGGTATCCCATGGGTAAGAGAAATACAGAGACACAAAAACAAAGAAGCGAATGAGACAAAGAGAATGACAGTGACAAGATAATAGAAAAATATTCTAAACAGCAGGACATGGAGAAAAGCAACATGACCAATGGAGAATATTTCTTCTACATCTTTCCAATGTCACTGCAACTGACCATTGTTCAGTTAGCCTGTGTGCTGCTACAGTGGTTTCTGTAGCACTGTTTTTTATACGATGTGGCTGCTAGCTTCATACACAATCCTCCACACAGTGCTTGCAAAAAGCTTGGAACACTCACACAATCATTAATGCACAAAAAGAATATGAAAATAAAACAGCTTCTAATGACATGCCAAAATGGCAATGAAAAAATGTTGATGCTTAATGATTTTCAAAAAGCAAGCAGCAACAAATAAATTATCGCTCAGCTTGTTTACATGTCAGAAAGATTTTATGACATTTTTCATCTCTGCTAAGTAGAAGTTGATACGCTGCATTTTAGTTTTTACACAACAGACCTACTTTGGGGAAACAAAAATAATTTTTTTTTTAATTTATGACACACAAATCCCAAGACACTCAATAATTATTAAAACTGTACAAGGAGCATAGGACTCCAACACACTGTGCCAGGTAAAACCTGTACATGCTTGAAAAAGCAATTAGTTTAACTTGGGCGCTATATGCCTACTGATTTCACTAACGTGCCTTTCATCACTGGTGTTGGCGGTGTGCAGTGTTAATACAGATGCCCTTCAAAGAATTATTTTCTTGGCCATACCGTTAAAAAAATTTGATTTATGACCCATCTTCCAAACACAAGAAATACTGACTCAGAAACTACCTCACCTAAACATGGCCTCACTTAACATCATCATAAATCATTTAATCTCACTATTAATGATGACCTGATGAGGAACAGTGTCAATTAAAAAAAACGACATGAACTGGTCGACCAACTGAAGATTTTATAGCTTACAATGCTGTCAGGCTCACATTACTAGATAAAATGACTGACTGTACATAACAATATTAAACTGATAACCAGATTAAAACACGGCACATGGACATACATCTTTTCAGCCTAATGAATATTTTCATTTGCACTGTACATTTCACTGGTCTCGGAATAAAAAGTGCCACTTTAAATTGTGGATCATACCTGGATACTGGTATTCATTAAATGCTAACTGGTAATTTTTGTCTGACAGTTTTATTATTCAGAGACATTTTTAAAATTGACTGTTGTAGATAAAATCTTTACAATGACACCAGAGACAGACCTAAAACTCTTGCAGCTTTTCTGCAAAATCTGTCCTAAAATGAATCAAAAAGTGACAGGCAGTCTGCATCATAATGATTGTTCGTTACATGCCTGTCTATCTTGTCGGCTACACAGTTATATCAGAACTCAGCAGGTTTATGTCTCCATGTCAGAAATGTCCTCCCAGTTCTCCTGAAATCAGAAATAAATGAGACTTCACAAATGTTGTCAGTGAGAGGGGTCAAACTGAACATGACTGGCAATAATAAGAAATATAAATGGTTAAACTAGAAGTCTTTTAACAGCGTTCAAAGAACAAACTTGGGACCCATTATAAATTGATAATTCCTAGCAGATGTGCATACAATTATTAAGTCAAATAAAATATTGCAGCAGGCTGTTATTTTCTTGTAGGCCGTTTCCAAATGAAATGAATCACCCTCACCCACTTAGCTGTATTTACTTGTCTTAACAATTGTGCTGCTTTTCTGTGAAAGACTAGAAGGAAAAAAGGGGACAAGGCATAAAAGTAGTCCAATGAGGAACTGGTGGCAAGAACAAGAGAAGAGGAGAGAGGAAGATGATGATGGACAGAATAGACATTGAGGAAACCTACTGATAGTATTACAAGACAGTCCTTGTTTTGGAATCCCCAGGGAAAGACAAGTGGGAAACAAACAACAAAAAACCACATGGAGAAGGGAACAGGGATGAGACATGATGAGGATAAAGAATAAATGGAAAGAGTTGGACAGGATATGAAAGGTTGGTATGCAGTTGTTAAAGGCCCATGCTCCTCATGGAGGTGAAGATACAATTAATGATTGAGAGAAAACAAAGGTACTTACATCAGATTCCAGGTCATTTCCATCCACCACCAAACTCTCGGAATCTTCCGATTCTGACTCTGAAAGTAAGGAGTGAGAAATCACTGAAAATATACAGATACCTATCAAACTTCTAACAATTCATTCACAATATGTTGTAGTGTAACAACCCCATCAAAAATGTTTCTAGCTTCCTTTCACGCCACAATATTAAACTGCCCATCTCATTTTCCTTCAATCTCATCCACTGGTCACAATATATTCCAGCTTTCCTCTATTCACAATATGCCCTAAGAAAATGGACTACTTTCTAATCTGAATAATTAACTTCTTTTGTGCAGTGATCTCTTTCAAGACACTTTCACTGCTCATATTAGTTGTCTGTGTTGTTGTTAAATTTGTAAAACCACATGTTTGTAAGATTCATAATTCAACATATATATAATTTATCATGTCATATAGACAAGCCATAATAAATACATATTAATAAATAAAGGAAGAAGAATGCGCTCATATAATCGAAACTGCTGCTTTCCCTTACCGGCACCCGTCCACAATGACTGTACTACGAATATCCCCTTGTTATTCCTACTGCGTAATGCCATATTTAGTAACGTTTCACGTCGTTATAAAGGCTTTCTCGCGCCCCAACATACACGCGTTTTCCCAAACTCACAATAAAATCTGCTGCTGCCTTTCTAAGCAAAACCTTTGACAATATGCAAGTTGACCTAAATTTTTAAATTACCATTCATGTCTTTTTCTACACTGTTGCTTTACCAAAACGGAACCGAGCACAGACTACGGACAAAAGGACTGATAAAGTAAGAGAGGGGTAGGGCTGAACAAATCAGGAGACGCAATGCAACGACGCGTCGCGCCGGTTTACACAAATGCCTGCCATCACGCGTGCTAGAGTCTACATGGTCACTACTAATTTTTTTTCCTCACGAACGGACAGTGAATAACAATCACACTACCACTTTTGCCCCAAGAGTTAATGGTTATAAATCAAAATAGAAAAACTCTTAATTATAAAAGAATAACATTTAGATGTGTTTAATAACGGGATATGAAAACATAACAGCTACCCAGACAGCACATTCTTCGAAACAGGAGTAGAAAATACCATTATTTTGAACGCAGCCACGTAGCTCTTTTAAATTTGGATAATTGGGTATCACTTAGGTCTATGTCTGGACAAAATAATATCGTCAAAAACGGCTTGACGCAAAATAGTCCAGGAATTAATAAAATTAAACACCCCAATACCACATTAAAACCCAAATAAAATATTTGTGGGATGCCTGACAGCATGATGAATCTTTCTCATTTTCTTTTCTGACTTTCTTCGTCTCATAAATTTGGTTTTTTATAACGTGTTTGAAAAAAATTTACGTTACATAAATAGCCTACCATGTAAACTCCAAATTGATTGGAGCGCAACAAATGAAAGCCTAACCACGATTGGTCGGGCTATAAATACTATCTTGGTTGTTAGGGGAAACGGGGAAAGGTAACATTTTTTCCAACACTTGTCGAAACGGGGCTCATTGGTCAGACTCGCTGATATACACACTTGGGAGCGTTAGTGCGAAACCACTTGTTTAAATAAGATTGATAAAGCATCAGTGCGTTGAAGCCAGCTTATATTTGGCTAAATAAAAGCCTGGAAGATAAGCAGATGGGAATTTGTGCCAGTTTGTGCCAGAATTCATTGCTAATCAACGTATCTGTGTTTATTCGTATGGAGCCTTTGTGAGGGTGAAACTTGTAGGGACCGTGGGTCTTAGATTGGTACGAAAAATTGAGATCGTAGCACCTGGTCAGGGGGAGCCCTGTAGGGAGCTATTATGCGAGAATCCAGTGGCCTCGGGGAGGTTAAAGCATACTCCTTGGACTCCTTTTAGCTAACAGAGGGTGTCGAGTGAGGTGTATCTCCATGGAAGCGACCAGAGGAGAATTCGAAGCTGGGAAGTCCCTTTTGGGGGGGCCATTGCACTGCCAGAAATAAGCTAACTGTGGCCATAGGTGAAGGGCTCACACCATTTATGTACCCCTTGGAATAAATATTTCATCTTGAAATGCTGAATGTTATAACCTACGATATACCATTTCAGAGTGGTGGGGAATTTTAATTGGTCTTATGTAAAAGTAGAATAAGAACTGAGTTATGACATCTCAGAAGTACTACCTTCCTTGATTCCAAAAAGACAGTGGTAATTGAAGTACTTGATGCAGCACTGGTCAAATATTTACCAACAGATGCTTGCAATCAAAACAGCAAACTAAAATAAATTACCTCTTAATTACTTACTAAAAGTCAAAAAAAAAATAATAAAATAAAATAAAATTTATAATAAAAAAAAAAAAAAAAAAGAAGTCAGTAAAAAAAAAAAAAAAATTCGAGCCAGCGTATAATTATATCCATATCTGATAAAGTTCCTGTACATAAACATTGTAATTTAATACCTGAAATTGTTAATACTCCGTGGTTCCATTTTGCCTATTTGAATTCCCATGGACTTAAAATACACTTATTAAAAATAAAAAAGGCTTAGGAAAATACTTGAATAAAAAAAATGATCAAAGAAAAATATCTCCAAATACTGTTGAATAAAAAAAGATAAAAAAAATTTTTTTACAGCGTTTCATGCCCCCAAATAACCAAACAAGGTGGATGAGCAAAAAAAACCAATAAAATTTGGGGGGGGGGTGGGTTTTGTGTGTGGGGGGGGGGGGGGGTGGGTGGGGTTGTTGGGGGGGGGGTGGGGTTGGGGGTGTGGGGGGGTTGGGGGGGTTTGGGGTGTTTGGGTGTTTGGGTGTGGGTGGTGGGGGGGGTTTGTTTGTTGGTTTGTTGGGGGTGTTTTTTTTGTGGTGGGGGGGGGGGGGGGGTGGGGGTTTTGGGGGGGTTTTTTTTTGATGGTTTGGGTTTGTTTTGGGGGTGGGGGTGGGGGGGTGGTGTTGGGTTTGGTTTTATGGTGTGGGGGGGTATTTTTTGTTATGGGGGGGGGGGGGGTGGGTGGAAGGGTTGGGTGGTTGGGGGGGGGGTTGGTTTTTGGGGTGGTGGGGGGGGGGTTTTTTTGGGGGGTGGTTTTTTTTGGTTGTTTTTTTTTTGGGGTGGGGTGGGGGGGGGGTGGTGGATTTGTGGGGGGGTGGGGGGTTTTTTGGTGGGGTGTTGGGGGATTTTTATTGTGGGAACTTTTTGGGGGGGGTTGGTTTTATTGTTTGGGGGGGAAGGGGGGGGGGTTTTGTGGGGGGGGGGGTGGGTTTTGGTTTGGGGGGGGGTGGGTGTGTTTTTTGGGTTTGGGGGGGGGGGTGTTGGGGGGGGGGTGGGGGGTGGGGGTGGGGGTGGGTTGTTGGTTGGGGGGGGGGTTGTTTTAATGGGGTGGGTTGGTTTAAAGGTGTTTTTGAATAGGTGGGTGAATGGGGGTTTGTGGGGGGTTGGTTTGATTTTGGGGTTGAGTTTGGTTTTTTTTTGGGGTTTTTTTTTTATGGGGGGTTTGGGATTTTAGGGTTTGATTTTTTGGGGGGGGGGGTTGGTGGGTTTATGGGTTTTGAATGGGGTTTTTGGGGGGGTTGGTTTTGTGGTGGGTGGTGGGTTGTAAGGGATTGGTTTGTTGGTGGGGGGTTTGTTTTGGGGGTTTATTTTGGTGGGGGTGGTTTTGGGGGGTTTTGTGTGTGGGAATTTGGTTTGGTTTTTAGGGTTTGTGTTTTTTTTTTTTGGGTTGTTTTTTGGGGTTGATGTTTTTTTGGGTTTGGGGGTTGTGGGGGGTTTGGAAATGGGGGTATTTTTTTAATTTGTGTTGATGGATTGGTAAATTGGGGAAAGGGATTTGTTTTGGGTTGGTGGGGTTTGGGAGGTGGGATGGGATTTGGGTGTAAGTTGGTTGGGGGGGTTTTTTTAGTTATTTGGTTTGGTGGTGGGGACATTTTGGATTTGGGTGGTGGTTGGATTTGGTATTAGTTTGTGGTAAGAAATAGGGGGGTGGATTGGGGAAGTTGATGGGGGTTTATTGTTTGTGGTTTGGGGGTTTGGGGTTGGGGGGGGTTTTGGGTTTGGGTGGGGGGATTGATTTTGAGTGATTTTGGGGGTTTTTTGGTTGTTTTTATTGATTTATTTGGGAATGGGGGGGGTTTTTTTTAAAGGTGGTGGGTTATTTTGGGGGGGGGTGGGGGGGGGTAAATAAATTGAGGGGGGATGTTGGGATGGGGGTGTTTTGGGGTGTTATTGGGGTTGTTGGGGGGATTTATTATGTTATTATTGGGGGGGGGGGGTTTTAGTTTGGGTAGTATTGGGGGGGGGGGGGGGGGTGGGGGGGGGGGGGTGGGGGTTTGGGTGTGGGGGTTTTTTTTGTTTGGGGTTTGAATTGTTGGGGGTCATTTTAATATTGGTGGGGAATAGGTTTTTGGGGTTTTTATTTTATTGTTTTATTAAGTTATGGGGTTATTTTGTTGGGGGTCTTTTTGGGGGTTTTTTTTTTTTTTTTTTAGGATTTTTAAATTTTTTTTGGGGGGGGGGGGGTGGGGTTATTTTTTGGGTATTGGAGTGGGGTTTGGGGGATTGTTTGTATTTTTTTTGGGGTTTTTTGGTTATATAGTTATAGGGGGGTGGGGTTTTTTATGTTTTATGGGGTTTTTATTTTTTTGGGGTGGGGTATTTAGGGTTTTTATTGGGGTTGTATTTGGGGGGATGGGGGTTTTTTTTTAATGGGGGGGGGGGGTTTGGTTATTATTTTTGGGGGTGTTTGGGGGGGTGTTTGGGTGGGGTTTGGTTTTTTGGTATGTTTTTTTTTTATTGGCATTTTTGAGTTTTTTTTTTTTTTTGATTTAATATATATAGTATTAAAGGGGTTTTTTATGATGGGGTTTTTTTTTGTTTTGTTGTTGTGGTAAGGGTTTTTTGTTGTTTATTTTTGTTTATAAAAATGGGGTGTTTTTTTTTTTTTGTTTTGTTTTTTGGGGGGTTTTTTGATGGTTTTTTTGGGTTGGGTTAGGGGTTTTTTTTGGGTTTTTTAGGTTTTAAAGGTTTTTGGTTTTTTGTTTTTTTTTTTTTTTTTTTTGGGTGGTTTTTGTGGTTAATTTTTTGTTTTGATTTTTTGATAGGGTGTTTTTTTTTTTTTGTTTTTTGTTTTGGTGTTTTTTTTTGTTTTTTTTTTTTTTTTTTGGAAATTTTTTTTGGGTTTTTTTGTGAGGGGTTTTTTTTTGGTTTTATTTTTTTTTTTTTTTTTTTTGTTAATGTGTTTTAATGGATTTTTTTAAATTTTTTTTTGTTTTTTTTTGGGGATTTTGGGTTTTAAATTTTTTTTGGGGATTTTTTGGTTAATTTTTGATTTTTTTTAGGTTTTTTTTTTTTTTTTGGATTTTGTTTTTTTTTTTTTTTTTTTTTTTTTTTTATTTGTTTTTTTTTTTTTAGTTTTTATTTTTTTTTTTTTTTTTTTTTTTTAATTTTTTTTAATTTTAATAGTTTTTTTTGTATTTGGGTTTTTTGTTTTTTTTATTGGTGAAAGTTTTTTGATGTTTTAGGTTTGGATTTTTTTTGGATATTTTATGAATTTTTATGGGGGTTTGATTTTTTATTTTTTAAGTTTGTTTTATTTTTTAGGGGATTTTATTAAGATTTTTTTTTTGGATTATTGTTTTTTTTGTTTTTTTTCATTAAGTTTTTTTTTTATTGTTTTTTTTTTTAGGGAGTTGTTTGATTTTTTTTGGGGGTGAATTTTTTAATTGTTTTGAGATTTATTTTTTTTTAAATTGAATTTTAGAATGGATTTTTTAGGTAGAATTTTTTAGATTTTTTTAAGGAATTTTGTTTTATTTTGGGTTTTTGAGTGATGGGTTGGGTATGGAATTTTTTAAAAATTTTTATGGTTATAAATGTTTTTTATTTTATGTAAGGATGAGAATTTTTTTAATTTTTAATTATATTTTTTTAATTTTATGTAATTATTTAATTTTGAAATTTGGAAAATAAAATAAAGGGAATATTTATTAATTTTTATGAGATAGTTTGTTTTTAAATTTGAAATTTAATTGATGGATGAAAATGGTTTTTTATTTTTTTGAAAATTGGTAAATGGTAATTTTTGAATTTAGTGGTTTTTAATTTTTTTTTTTACATTAAATTTTTGAAATAATAAATGTAGTTTTGTATTAAATATTTAATGGAAAAAAAAATTATTTAATTTTTTTTATTAATTTTTGTTATATAAGTGTAATTTTTTTTTAAAATATTAAATAAAAAAAATTTATTTATTTTATATGAAAAATAAATTGTAATTCAAAAAGGATAATAAAAAAAAAATTGTTTATTAAAAAAATTTAATTTTTTTTTTTTTATTTTTTTGGGATAATTTTTTTCATATTGTTCGGTAAGTTTTGGAATTTTTAAATTATTTTTTATTATTGGAATAGTTTGTTTTTTTTATTTTTTTTTAAATTATGGATTATATTTTATGATATTTTAAATAGTATTGAAAGGTTTAAAGGTTATTATTATTTTTAATTTTGTTTGTGGTTTTATTTTTTTATTTGATTTTTTTAGATTTTTTTTTATTTTATTTTTTAGGTAAAGTTTAATAATTTAAAAATATTTTTTTTTTATAATTGGTTTCATAAATTTTTTATATTTTATTTTAAAATGATTTGTATTACTTTTTTTTTTTTATAAAAAAATTAAAATAAATTTTTTTTTTTTTTTTATTTTTAATTTGTTTTATTGCAGAAAAATTTTTTTTAAAATTTTTTATTTAAAAAATTATTTTTTTATTTATTTTATATTTTATACTATTAATACATGACGATCTTATAAACATATGTTTCTAATAGCTGTTACTTTACATGCCTTTGTCTTAATAAGACTTTACTAAAATAATTAACAAATTACCGCCGACAGCGCGCACGACCATCCTTTACCTCATAAATAATTCCATTTTGAATAAAAGACATAATTGGAAATATATAATTGGGGAACAAATTTAACATCATTTGAAAATTGAAGTCTCAACAGAAGGGAAACCCAATTATTTAAACATAGTTTAAAAGTCTGTATTACAAATAGTAAATTAATTACTCAGAAACCACATGAAAAATTAACTTACCTGACTCAAATTATTTCATCCGAAGCCAGCGAAACTACATGGACGATAGCCCCGACACCACAAACCAAGTAGACGTGAGATTATCCTTTTGGTCTCATTTATGTGGTTTCTACCAGTATATTATACAAAACTTTAATTATTCCAAATATCTGCGGCAATCGATCATCCGTTGTTCCAAACCAACAAAACCCTAATAGATGCACCAAGTTAACACCGTACCCGTATAGACCTTTAACTTTAAATATTGAAAATAGTTGTCAAATGTATCCGTTTATCGCATTAAAATGACACCCCATCCAGGAATCGCCGCCGCACTCAATGTCTTTTACTTTTCCACACTTTACCCACAAGTTTGTGAATAAATGAACTTACCAAGAGTGCTTTAAGGAAAAGCTTCACTCACCTGGGTTAAACCCATATTTGAAATTAACCTTCTGACATTATAAGTCGTAAATGTCTCTACTCTGAAGGATCATAGTAAGTGACGGATGATCTGGAGAAGTGGAGAAATATTGGGCTGGTGGGTGCAACTCTACTACAGAAATCAGGAGATGCATTGTAGATGGGAATTAAGCCCATGAGTGGCATATGCTAGCAGAAAGTTTGAATTTAAAAGGGGCTAGATATCAACTACTCAACTAGCGAAAAAATTAAATGTCTTAGTGCTAAATTGTGGGAGGATTTCTTACAGTAAAGTCAAGAGCGTATGATAGGTAAGAAATTCTCATAGATATGCAGTGAGTAAAGTGAAGACTAGCATTGGGTAAAATGGAAAGATTGTAAAGCAGATGGTACAAACCATGATCGGGAAAGAGAGCTACAGGGAGCAATTTGGGAAAGATCTGTAAAAAGCATGGGTATGGTCTACAGTGCGTGATGAAGCTAAGATGAGACAACTCTAGGATACTGCACGATGTGGTCTTAGTACTATACTGGGCTCATATAGTAATAATTAGCATTGAGTATAGGGTTATCTGTTTAAAACCAGTACATTTGTGTAGTAGCAGAGTATGTTTTAAGCCTCAGTGGTGCCATCAAGACGTTGGTGGATGTGAGGATATTAATCACACCGTAAATGGGATGACCCAAAATAAATTATAAAAGAAATAAACTCAATTTTACTCTATTTGTAACTGAGACAATAAAGTACTGTCGAGAAATAATGTCCTAGTTTTGCCAAATAGGAAAGACAGAAAGAAAAAGTGGAAATCTGAGATGAAAAAAATATAATACTTAATTTGTAAACAGACATGAAGGCTATATCTCGGGGGAAAAGATATAAAGTGAAGTGAGCATCATTTTTCGTGAGTTTGAACAGATTCTGTCAGTTTAATTCACTCGAAACGTGTCCCACTTGTTAATACAAATTCTTCGGTCTGATATACACATATTGTTAATAACAGTGCCTAATAAGTTCATAAGTTGGAAAATGGAAGTTGGGGTAAAGATCTTAAGAACTTGCTATTCCCACAATGGAACTGTATGCACTCGGAACGTCCCCTTTGAATTCTTGCACAAATAGCTTTTGGCAGCTGCAAGTCAATATTTGCAGTCATATTAACGATTTTTGCGTATGACCTAAATATATAAAAATAGGCGCCATGTCTTGATATTAATTTATATAGGTCGTTTACCACGAAATACACAAATAAAAAATTGAGACTGCCTAGCAGCAGGGAGTAAATGGTGAATGGGAAAAGTGAACGAGCTTATGAGCGAGAAATGTAGAAGGCCTTGAGCGGTTTAGCTTCAGTCTAGGATTGACAGAATTAAATGTTAAAAGATCGTTATCAGCATCTTCTATGTTTTTACCAGTCTGATTGAAATTTTAAGCGTATTTAGCATTCAGTTTTTATATTTTTTTCTACACTTCAATTAATTTTGTGAATAAACAGGGATCAGGTTTCGTAAAAATTATATGTGATGTGAACAGAAAGTGGAAAAAGGATAAAGAGATAAAGGGGAAGGGCTAATTGAAAAATCAGGAACGCATGCAAAACAGGGGGGTGTCGGGCCCGCGATTACACAACGGCATGAATGCCAAGTAAACGCGTGTAAGTTACTGGTGCACTAATTTTTTTTCAGACGAAACAGTGATTAAAATACACTACCGTGAATTCCAGAGTTAGGTTTATAAATCCATAAAAAAACTCTTAGGATTAGTTTAAAAGTTAACATTAGATGGTTTTTTACGGTTTTAAAACATAACAGTACCCAGACAGCATCATCTTCGAAACAGGAGGTTAGAAAATTACATATTTTGAACGCAGCCACGTAGCTCTTTTTAAATTTGGGATAATTTGGGTTCCTTAGGGCTTGCTGACAAAGAATATGTAAAACGTTACGCAAATAGTCCAGGAATTTATACCCAAAATAAAATAGTGGGGATGCCTGACAGCATGGAATCATTTCTGCTCATAAGATTTTTTTTTAACGTGTTTGAAAAAAATTTACGTTACAGAAATAGCCTACCATGTAAACTCCAAATTGATTGGAGCGCAACAAATGAAAGCCTAACCACGATTGGTCGGGCTATAAATACTATCTTGGTTGTTAGGGGAAACGTGGAAAGGTAACATTTTTTCAAACACTTGTCGAAACGGGGCTCATTGGTCAGACTCGCTGATATACACACTTTAATTAGGAGTTAGGTTAGTTCGAAACCACTGTTTTTAAATAATCTTAGATAAAGCATTCAGTGCGTTGAAGCCAGCCTCATATTTGTGCTCAATAAAAGCCTGGAATTGGCCATAAGCAGATGGAATTTGTGCCATTTTGTGCCAATTGAATTCATTGCTAATGCAACGTATCTGTGTTTATTAAACGTATGAAATTGTGGGACCGTGGTACTTGATGGTACTGCTTCATAGGGATCAGCACCTGTCAGAGCTTTGCTGAAATCCAGTGTCGGACTGCATACATCCTTACAGCTTATACTCCTGAGGTTTTTTCTGGTCCCCTTTTAGCTATCAGTGAGGTGTCTCCAGAGCCCAGAGGAGAATTCGAGCAGAGGAGTCCTTTCCTGCCGCCATCACGCCAGATAAGCTAACTTGTCCAGCTGAGCTCAACATTATGTCCCCTCATCTTGAACTGACTTTGTAAAATTAACATTAAGAGGGGAATTTACTTGTCTTAAAATCAGGAACTGTGAACATCTCCAATACTAGTTCCAATAAAGACAAACTATTGAAGTCATGATGACAAATACCAACAGAGCTTGAACAAAACAAAACCAGTATTAACCTCATATTACTACTACACAACTGACACACATAAGGATAGTTTTTAATATTAATGTCACTAGACAATATTCATAATGTGATAAAGTACTGTAGTAAAACTTGTAATTAAAATTGATTGTGATTCTGGTTTCTTTGTATTTGAATCATGACACAAATTATTTAACAGCACTGTAAATACATATTTGTTATTTGAAAACGTTACGAGTGATTATTCTCATTGTTAAGTATGTGAAGTGGTCACAGTGTTGTTAAGAGTAGGGATTAAATTAAATTGTTTATCTGTCTGTTGTTGTGACTTACACTTCACCATACTCATACCCTAGACACATAACGTAGCATCACACTATTCTCAGTCAGTACACTAAGTCCCCTATAAATATTTATAACATCCCACTTCACCACAGTGGCCTCCAGGGATTTTCTTGCTAGCTGACTGACTGTCCATAACTTGCTTCATTATGACAAGATTGGCTCTATATAACACAGAAGAAATCCCTGTCTTATTTCCAATGACAAAAATCTGTTAAACAATAAACTTTTCATATTAAGGGGGCGTCGTTTCTGCTTAGGCTACTCTACTATTCACCTATGAGATACATCTTTCATCTGGAGTTAACATGCCCAAGTATTTGAGTCTACTGACTTCTTCCACACTGTCCAAGTGACTAGAGAATTAAGTTTATCTGAGATGACCAATATTATCATTAAAGCTAAGGCCTTTATTTTGCTTTCTGTCACTACTGCACCAATCATGTCATGTTAATTTTTTCACTTTTTGCTATTACCACTGTATCATAAGCTGTTTATCTTAACTCCACCAGCAGATATTCCTGGCATATCTTCTTTAGATCTTATTATATTGTCACTGAGCAGAGACAACAGATCAGGCAATGCTAAACAGAAACGTGATGCAGCAAACCATTTCTAATGCATTTACCTCCAAGCAAATTATTATGACTATATTATAGCATTCCTCGTTCCACTGGGTGTAATAAATCAGATCAGAAACAAAGTCTTTTATTCCATGTGGGGCTTAACAGGCTGCTGCCTTCTCTTAGCTAAGTTCAAATATATATGTCCTCTAAGAACAGCAGCTCCACCAGGAAAGAAAAACCAAAACATACAAGCTGACTCCACCCCCTTCAGGAGAAACTATGGTGATACAACACTAGAGAAACTGCCCATTCTAAGAGACAAGTGTGGTTATATGACAGCTAATGACTAAACAAAATAAGAAGTTCACATATTTTGTTTTCTGTGATTTTTTTCATGATTTTTATTTCTTCGTGTGTGTTTGAGGATGCAGATTATTTGTTGCTGTGATGTTTTTTTACAGTTAAAGCTGTCTTGTATTATTTTGAGTTAATATTTATTATTATACTATTATCTTGTGGGTATATACAGCAGTAACTTTTAGCAGAAAGACAATTGTTATTCTCTAATGTTGAAGATCTCTTTCATGTCCATCTTTTTGCTGCATAAAAAAAAAAAAATGGGACCACTGCTACAGTGGGCCCCCCTGTGTCACAGCACTTTATGTACTCTTGCAGCAGTGACCTCTGTAACAACCTATATTACATGTCAAGGCTGCTAGTTCTATACACAATCCACCTGTGTTGTAGGTAATGACATACTTTCACATATTTGTAGATGATGGCAATGCAACGATAAACACAGAACTGCATAAACATGACGTAACAAAGAAGTCAAATGATAACCCAAAGAAAAGTGCATGAAAATCTGTTGGCTCAAACAAAACCTCTTGGAAAACTAATAATTGACATGTTAAAAAAAAAAAAAATTTTTTTTTATTCATGAACTGAAGCGAAGTTGAAAATCTGACCACTGACAACAATCACAAAGATGTCAGCATCAGGAGATATCACAGTAAACACTCAGCTTCTTCTTCTTGCGATCGCATCTTTGATGATTACACCGTCAGACGAGTTCTCATGATGAATTCGACTGTTGCTTGAAGTTCCTCTTTAACTCCATATAGCTTTGAGTTTAGTGTTGAGTCATTCGGCCAGTATATCTTTCTTAACTGGTCATACAGAGGACAGTCCTGTAGAACATGCTCAGCAGTTTGTTCGTTTAATCCACATGTGCACAGTGGTGAAGCAGACAATCGTAGCTTGTGCATGTGTTTATTCAGTTTGTTATGCCCTGTCCTGAGTTGAAAAATAGTTATCTGTCCCTGCCGGTCGAGAGTGTGATAGTCGTCTTTGGGTTGGTTCTGTTCTCTTCTGATAGTCTGGATAGCTCTCTTTTTCTCAAAGTATGTGACTTCATTATCTTCTTGTTCACATTCTCCTCCCTTTTTTGCAAGTTTATCTGCCTTTTCATTTCCGGGTTGTTGCAAGTGGAAGTGTTGCAAGTAGTGGTTTGGTTAGCTCTGAACAATGTTCCATATAATGTCAATAAAGTAATTATAAATTCTGGCCATTGTTTTATCTTCTTGATATTCTTGAGTGATCGTGTATCGTGCCTTCTATGTAAGATTACGCGAATGCAGGGGTGGAAGATTCTGAACAATAATTGAACGCTTTAGACACGATCGATTATGACGTGTATAGAGTTGTTTAGGACACAGTCGGTAACTAAGAAACGCTACCCTTTTCACATAGACCGTCAAGCTGTTAAGACGCGTTTGACTCTCCTTCCAATGTTGGGCATGGTATTGCCATACAGATATATATTTTATGTAAGTACGGACATGGGTCAGTCCATTGCTATTACGAAGATTTGAAATGATTAAAGGTCAGTACGAAAGTAAAAATTAAGGAAGGATGAATTACAGTCCATAGTATTTGATTTTGCCAGACTCATAGACTCACTGTCGGCCGTTGGAAACCCCAACCGCGCGTGCATACAGCTATGACAATCTGCATACAGTAATTTGATTATTGGACAAGGACTGATAGGATATCTACATATCTATGCCATATATTTTCAAGTTATAATATGTACCTTTGTGATCAACATGCATGAATCGTCTTGACGTGTAATCTGTATTAAATAATTGTGGACTCAATGGAACCGACTTGTCACATCAATCGTATTCCAAGGTTCAATTATTATTCAGAATCTTCCACCCCTGCATTCGCGTAATCTTACATAGAAGGCACGATACACGATCACTCAAGAATATCAAGAAGATAAAACAATGGCCAGAATTTATAATTACTTTATTGACATTATATGGAACATTGTTCAGAGCTAACCAAACCACTACTTGCAACACTTCCACTTGCAACAGTGGTGTCCGGTGTCTGGGGATCGACAAAAAAAATTTCTGAATGACTTTCGAATGAAATGTTTACGATCAAGTTACGATCACATGATGTGCTGAATTATGACCTATGACGCAGTACTCAGTCTAATGCCTAACAACGCGACGTCACTGAAATTCGTGTAGGTGAAACTATCGGAGAAAAACTGAAGTCGTTCTTTTAAGCCTAACCAAGGGAAAAATAAGTCATTTGAAGCAGACACAAGAAATGGACTACAGGAGCAGGCAGTCAAGGGCATTAGCCTAGCTGTTGACGACCTATAGCACTGACCGAAGCAACGGGAAAGATAAGTCTAGCTGTTTAAATTGTCGTCATTGCAAAACCGTAATACTGAGTCCATTTCGCTTTGATTAGGCATGTCTATGTATTTTCATGTATATATGTTAAATTTGTTTTCCATCGTATGTATTTGTTGTTAATTCGTGGGCCGGTTGGAGAGGGAACTGAAATCTCTGGGAATGTCGCGAACAGCTGACCACCTAGATTTCAGTCGTTCTTAAGGAACTTAAACGATCGCACTTTTGGAAGCCCATTGAGGTTGCCATTGGACAGTCTGTCCAAATTTGCTACCGTTTGACAATTTGCGTTAGCTGTACTGTCCCGTAGATAATTGGTGTATTTTATTCGTATTCAGTTAATAATTTTATTCAGTTCTGTACCATGTTCGTTACTATTTCGTCCATTCTCCTCTGACTATCATTTATTTTTATGATTATTAAATTTTCGTCCGTTATGAGTCCTGTGACGTCATCATTTTTCGCAGTCATTTTTATTTTTTGTGTACTTTGAATATTAAGTTGACCTCGGGTCAGACCATGACCTTTCATTTGGTCTGTGACATTTCCGCTTATTTTATTTAGTTCATAAATTCATTTTTAATTGTGAAAATGTCTTGTTTGCGTCTTGACATTGTTTGTACCCTTTAGTTGCATCATTGCTTGTCTGTCCTCATGATATATATTTATATTACATTAATAATATGCTATTATATGCAATAATACACTTGTAATCTAATTTAATTAATTTTTTCTGAAATTTAAGGGTAATATGGGACATTGCATAATTATGCAGTGATAGTCCAAGAAAGTAGCACTACAATTTATCATAGATGCCTAGGGCATAATAATATAATATATATATTGACAAAATAAATAATCTTATAGCTACCTTTGAGGTAATAGACCCATTGTATATTATTTAATATACTTTTCTGGTACTAAGAGAGTGACTTAGTACATTGAACAATATCATTACTAGGAATTATACCCAACATTATTGGACATTGAAATTAATTGTGTGATATAATTACATTATATTTAACAGATATCATAACTATTTATGATATAGTAGTATTTAGATACAATATTGTTACAAAATATTGTCTATTAGGTGAACTTAAACATTAAGTTCAATACTATTGTGATTACTTATATTGAATATTTCTAAGTTGAGTAAGTATAATAATTACTCTGAAGCTACTATTGACTATTTTAATCAGTAATTATCAATAATTACTACAGATAAAAGTCAAAATGCTTACTATAGACCATTTCGTTAAAATTGGCCGTGATTATGGCTACAAATCTCAAGAACTTCGTCAGTTTGCTGAATCAGAACTCGAAAAATATGAAAGAAAGGAAGAAGAGAAAAAGGCTGCATTAAAGAAAGAGGAAGAGGAACAAAAGGCAGCATTAAAGAAAGAGGAAGCAGAACTTGAGATGAAGCAAATTGCCAAGGAAAATAGGTTGAGAGAGATTGCTCAACGTGAAAGAGAAGAGCAAAGAGCAATCTCCAGGCAGGAAGAAGAGAATAAATTGAAACGAGAGGAAATTATTTTACAACAAGAAATGGAATTGGCGCGTATTAAATTGGAGACAGCAAGATTACAAGCACAAAATGCTGATGCAAACCAGAATAATAACGCACAAAATGGATCATCATCCAGCCAGCCTAAACACTTCTACAACTTTAAACTACCCATTTTCAACTTGAACGTCGACGACCTTTCATCGTTCCTGGCACGTTTTGAACAGACTTGCAAAACAAACCATTTGCCTGAAGAGTCATGGGTACTCAAGTTAAATGAATTCTTGGTTGGAGAACCACTGACAGCTTCTCAAAATGCTGACCCATCAATAGCTAATAACTACGGTGCTATTAAGTCCTTGCTTCTACGAAGATTTCACCTGGACGAGGAACACTGTAGGTTGAAATTTAAGGGAATTCTACCTGAATCTCCAAGGGATTTTGCTGGATTCATTGCGAATATACGCAATACATTTAATAGATGGGTTGAACTGGCAGAAGTCAACAAATCATACGACAAATTAGTTGATTTACTACTACGAGATAAGGTATTATCTTCGGTTAGCCAGCCATTTTTTGCATATTTGCAGGAGCGTAAACCAGGTACTATGGATGAGTTAGAAAAAATTTCTTTAAACTACTGTTCGGCACATCCGAATGCAACCATTTCTAACTCCTCATTAAGAGAACCTCTACCTGTGGCGTCTAATATGGCCTACAATCACAATAACAAACAAAGACATCACAGTGTAGACAGAAGCAGGTTCCAAAGAAATCACAATGTTAACTTTCAAAAGGGACATAATAATGATTTCAACAATAAAAATGAGTTCAACAGAGGTAGATCACGAGATAGAAATTATTCACCTCAAACAAACTACCACAATGGTCAACATAACACTCATTATAATCGATCACATACTCCCAATGATAATAGTAACTGGAAGGGTAATAATCATGGCTCGAGACATCGAGATAATAGTTACTATAGAGGACGACGAGATAATTCTAACAGTTATACTCGGAATCGATCTCATTCTCGGGGATCATCTCATTACAACCATAATACAGGGGCGGCAGTTACAAATAATACTACCCCTATAGCTCAGGTCCCACTTGACAATAATACAACACAGTCTTCTGCTGCATGTTTTGCTATTAATTATAATGTGGCAAATAGTTGCCAGCAATGCAATCTTATTTTTCAGAAGGCGAAAGAAACAGTGCTTAACTGCGGACATATTATACCACAGGTAGGTCTTGCAGTCAACGATGGAACAGGCCTACTAATTTTTAACAGGGGATTAGTTAATGGATCCGTCGTCTCAGTGTTGAGGGATTCGGGATCCACAACGATTGGTGTACGACAGTCGCTGGTACATCCCAGCTGTGCAACGGGGGGAATATGTTCGTTGCATGACGTTTGGTGGAACAATAGAGTTTTACCCCACAGCTATTATTCATGTTAACACTCCTTTTTTCACAGGGAATGTAAAAGTATGTATGCTAAAAAAAAGCCTATAGCTGATTTGATGGTCGGTCGTATACACGGCAGTAAAGATTGTACTCCAGATGAGATTATAGAATGGGAGAAACATAACCTATGCACTGGAAACGCCGTGACGACTAGAGCGCAGACTCAACTCATGGAGAAAGTTGATGATAATAAAATGGATGCAGACAACCAAGAGGAATTTGTAGTCAATTCACCTATTGACAGGGAAACATTTGCAACCAAACAAAAAGAGGATAAATCTTTAAAAAAATTTTTTACGTTGGTTGATAAAGTTGACAATCTATCCTCAGGTAATAATAACAAACATTGTTTTGTTATTAAAAATGGCATATTGATTAGATGTTTTAATGACAAATCACAAATGAAACAACAAGTTATGGTCCCATATACTTTTAGACGGTATATTCTTCAACATGCACATGACTCACATTGTGCTGGACATATGGGATATACTCGAACACGATCTCGAGTACTGTCTTCATTCTTTTGGCCAGGGGTGTCAAGAGATATTTCGCAGTATGTACGTTCCTGTACTACATGCCAAGAAGTGAAAGCACGTGGAGCTTTTCACACGGCGCCTATTCAGGCTTGCGATATCTCAGTGAGACCTTTTTGACAAGATGGCAATAGACATTATTGGTCCATTGCTACCATCGGCCAGAGGACATAGATTCGTCCTTACGTGCATTGATTTGTGCACACGATGGCCGGAAGCTATCCCATTAAAGACCACCACTACCACAGATGTAGCTGATGCACTACATCTCATCTTTTCTAGAATAGGGTTTCCTAGAAAACTTTTATCAGACCATGGGTCACAGTTTATATCTGACACCATAAAGGAAGTCATGAAAACTTGGGACATTGATAGGAATTTAAGTAGTATTTATCATCCGATGAGTAATGGTGCGGTTGAAAGACTTAACCGTACACTTAAACAACTACTACATAAGGTTACTGCTAAGCACCCTCATGACTGGGACAGAGCACTCCCAGCTGTTCTATTTGCTTATCGGGAGGTACCGCATGAACAAACTGGCTTCTCTCCCTTTGAATTAGTTTTTGGTGCTCCCCCAAGAGGTCCTATGGGACTAATAAAAGACTTATTAATTGACGACGAGATGACTCAGGACACTCAGTCATCTTACGAGTACGTGATTAATCTTCGGAAGAACATTATTGAGTCTTGCCAGTTGGCAACAGCTTCTTCTGAGGCTGCAAAAGCTAAGGCTCGATCTCTACAAAATATGTCTCGACGATTACGCCAATTATTCCCAGGCGACGAGGCTTATGTGTTACTTCCTCACAATAACAATAAATTATTGATATCTTGGAATGGTCCTTACAAAGTCATTGATAAAATTTCCGACGTCGATTACGTCTTAGATATCAAGGGACACAAAAAAGATATTTCATATTAACATGCTCAAGCAATTTCATACACGTCCTGAACACTTACAGTCAATTTTTCATGAACTAGATGACAACACAGTATCCACTTGTCATTATACTAACTTATCTGTCATCCAGGAAGAAGAATCTTCTTTTCCTGAGGTACAGTTACCGTTACCTGTACCAGTAGTTCAACCTACTGAATCTTGGCGGGATGTAACCATCTCTTCAACGGTTACACCGCAACAGCGTCTACAGATTGCTAATTTATTACAATCTTATCCAGATGTGTTGAGACGACGTTCCGGGTCGCACATCGGCTATCAGTCATGACATTACTCTCAATGACGATACACCTATTCGTGTACATCCCTATTCTGTTCCTTTACATTTCCTTGCTAAAACTACTAAAGAACTTGAACAGATGTTGTCTCTGGGAATCATTGAGACTAGTAATTCGCCATTCTCTTCTCCATTAGTGATTGTCCGGAAGAAGGACAATAACATTAGACTATGTGGTTGATTATAGAAAATTAAATGCTAAGACTATAGTTGACAGCGAACCACATCCACTTATCGACGACTTACTACCACGTCTATCCAACGCAACTATATTTAGTAAGATAGACTTAACTAAAGGTTATTGGCAGATACCACTGACCGAAAAGGCTAAGTACTACACCGCATTTTCCACGCCACAAGGTCTATACCAGTGGAACGTGATGCCTTTTGGGCTTGTTAATGCGCCAGCTACCTTCATTCGCCTGATGCGACAAATTTTATCAGGTAGACCAGACGTTATTACATATATTGACGACATATGCTTGTTTTAGTTCGTCGTTTGAGGAACATGTTTCGGGACTTAGATATGTTTTTGACACTCTAAGGAATTATCATCTAACTGCTAAACCTACAAAGGTGCAAATCGCGTGTAATGAGATAACCTTTTTGGGACATATCATTGGATCGGGATATATATCCGAACGTTACCTAGTACAGTCTCAAAAATTCTAAACATAGCAATTCCTCAGACGAAGAAACAGGTCAGGAGTTTGTTAGGACTTGTTCAATATTACAGTAGATTCATACCAAACTTGTCATCCATCACGGCTGTATTGTCTTCATTGTTAAAAAAAGATATGCCGGTGAAGGTGACATGGACTGGTACATGCAATGAAACTTTCAACAAAATTATAAATTTGTTCTCACATGAACCAATTTTAAGACTTCCCGATGCTTCCAAAAGATTTTTCTTACGAACAGATGCTAGTAACTACGGCATTGGTGCATGCCTGCTCCAGAACCATGACGGCATTCTACACCCCACCTTATATATATCAAGAAAGCTGAAGCCGGCTGAAACAAAGTATTCCACAGTCGACAAGGAACTTTTGTCTGTGATCTGGGCAATAACGAAGCTGGAGAAATTCTTACTCGGTGCCCCCCCTTTACCATACAGACGGACCAACGTGCGGTCGCATCCTTGCGTCGATCCAACCACAAAAGCCAAAAACTTGCCAGATATTCAATCATCCTACAGCCATTCGAGTTCTCCATTGAACACATACCTGGCACTGAAAATTGTGTGGCAGATGTATTGTCACGTAATCCTATTGACGACGAATAATCAACATTGACACTCTTAAACTACATCAATCAGAACTACATTGGATTGAACGAAGTATCAACTATAAAGGAACTAACCTTGCCTTCAATTCAAACTTTATAAACACTATATGCATCACAGAATTGAACGACAAGACAATCAAGGTATATATACTTACATTCGAACTTCGTATAATATCCATACACGATATACGAATATCATTGAACAATCATGGAATAATATCTGACGACAAGTCGAACTTATTATCCTATGGACTCTTAATTCTTCGATGCAGTTATAAATGACATTTCTTTCCTACGTGGACATTTGAACACTTTTGCCTAAAAGAATTCATCAGGATCAAGACTACGGATGGATCATCATATCCTATACTAATTAATTAGTTAACTTAACTTCTTAATTGAATTATTATCAATAAAATGAAATGTGAGAAAAAAAAAATGAAATGAAAGAACAAAAAAAAAAAAAAGAGAACGAAATACTAAAAGAAGAAATTATGAAAAGAGAAAATAAATCTCACACAAGTATTAGATTAATAATTTTTTTTTTTTAATGTACCTATACATTATTTAGTTAGTTAAATTAGATAGTTATTATTCACTAACACTTAACACACACACAATTAAGTTAAAACTTATATTCGAATTTCTTTCTATTTCTTCTCACTTAGTTTGTCTTTTCTTCTCTCATAACATCGCATTACATTAGAACCTTAATAATTTAACTCTTAATTTAATTAATTAATTTAATTTTAATTAGTCAAATTAATTCCTATATGACATACTAATACGACAGACCTTACTTTAATTTAATTTTATCATTCACTATTAACATTGGACATTTATTTAGTTGATATAATGACATGTATAATATTGATATATAATGTGATTTATGATTAGATGACTATGACAAATAGTTAGTTGACACGACCGCAACACGGTTCTACTCAGAACATCGTCGGCCATATGTCACAATTGTGTTAAATTTTTTTGAAAAATTGTTAAGTCGGATAGATATTGAAAAAAAATCTATCGATTTTTTTTTTCCCCGGTGTACAGGGAATTGTTACGGTATATGATATTAACGCCGTCTGCTAAAGGTTACCAGACGTGCAATTGTAAAAGGTTAAGGCATTTAATATATTGCGATAGAGGTTTCAATTTTGAACGCTTTAGACACGATCGATTATGACGTGTATAGAGTTGTTTAGGACACAGTCGGTAACTAAGAAACGCTACCCTTTTCACATAGACCGTCAAGCTGTTAAGACGCGTTTGACTCTCCTTCCAATGTTGGGCATGGTATTGCCATACAGATATATATTTTATGTAAGTACGGACATGGGTCAGTCCATTGCTATTACGAAGATTTGAAATGATTAAAGGTCAGTACGAAAGTAAAAATTAAGGAAGGATGAATTACAGTCCATAGTATTTGATTTTGCCAGACTCATAGACTCACTGTCGGCCGTTGGAAACCCCAACCGCGCGTGCATACAGCTATGACAATCTGCATACAGTAATTTGATTATTGGACAAGGACTGATAGGATATCTACATATCTATGCCATATATTTTCAAGTTATAATATGTACCTTTGTGATCAACATGCATGAATCGTCTTGACGTGTAATCTGTATTAAATAATTGTGGACTCAATGGAACCGACTTGTCACATCAATCGTATTCCAAGGTTCAATTATTATTCAGAATCTTCCACCCCTGCATTCGCGTAATCTTACATAGAAGGCACGATACACGATCACTCAAGAATATCAAGAAGATAAAACAATGGCCAGAATTTATAATTACTTTATTGACATTATATGGAACATTGTTTTATCTTCTTGATATTCTTGAGTGATCGTGTATCGTGCCTTCTATGTAAGATTACGCGAATGCAGGGGTGGAAGATTCTGAATAATAATTGAACCTTGGAATACGATTGATGTGACAAGTCGGTTCCATTGAGTCCACAATTATTTAATACAGATTACACGTCAAGACGATTCATGCATGTTGATCACAAAGGTACATATTATAACTTGAAAATATATGGCATAGATATGTAGATATCCTATCAGTCCTTGTCCAATAATCAAATTACTGTATGCAGATTGTCATAGCTGTATGCACGCGCGGTTGGGGTTTCCAACGGCCGACAGTGAGTCTATGAGTCTGGCAAAATCAAATACTATGGACTGTAATTCATCCTTCCTTAATTTTTACTTTCGTACTGACCTTTAATCATTTCAAATCTTCGTAATAGCAATGGACTGACCCATGTCCGTACTTACATAAAATATATATCTGTATGGCAATACCATGCCCAACATTGGAAGGAGAGTCAAACGCGTCTTAACAGCTTGACGGTCTATGTGAAAAGGGTAGCGTTTCTTAGTTACCGACTGTGTCCTAAACAACTCTATACACGTCATAATCGATCGTGTCTAAAGCGTTCAAAATTGAAACCTCTATCGCAATATATTAAATGCCTTAACCTTTTACAATTGCACGTCTGGTAACCTTTAGCAGACGGCGTTAATATCATATACCGTAACACGGGTACACCACAATGAGATGGTACCCACTGAAGTATGGTTCTCTTTTTGGCAGCTACCTTGTTTAGTTCATTTCTCAGATGCGGGAGTTTACCACCCTTGAGAGAGTTGTCAGGATATGAGATAAAGATACCGGCACCTCCATTCCTAACAGCATTAGTTGCTGATCCATCTGTATAGGCATGTATCCATGATTGATCGGGATAGCTTTCTTGGATCATACTCAATGTAGCAGTTCGTTTTTGCAGATCATTATACTCACATCCACTTGTGAGACCACTGACTGATGTATTAATTTGGAGGGCACTGCTGGCCTGCTCCCATGGTACAGGGTATAGGGTGGGCTTCAGTGGTGTTGTCTTCATGGATAGGTCTTCTTGATGCTGTCTTATAAGTCTTTTCCCCCGATGCACAAAGCTGCTACGCTTTAGACGTCCCAATGCCAGATCATCTAGTCTTGCCTTCATTGGGTGCATTGGCATACTGTTGTACTTTTCCATCTGGATCATGGTTTTTGTGTCTCTTCTATGGGACAATGTCTGTAATCCAGCAACCTTCTGCATCTCTGTTATTGGTGTAGTTTTCATGGCTCCTGTAATGAGCCTGAGAGCTTGATTTTGCACCTTGTCCAAAGACTGCAGATGTGAGTTAGCAGCTGATGACCATGCTGCTGAGCTAAACTCTAAGTGTGGTCTTATTACTCCATTATAAATCTTCTTTAGATTTCGTTCATTTGCTCCCCAGTTGGTACCTGCTAATTTTCTGAGTATGCCTAGTCGTCTTCGGGCCTTTCCTTCTGCGTTTTCAATATGCTTATTCCATGTAAGCCTTTGGTCAAATGTCACCCCAAGATAGGTGGGGTAGCTTTCTTCCCTTATCACGGTTGTCCCTAGGTGTATGTTAGCTGATTTGTCCTTGGGGGCGAGGGAGAACAGTGTTGTGGAGGTTTTGTCTGTGTTTATTGTGATAAGCCATTTCTCTGCCCATGACACTAGCATGTCTGCTGCCCGCTGCATTCTATAATTTGCTGTGGTGACATTTTCATCAGCGCACCAGAGTACTAGGTCATCTGCATATAAGGCAGCTTTAACTCCTGCAGGGAGATCTTTCACCAGGTCATTGATGTAAACAAGGAAGAGTGTTGGGGAAATTACTCCTCCTTGAGGTACCCCCTGATGGAGCAACACTTTTCTGCTCTGCAGACCGTCAAGAGTGACTCTAGTTCTCCTGTTATGCAAGTATGACTGGATCCATTTCATCATGTTGCCTTGGATTCCACTTCTCCTAAGTTTTGCAATGAGGCCATCTTTCCACACCTTGTCAAAGGCCTGCTTGAAGTCGACCCAGATCGTTAGGACCTTTTTCTTCTCCTGGAAGGCATCTTCTATTGCTTGAGACAAGTAAGTAACTTGGTCTTCTATACTGTAGCATTCTCTAAATCCAGCTTGTTCCGGCACCAGGATCTGCTCAGACTCTAAATACCATTTCAATCTGTGGTTGACTATTCGCTCCATAGTCTTCCCAACACAGCTTGTGAGACTGATTGGCCGGTAACTTGCAGCCTCGGTCTTACATTTCCCTTTCTTTAGTATGGGTATTGTGATGGCTTCTCTCCATACTTGGGGTACCGTTCCTTTCAACCAGCTGTGGTTGAATATCTCAAGCAGTTTTGTCTTTGCTGCTGAGCTCAGATTTACTAGCATTTCGTTGCTGATTTTGTCTGGGCCGGGTGACTTTTGAAACTTAAGCTTGGAAATAGCCTTCTGTAGTTCTCCTAGTGTGATGGGTTCCCTCATTGGGGCAGGAGTATCTGTCTGTCCCATGGTTGCCCAGTATTTCTTTTCTTATCTCTCTCTGATGATCTATGTTAATGGGTAAGTTGCTTTCTGAACTGTATCTTCTAGCAAACAAGTCTGCAGCTTGTTTTCCTCTGAAAAGTTTGCCACCTTCATCCAATGTGATAGTCTGCCTAGGTGAGGAACGCTCTTCATTTAGAGACTTGACTAATCTCCAAAGTTTCCTGCCGTCTTTCTCAAGGTTCAGCGATGCCGTTTTAGTTCTCCAGCTTTTCCGTTTTTTCTTCTAGCTTTGTTCTCTGAAACTCTGCTACAGCCTTTTTCCATTTGTTGTGAGTTTCAAGTGAAGGCTGAGACTCTGCGTCCTTTCTAGCCCTGTCCATGGCTTCCTGACGTTCTTGGAGTGTGCTGGACCAGTATGGTATGTAGTTACGCCGGCATCCTTTGGGAATGGTTTCTTTTGCAGCTTGTAGTATGCATCTGTTGAAGTCTTTTACCACTTCATTAATGTCTCTGTTCTGTACCTTGAGGGTAGACAGCAGCGTGTTCACCTGATGCCTGAATAAACCCCAGTTGGCTTTTTTGTAGTTCCATCTTGTAATGGCTGGGCCTGTACTGAGAGTTGCACTCTGGACAGTAAGAAAGATTGGGCGATGGTCGCTTCCCCCTAGTTGGTCTCCTACTTCTCTACTAATAGATCCAGCTATATCTGGTGTGGAGAAGGCAAGATCTGGTGTTGAAGTTGTGTGCCATCCTCTGGAGTAGAAGGTAGGAGTATCTGTGGCATTATTGACTAGGATTAGGGAGTGATCATCTTGCCAAGTTTCAACCTCTTCACCTCTGTGATCCAGATGGTTATAGCCCCAGCCCTGGGAGTGGCTATTAAAGTCTCCAACTGCTATAAAGTTGGTGGCTGGTACCTGTATAGAGCTGAGACTCAGGGGTTTGTTGTTCGGACAGTAATAGTTCAGGAGTTCTATTTCCATCTTGTCTACCTTTATCTGCAACAGCTGATATTCTGCTCCATCCATGAAGGTTTTCCTTTCGTGTGCAGGAATGTTATTCCTTACAAGAGTAAGTACTCCTCCTTTTCGTCTATCTTTTCTGTCGGATCTGAAGCATTGATATCCCCTTATTTTAAAGGTTTGATCTGCTTTCAAGTGAGTCTCTTGGATACAGCAAACACTGACTTGCTTCTCATACAAGATGTTTTCCAGCTCTGTCTTTTTGCTGTATCCAGCCTGCTTGCTGTTCACTCCCTCTGCATTCCAGTGCATCATGACAAGTGGCACTCTGGGTTTCTCTTTTTCTGTTTTGTTTTGGTCAGTAGTTCTCCTCCGCCGTCTGCTGACTCCACAAGACGGTCTAGAGGGTCCTCCAGTAGCTGAGGGTGGGCTCTGTCGAGGCTCAGAGCCCGGCACTGCACCTGCCTGGTGGAGCTCCACAGGGCGAGCACCAGTACGAGATTTATATTTGACGGTGTACTCTCCATAGAAAAAAAAAAAGCGAGTTGCGTGATACTGTGGTTTCCGGTGCGCCTTCTGGCCCAGTATCTATGACTTTAGCACCTGTTCAACGGGAGAGTGGGCTCATCCCTAATCTGTTTATGTTCCCAGTAGTAGACTATTCGCAAGCAGCCTGGGGGTGTCACTGCTCTGCGCGGACCTTGTTTACCGAGGCGGCGTCCGAGCTCGTATGGTGAAAATATGGTTGCATTATCTTCAAAATAGCCCTGTCTTTCCTGCCATCCTGCAACTTTGAGTTAGGGAGTTCTGAGCTCCAGTCTCTTTCCCAGGCATTTTATCCTGGCCTGGCACGCATACAGAGGACCCCACTTCTGGTTCTAAGTTAGCAGTTGGGGACAGGTGGGGTAGCACACTGTGCATTCCCCGTCATCCAGGGGGCTCTCCAACTATGCAGAGCTTGCACAATGCTGTGCTCTGGTTCTGGGCTCACCCAAGGAATCCTCACGTCCTGCACAGAGCCACTTCCAGATACCCACCACCTGCCAACCCCCCATTGTAGAAATCTCCTGCATGCGGCCATCCAGTCAAGAGCCAGTATTAAGTCTGGTGCCCAAGTGATTCCCCCCAAGCTCAGTGTGCAATTCTGGGTTCTCATCATGCTGCAACACAGGGGGGATTGTGATGCTCAGCCATCTCTCAACTCTGCACCGATAAATGACATCGGGGACTTAACTGTGTCTCAGTACTGGGATTTTAAGATCACTGTTGACATATATAATCTGATAGTACAAATTCTGACAGCTTCATAAAATGTAAACCATTGTATTGGTGATGTTTTTCTCCAAATTAGACATGCTGACTCCCTGTTGTTACAAATAAAGAAAGGGACTACTGCTGTGAGTCTGGTGCTCTCTCTTCCAAACCTCTACACCTCACGGTAGAAGAGGAACGACTAAGTAAGTAAGTACTACTGCTGTGTCAGGTATGTCTAGGTGTCATGTGAGAGGTTGTGAATGAGGCTGGTAACATCACAGACAGCTACTGACACCACCGCAGCAGTAAGGAGCAACAAGGGAAATAATGACAGGACCACACGTCTGCTGTGTTAAGTTCAAATCAAACGATAGAGAAAATCTGTTGTACACAATAAAACTAAAACAAACATTAAACAAACCCTTACCATCCTGGTATGTCAACAAAGGCTCAGTAGTCTCCCCTTCTGCATCAGAAGATTGGTGCTGAAAAGCAGAAGAAAACATGCCTATTACAAAGAACTAACATATCTGGGTGTTTTAACATTCAAGTCAAGATAATGGAATATTCTGACAAATATTTAGAATAATAATGATGCCAGACGGCACAAAGGCTAGTATGATGTGCCATGGTGTAAAATGCAGTGATGATCAATATATTTTTAACGTTACACACAGGACTATACCTGCACTTCTATAATGTTAAAAACCATTTTAATAACTTCCATGCCATTACAATTAAATTCCCTTGAATGCTGACTAATTTAGCCTTAATTTCCAAGTGATTTATGCAAAGCAGCTAACCATAATGTTTGGTGGTAGTTATGCGTAACAGTGATGTCTGGTGTTTAAAAATTCTAATCATTATTACTTGCATTTCTTGAAATCAGTAGCTTGACTTCAGTGCTTTTGATAAGAAAACTAATCATACTGTCTAAGGTGCAAGAACACGTAAAGATTTACTATTTAACCCTTTCCAGTCCAATTCGTCCAAAAGCGCACGTATTTTATCTTTTATCATACTGGCCGATTTGCCTAAAAGCGCCCAGCAACAGGTTGCTTATTTTGTTGCTAAGCGACATCGGAAGTCCTGTGCGTACGAGATTGTGTGTGTTCCCGGTAGATAGAGGCCATTTCAAAATTTGTTTTGATATCCGGCGAACGTTTTTACATTGAGTGGTTGATTTTTGGACATTTTATTTCGTAAAATGTTATTTCAAGTGATCAAAAAGATGTTGAGTGAGCTCAGATGGGATAGGTCGGCAGTTTCTGATAACTCCGATAATGAATCTGACATCAATGTGGACAATGAACCAGTTATCGACGATAGCGAAAGTGACGAAATTGATAGTGAAATTGAAGCAGAAACTGTAAAAGTCAAAGACATTGGATGGACAGACAATTTTACTCCTGTGGAATTATTCCAGGTCGATGAGCTCCCAGGACCGACATAATCTGTCTGAAGTTGCAGTAGCTTATGATTTCTTCTCATTATTTATTCCTGAGGAATTTTATCAGCGTGCGGCTGATCAGACAAACCTTTATGCTGATCAGTGTCAAGCAAAGAAAGGGACAAGGGATTTATCCTGGCGTCCTGTTTGTACTGATGAAGTAAAAAAAAATATTCTTCTGCATAAATTTCATGTTTGGAGTGTGCATATCCTGCCTAAAATTAATTTGTATTGGTCCCTTGATCCAAGATTGAGAGTTCCAGGTGTTGCTGATGTACTGGCCAAAAACAGGTTCAAGAAAATTAACCAGTACCTACATTTAAACAACAGCAGTCATGCAGTTCTCAAAGGACAGCCTGGCTACGATCCTTTGTTCAAGATACGCTCACTTCTGGACCTCATCCTTGAAAATTGCCCGAGAATTATTAGGCAGAGAACTAAGCATTGATGAAGCAATGATCAGCTTTAGTGGTCGACTTTACTTTAAACAGTACATTAAAACTAAACCTTCTCCTTGAGGAATCAAAGTGTGGTGTATTGCTGACCCTCACAATGGATACGTGACAACTTTCAGTTTTATACAGGAAAAATGGCAAGACCCAATGCCACATGGCCTTGGTCATCATGTCATCTTCAATGTTGGTCAGCAATTTTTAGACAGAGGTCACCATTTTTATTTTGACAACTATTTCGCAAGTGTGAAACTTGCAGAGGATTTAATATTGAAAAACACACATTCATGTGCGACAATTCGTACTAACAGAAAGGGATAGCCGTTGCGAATGGAAAAACTGAAAAGAGGTGAAGTGAGAATGGTACAGAAGGTAAACTTGCTGGCTACAACTTGGTGTGATAAACACGAAGTGTCCACCATCTCAACAAATGCAGATGCCAGCATGGGGACTGTTTTCAGGGTTCATAGCAAATTTCTTCAAGCATTTTCCAGGCTTTTTCCAGGTTTTTCCAGGTCCAGCACGTGATTTTCAAGGATGGGAAACTCTAATATTTTCCTCATCTAATTTTCTCAGATATAATTATCACTTTGCTGACCAGCAATCCGGAGCATTACCGTCTCCCATTACCAAGGGTGTTTGCAGATTTCTTTAAAAAGAACATTTTTTTTTTTTAAATTCATAAAAGATTGAAAAACAGACATCTTTTCCCAGTTTTTAGCGAATTTGTTCAACGTCAGCGCAATAAAATGTTAGTGACATGGATGTCAATGAATAAAATAAGCTTGATTGACATATTGATTTAATGATTAACGTATATCAACATAAAAGGCTAATAAAATTGTGAATAAAATGCAAAAAGAACTATTTTTCGTGTTTGTCTTTTTTGAATGTATTCTGCGTCTGTGGCATGACAATGAGCGTTTGTAAATGTTTGAGTAGCTACGTACCTCTAGTTGGAGTCTGAGCTGCTTCCTTTATTAACTGGGATTGAAGTTGTAGCTGTAGGCCTCTGCAAGAGTCTTTGTCTAGATCGTTGATAATCCTTGACTGTGTGGTATAACTTGAAGCAGAATATCAGGCATAGAGGTACATTGCAATCTGGGCAGTACATGCAAGTCTGGCTTCTGTTCCCTGCAGCCTTACACACTTTATAGTCTGGTTTGTACCTTGTCCTTTCATATTTATCAATGAAGTGGTGCTCAGTAAGTCGTGTTGTTATGACCTGTGGTTTTGAAGGTGTCACATTACGTCGAAGAATAGCAGGTTCAATAAGAGTCATACTGACATCCTGATCTTTGCTTTGATCTTTTTTTGTAGAGTTGGCAGTGTTGTAGGTTATGTGCCCATTGCAGTTTCAACTAAGAAATGATATAAAAATAGGATATGTGTGGGTAGGGGTAGCTTGCACCTAGTTGGCTGAAGTAGTCGACACCTCCCATACTTTTGCTGTATTTTTCTGCAAGCAAAGGCTTCTGAATTGTTCTGCCCTAAAGAATTTGTCTTTCTGTCTTGTTTATATTATCATTGGAGTGAACAGTAGATATAAGGTTAAATCTTTTCATATCATGCCGGGTGACTGTCGGCATGCCTTATCTTCTGTCGCACAAAACACAGGATGATTTGTCTTTTTCAATTTGAGTTGTTTTTTCTTCAATGCTACAGGAAAATGCTTCCTATTTTCAGCTACTGTTCCAAATGCACCAATCTGAATTTCAGGTCTTGAAATAAAGCTGAAGGCTGAATAAAAACTACCACAGAAGAGAATATGTCCCTTGTTGCGTATGAAATTTGAATTAAAACTATGGTGACTTTTCACTGAAAAAAAGAGTCCAAATAATCTCAGCTCTGAGAGTTTCTTCCTTGGTCACAAATGATGTCACATCTGTAGGTCTCCTAATAGTGTTAGATGTTTTTGAAGTGTCCGAGGGAATAGTGTTAGATAGTTTTTTGATGTTTCTGAGGGAAAAAACTGCTCCTTAGGGTTGTGTTCTTTTCTGTTTAAAAAAACAAAAAAAAAAATGGAACACACAAATAACTATGCCTAAGCTATGTATATTTACCAAGTCAAAGTTCTAAATGCATGTCTATAGTCAAACAATATTTAACTAGAACAAAAGTTAATATATAGTAATTGGGAGGGTGAAGGTATGATGATATCCTTATAACACTATGATAAGTGAAAATCTATTAAATATCTAACTGGAAACATCAGTTATTTACACACACCCCCTCCCCATCTTTACTATTTTTGTTTGATTTTTTTTTTGGGGGTTTGTTTTGTTTTATCGTTTCTGTTTGTTTCGATTAAAAAAATTTTTTTTTATTATTTTAAAAATTTTAAATAACATAGGTCTATGCACAAAATTTGTAATTTTCATTTATTCTAATTACAGTGATTTGACAGATGTGATGCCACTTTCATGTATCGGCGGTTATTCATTTTGGAATTGAAAGCATGTAGGCCTAGGCATATCCTAATTATAACCCTGCAGAGCAGAACGGGATATGTCTCTTCATCATAAATATAATGAAAAAGCATTCAAAATATATTTATTTCCCAAAAATGTGGTGAAATGAACAGTGGGACACGTCTGATAACAGAGTAGGCTATAGGATATGGAATCGCCATCAATTTTATTCTTGACCATCTCAACTGTGTCAAACATATTCTCGTAAGCAGTTGTTATTCATTCAAACACTAATTTTGGCCATGGTTAAAAATAACTGTAAATAGGCCTTTGTAAATTACGGCCGCAAGTACAGTAGGCCTATAAACCGCACTTAGCCTATGTAAATATGTTTTATAAATGAATTTATTACTTACCTCAGTTGAAATGAACGTTTTAATAACAACATGAATGCGTAGAGACAAGTTCTTGGTGTTGTTTTGTTGTTTCGTTTTTTTTAAGTTTTGGCGAGGCGCGTTCCGCTCAACCTAGTCGTTTTTATATTAGGCGCATATCCTTTCTGAGGTTATAAATACATTTTTTGGGTTTTTTGCTCAGCAGTTGAATATGTGTAGTTATGTGTCCCTTCGTAGCAGTTAGGGTTGGGGTTAGTATTAGGGTTTGCTGGGTCGTTAACCCTAATCCTACCTTAATACTAAATCTAACCCTCTGTTACGATACAATACATAACTACACTTATTCACTTCCACGAGTAATAGGAAATTACCGCTTTCGAGTAACAACAGACACGCACGTTAAAAGTAAATCTGCTTCACATCGTTAACGCAATTGGCCGAAAACGCAAATCGCCGAAAACACGAACCGCCGAAAACGTCTGGAAATGGATTTTGTACCCAAAGGGAAGTAAAAATTCTGCAACTGAAGTTTAACGAAAAATACCATCAATAACCGAAAAATGGAAAACTTCCGATTTTTAATATTTTTTCAAGGTCCGATGCGGGAAATTCAAGGCTGTTAGCCATTTTTCCAGGCTTTTCAAGGCCTGGAATTTTTTTCTTCGGGTTTTCCAGGTTTTTCAAGGTCGCTACGAACCCTGTGTTTTGCGGCGAACAAAGAATGGACCACACGATCTGCAAATTCCTGAACCCATACTCACAACAAACATATGAGTGGTGTGGATTTAGCTGACCAGTACAGATCATACTATCCTGTTGGACGCAAGTCCAGGAAATGGTGGTGGTATGGCCTATGGTTCCTTTTCCAAACTGCAATGGCCAATGCTTTCGTTGTGATGAAGGAGATGAAGAAAAACGGTGGCACCAAGCAGAGACGTAATGATCCAAGCGCTTATCATCTCCAGTTTAGGCTTGATGTTCTTGATGGGCTTTTGGATAAATTAACAAAACGCAACAGGGCTTCTGATGTTGTTTCTGTTGCTGCCCAATTAAAATCATCATTAAACAAACATGAACTTATCAGACTCTTGGGCAGAAAAACACGTTGTGTCCAGTGCAGTAGAAATTAAAAAAAAAAACTGAAACTGGTAGAGCTCCAGAGATAGTTTTTGTATGTAAATTTTGTTCTATGCATTTATGTAAAGGTGTCTGCTATGCAGTTTCATGAAAACCTGTAAATAATGTATACTTAACTTTTGTCGTTCATGGATACACAAATTTATGATTATTTTTTTTTAACTTTTGAAGTTTTGTTTAATTGCAAAAAACATTATAATGTGACACTTAAATATACAGGGGTTGAAGTATATCCATTTTACTGTACAAATATATTTCTTTTTATGTTATTTTGACTTTGTATATTTTGTAAACACCTCTACACCTCACGGTAGAAGGGGAACGACTAAGTAAGTAAGTAAGTATATTTTGTAAATAATTTTTTAAAAACAGTAGTAGTTTGAAAAAAAGAGTTATGTCCTTTTGCTTGGTCGTTCAGGGTAGAAACATTAGCTGTCGCCTAGGACTGTAAAGGGTTAAACAGCCACAAGAAACATATTTTGCGTAGAAAAATAAAATGATTTTAATGAGTAGTTTATGAAATAAACACACAGTGCAAACAACAATAGCTGGCAACCACTACAACTTTAACAAAATGATTAATTCAAAACTTACCCTTTGTTTGACAAGTTCTAATCGTCCTTTCAGCTGAAGCATTTTTGGATAAAATTTTTGCCTGGAGACCAGAGTCTGATACAGCTTACTCATGGTGTTTATTATCTCAGGAACCTATTGTAAAAATTGTTTTAAGTTCTAAGTGTCAATGATAACAACTATTCTCAGATGGTAAGTATAAATGATAACAACTATTTTGATCGAGTTTTAAGCTGTATTTAAAGTGTCAATGATAACAACAACTATTTTGATTTTTAAGCTGTAAAGTGTCAATGATAACAACTATTTTGATTTTTAAGCTGTAAAGTGTCAATGATAACAACAACTATTTTGATTTTTAAGCTGTAAAGTGTCAATGATAACAACAACTATTTTGATTTTTAAGCTGTAAAGTGTCAATGATAACAACAACTATTTTGAGTTTTAAGCTGTATTTAAAGTGTCAATCATCATCATTTCCTCCTTACACAGCATGGAGCCACTACTGCAGATGGCCCTCTTGCAGGAAGCCTGCACAAAACATTCACATGCTCTTGCAGCGATGGTCTCTGTATCAATGCGCTCAACATGATGAGGGTGCCAGTCCCCATGTATAACGTCATATTAGCCGCCTTGTACGATATGTCTGTTAGAGCACCAGCCCTATTCTTGTACGATACGTCTGTTAGAGCACCAGCCCTATCTTGTACGATACGTCTGTTAGAGCACCAGCCCTATTCTTGCGAACTTCACTGGGCCTAAAATAACATTTTGAAACAAAACATGTCTAAAAACAGATTATATCACATTTGGAAGTACATGATCAGTGTATCTATTAGAACATTCTACATGTTAACTGTTGTTCATTGTTGCTTCTGTAGAATGGATGACAATATTGTAACAAGTCACAACAAAGAAACCTGATTGAACAGATGGGTCATGGGAAACACTGGGACAGAGATCTAGAGACATATGGCTCAGCCCTGATTCCAATCTCAATATCAACCACCTCAAAAGGAAGAATCAGAGCACTATTATTCAGCTACGAACACAACATATGCCATGTACCATGCACTTAAAATTGCAGCCACGAAACTGTTTACCACCACCTCTCTAAATGCCCAACACTCAGGGATACTAGGTAAATGCTTCTTCCTCCTAGGCCAGATTAAGAGGTGAAAGTTCATGGCCCTAGGCCAAAGCCCAAGTGTTGCTGGACATATAACAACAACTCACATATACCTACAATACAAATAAAAGTATCAAAATACAAAATGTATTTGCTCATGTAAGTGTCGCAGTTATGTATGTATTCATGGAAAAAAATCAATGCCCTTCTAATGGTCTGTTCTGTTTTCTCTGTATTTTTAAATCAATGGTTAATTTGCAGCTAAGACCAGGCTGTAAATATGTAACATGAAATTAAAATAAATTTTAAAAAACTTACGGACAAAATGTATGAAGTGTGACAAGAAATGAGAGCTGCAGTCCACTTACTCAGGCTGCAAGCACTGAAATAAAAGAGAATAAGTGTATGAGTATAAACTTAAACAGTCATATCAGAATTGTATCTGGGTCATGTGTAGTTCCTAATGCTCTCATCACCATTTTCCATTGTCACATCGGACCACAACGTCTGTTATATTTGGACATTTGTCCTAATATGGCCAACGGACCTTGTGTCTGGGTGCCTCACCAAACTCCTATTTAAAATAATAACTAAAAATGTTCCTTTGCAAGTCCTTAAGGCAGTGATTTCTGTGACAAACTTTTTTATATGATGAGGTTGGCAGCTGCATGCACATCCTGATATTAGTCAGCTTGTACGGTTTACCTGAGGGTGCAGTAGTCATATTTGTTCTTTGTCTCTTGAGAGACCCCTAGGATCTACACGGAGCCAAACTGTTCCAGAGATATCAATATTTTATCATAATGTATCATGTTGCAGTAACTTCTTCTTCTTCTTCTTGCGATCGCATCTTTGATGATTACACCGTCAGACGAGTTCTCATGATGAATTCGAGAAGTACAGGAAATACTTATCACATAATTATCTTTTCAACACATTCTCATTACTGCTAGGTGCAACGGAAGGAGAACTTGGATGGCTGAAAATCTAAGAAATGTACATTAAACCATCAGTTTGTCTTGCAGTTATTACAGTAAAATGGTGTTTAATTAATGCAGTAATAAGAGATTGTTAGAACACTACTACTACTTACTGTTGTGCATGTCCGGACATTCCTTTGTCAATTTCCTTTACAAGAGGAACTATGAAAGACACAGGGAGCCTCTTGATGGTATTCCTAACAACTGTTTCGTTGGTTTCTTGGAAGACCCCCTATAAAGAAACCAATTTTTTTGGGGTGAAAATCTTATTGTCAAAATGGGGTTTTGGGGGTAGAAAAGGAAAGAAGAACAGAGAACATGTCCAAAAAAAAAAAAAAAAAAAGGATTATAGTGGTACCAAAAACTGTGCATATCTTTCATGTAATACAAAGTTTCTTGCCTAAAATGTTGAGCTTCATGGAAGCCCTATGCTTTGAATAAAGCAGGAGACCCAAAAATACCTAGTGAAGACAGACGTACAAGAATAAAGAAGACACAGAATGGATAAACTTAATGGATGGCTTGATGTGAACTAATGGCTGAGAAGATAAAGAAAGGATAAGACTACAGCTCCCTCAGACATGTCGTCAGAGGTGACTAATAAGGGGTTGTGTGTGTAACTGGCAACCTCATCATGTACAACAAACTGTCATAGAAATCACAACTGCAGGAAAAGTATTTTATAAATTCTTTGAAACAGGTTTCCTGCATGGGGACCAGATACACTAGTGACTCCACAGTGAGCAAGTGGACCAGACACACTAGTGAGTCCACAGTGAGCAAGTGGACCATATACACTAGTGGGTCCACAGTGAGCAAGTGGACCAGACACACTAGTGAGTCCACAGTGAGCAAGTGGACCAGATACACTAGTGGGTCCACAGTGAGCAAGTGTACCAGACACACTAGTGACTCCACAGTGAGCAAGTGGACCAGACACACTAGTGAGTCCACAGTGAGCAAGTGGACCAGATACACTAGTGAGTCCACAGTGAGCAAGTAGACCAGATACACTAGTGACTCCACAGTGAGCAAGTAGACCAGATACACTAGTGACTCCACAGTGAGCAAGTGGACCAGATACACTAGTGGCTCCATAGTGAGCAAGTAGACCAGATACACTAGTGACTCCACAGTGAGCAAGTAGACCAGATACACTAGTGACTCCACAGTGAGCAAGTGGACCAGATACACTAGTGGCTCCATAGTGAGCAAGTAGACCAGATACACTAGTGGCTCCACAGTGAGCAAGTGGACCAGATACACTAGTGACTCCACAGTGAGCAAGTGGACCAGATACACTAGTGGGTCCATAGTGAGCAAGTAGACCAGATACACTAGTGACTCCACAGTGAGCAAGTAGACCAGATACACTAGTGACTCCATAGTGAGCAAGTGGACCAGATACACTAGTGGCTCCACAGTGAGCAAGTGGACCAGATACACTAGTGGCTCCATAGTGAGCAAGTAGACCAGATACACTAGTGACTCCACAGTGAGCAAGTGGACCAGATACACTAGTGACTCCATAGTGAGCAAGTGGACCAGATACACTAGTGGCTCCACAGCGAGCAAGTGGACAAGATACACTAGTGGCTCCATAGTGAGCAAGGGGGGAAATAGTGAAGATGATCAATCTTCCAATAACTAGAAATGGTGTTCAACACAGACATATCTAGTGAACTACACATTACAGTAAAACAGTCTTGAACAAGTACAACTATTCAAATATATATATAAGTGGACAAGTTATAACAACAAAGTAAAGGTACATTTAATATCTACTAATACATATTAACAATATCAAATGTGAGTGTCAATAATTATCATTGACAGATTGTTAGAGAAGTCAGTTTTAAATATTATAAAATAGATGAAAACAAAGCGTATAACAGCAGTAATACTGCTTAAAATGGTGCTAAATGCAAATAATTAAATAACGTGATGGTTTCAGAAGAAAATATTGCCACCAACTGGAGTGTGCCTTCAAGGAATACTGCAACTGTTTTAGGCAACGCTCAAATTTGGTTCATACATATTTAACTACCAACAGCAAAAAGTCCTTTGTCAAATATTTGTAAATTCCTAAATGACTCAAGTGATCTCCCAATGAACTGGGATATCACCATGTAAGTGAGGGCATTTGTAAGACACACTTTGTGAGAGTAATACTGCTTTAAAAATAAATACCGTAAGGATCTTGGCATCTCCACTGAGCAGTCCCTGCTGCAACAACCTACTGAGAGTGTTAGCTACTGGCGGCTGTTTGACTTGGCTATCACTGGGCACGTCAGAGCTCATGGCGTTCAACCTTTCCTCAACAGTCAACTGTGGTTATAAATGGTTACATTCAATGATTTAAAACACTGCAACATGGCACTATTTCTTCACCAACTGTTACATTCAATGATTTAAAACTGTAAAATACTACCATTTCTACTTACCCGAATCAAACTGTGGCATTAACGATAAATAAATTTTTAAAATATCATACTTTGGATATTAAAAGTAATTTTAAAACAGCCACGACAAGTCACATGAAAAAATAAATACAGCACCTTTTATGGATAGAATTAATAAAATATCAAAATATGTCAATGGGCAATCTTTGCTGTTTAAAAAAATGTAGCTTCTTATATTAATTAAAACATAAACACTCACATTATTTCAGAGACTATGAGAAATAAATAAACCTTCAGATGTTTTAATTCTAAAAATGTGGGCACGAAAAAGACCGTACAGAAATTCTGGTCCTTACATCGACGAATGAATAGAAACACTATAAGCCAACCCATGCTTAATATTCTGAGCTCTGCGGCAATAAGCCTGAAGATCGATGAAAGAGAAAGGACGTGCATTACTCAGTCGGTATATCACTCAGACGGATAACGGTGATAATGCTGCCCGCCAAGAGATTAAGAATCGTGTACTGGAAAATGACATCAGAGGCAAGATATATTTTGACCTCATATCTGCAGAGGACGTTATGTATACTTTAAAAGCAAGTAGAAACACTGCTCCGGGTCCTGATGGTGTACAGTATCCACACATCAAGCAGCTTGATGACAGAGGTATTACGAATGTAGTGATGGATTTCAACACCAGTATACAGATTGCTGAGGTGCCGGAAGACTGGCTACATAGTTACCTATGGCCACTTCCTAAACCTGGTAGAGACCCCACACTGCTTAGCAGCTATCGAATCATCACATTGCAGAATGTCTACAGCAAACTACTTGAGAAGATAGTGGCGAGACAATTAATGAACCAACTTGAAAATGCACATGTGCTCCCTGTTACCATGGGCAGTTATAGACCAATAAAAGTATCATGGGGTAACGCTGGAACAGTTACATATGATGTATATGAGGGTTTCCAAGGTAAACAAGAAACCGTGGCTGTGGCAATTGACCTAGAGGATGCTTACAACAGTATTGACTTTGCAACCTTGATAGACTGTGTAAAGGAATGTGGTGTAAACCCATAGCTAACAAGGTGGATAGCAGCTGCCTTAACTGAGAGAGCAGTTACATTTCGCTTGGGAACTTGGCCATCAGAACCAATGCACATTTGCCTAGGATTGCCCCAGGGTTCTTCATTATCACTGGTGCAGTTTAACATCTATACAGGCGTCCCCCGCTTATTCGACAGGTTAGGGACCAGAGCACTGTTGAAAAGCGGAAATTGTCAAAAAGCAGAACCCAGACTTTTTTGTAGCCTGCAAATGCATTTTGGCCGCCGAAAAACGTAAATAATGCACTATATATCACTTGCGAATGCGTGCGAAAGCTAAATAACACACTATAAGTATACAAAAGTACAGTAAAATGAACAAAAGCTTACCTTTAAATTTACAAATGTAAGGTACAGTAAAATGAACAAAAGCTTGGAAACATGACGAAATAGGTCGAAAGAGCAGACCACGTGTCGAAAGCATGGGTTTTGGTTATAATTGAAAGGTGTCGAAAGAGCGAATCATCGAAACGCGGACCTTAAAAAAAAAAGAGGGACTTTTGCTGATGACTTGCTCATTTACAGGACTGGTTCAGATAGAAATGAAATGGTTAAAAGCATATATGAGATACTTCAAGCAGTTTCTAATTGGTGCGACAAAACTAGCTCCAAGGTCAATCCCAACAAAGCCTGTGTGGTGCTCCTTGAATAACTCCATATTGAAAGCAGATCTTCCAGACATTACTCTCAGTGGACGGACAATTGAAAGGCAGAACAAGTTGAAATACCTTGGAGTAACATTCGATCGTGAGCTATCATATAAGCACCATGTTGATCACATCATACAGAAGTGCAAGACAGGTCTGGCAGCCCTAAAAACAATGGCTGCTGCGCACCTGGAGCAGAGACTACTGTTTCTCCTGTATCATCAGCGGGTCTTGTCTGTAATCGAGTATGGCCTGGGAATATTCACGCTGTCAATATCACAATGTGAATGACTGGAACGCATTCAAAACGAAAGGATGCGTATATTCTTGGGCTGCACGCGAGATACCCCCATTGTAATGATGCAGCACATGCTTGGATTGCTGTCAATTAGATCCAGATATACGATTGGCCAGGTAAAAGCGCATATGCGTGTAACCACAGACAACAGGCATTTCCTGCATGGGAACATAGCTGACATCAAAGGAGCGAGAATAAAGAGAGGGATGTCATGGATGGCGCAGACAGAGAAGACTATTAGACAGGTGACCCCAGTCGAAAATATATTCAAGGGAGAGTAAGTCAGATGAGAGCTGGGTGAACTACCAGCAAGTCATCATCAGCCTTGGTAGAGATTGCAGAACTTGGGCCAATGGGAGAGCAGAGCTGGAAATTGATCAGCTTATAAAAGATAATGCTTGAGATGATGAAGCCATTGTGTACACTGATGGGTCTGTAATCTGTGATAATAAATCAGGGTGGGGCTTCTCTGCTAGAGTACAGGGCAGAACCATACCTGAACATAGCAGAGCTTACATGATAACAACCTCCATCGTGAGAATGGGGGTAGAGGCAGTTAGTGCTGCCTTAAGATGGCTGTCTGAGACTTTATTTACAAAGGCAGTTATTGTATCAGACTCACAATCCATGCTTCGAAAGGTCCAAAATGGCTGGCTTCGACAAGAATGAAAAACCTCCATAGAAGCATTGAATCTTCAAGAACTGATATTGATTTACTGTCCTGGTCATGCAGGGGTACGTGAAATGAAAGAGCTGACAGACTAGCTTCAAGAGCACCCATAAAAGGTGCATTGGACATGGATAGGGAAGAAATACTGAGGGCAATTCATGTTCGTCTATTAGATAATGACACTGCAATCGATGAATCATCAAGGCCAAGACTGCTGGAATTTGGCATCAGGGATGGATGTATGAGAGGACGCATCCGCCGTTTATACAACCAGCGCCCAACAGGAACAATTAGCATTCATACCCTTTGACATTGGCTAAGGGAGACTGAGCACCTATGGGTTAACATTAATTCTGAACTTTAACCCACATGCCAAAAAGCTAGATCCCTGTTCTGTACAAATCTAATCAAACAGAATTATTGTAGCACATATAAAAAGTATTAGGAACTCACATCAGTAACAGAAGATCGCCGCAATCGTTTCTTGCCTTTATTCTTGGTTGCTGGCAAAGGCTGCAAGTCTGCTGGTATCAGTGTAGTCAAATGGTCTGATATTTCTGGTCTCTTTACCTGGTTTAAGTGGAAATAAAATTATATTATTGTTGTTAAAATGCTATATAGAACCATCTTTGGCAGAACCGGAAGCTCACAGAGAAAAGTGACAAATAAAGATAAGAGAGGACTCGGGGAAAATATATTCTGGGGAGAAAAACTCGAAATGATAGAATTTCGGTTCACTCTGTGGAACGTTTTTATTTGCTTGGCATATACTGTTTGTTGGTGTGTTTATTTTCACTTGTAGCTTCTGCAAGCCTGTTTATAAATTTCCAATATTCGTAGGAACGTTAATGTTCAGGGTTTCGGGTTCGTTCTCTACGTGCCTTCGAACATGTTTTAGTTTCCTTTCGTTTACACATCTCTTTATTTAAAGAAAGTAATAATTACTTCTTCTTCTTCTTCTTGCGATCGCATCTTTGATGATTACACCGTCAGACGAGTTCTCATGATGAATTCGACTTGTTTGAAGTTCCTCTTTAACTCCATATTAATAATTACTGAATGACAGTCATAACTTTAATAAACATTAATCATTTGACAATAGACTCATTAATGTGATCAGGCAATAAACAACCAGGATTAATGATAATCACTCAGGCTTTCACGCTGCTGGTGATCGTTAAGAACGTCACCCGTATATATGAAAATTATACTCATTTCAATAATGAAATACTTTCAAAAGTAATAAATGTTGACACATGATTATATGTTATGAGCCATATACACACATGCAAATACACATCTCAACAGCCAAAACGGCTGGTATCTGACTGTCCCGTTTGTCTCTATACCCCTCGCTCTAAAATTCTCTTTTTGCACACGCTTTGCGAACTTGCCGCACAGCCGGTCTCTACGCTTGCCATTTGGGGAACAAAGTGTTGCTCACATCACAAACAATATAAATGCATTTATTAACTCCCAACACTGTTATGAAACTCACTGGTATGTTTTCAATCTGATGTGAACATATTAACAAAAACAAATTACACCTAAATGTTCACAATGAGATCACAAACACTTACCTGTGAGAACTCATCTTTTGTTAATATTTGCTGCTTAGCTTGAACTGAAATTACTACCTCTGGTTGAGAAGAGTTGTACACCTTGAAGGGAGACAAATTAAAATAGTTCTAAATAACAATACAGTCTTCTTCACTATCAAAGAAACACAATTAACAACAGATTTATGTTACAGCGTTCTGTGTATAGCTAAAGTTTATTACAAAATATGCTAACATTACTTTCAAATGACACCATCAACATGTAGATCAACCCAAAATGCAGATATGGGAAAGCAGGTCATATAGTCAAACATGGTACTGTCTGAAGATCACTGATGGGGATAAACACTACTATGCAACGTCTTCATCCAGGTGGATACCAGGGCCTAATACTGGGCGGTAAAGACTAAAACCACTTTCCTATGCATGTCATTTAACTCTTTGACTCCACAGCAACGCTCTGAACATTGCAAAATTTAACACGCCGTGCCACAGCAACGCTCACAGCGTGGTTTTTAGTTTATCACGCATAAACCTTAAAAATCGTCCGTTTAATGCAGTTCATATATTGAAATTCGTAGAATGACTTCCGCTACTATCTAAACAACTAATTTGACTGTAGTTAATCAGCACGTGTGCGTGTTTTGATGTTATTATCACAATTTTTGTGAAGATTTGCGTGTTTGCGTTTTTCGTCGTTATTGCTAGAGAAATATGTCACGCTTTATATTTACATTTTCTAAGTCTCCTAAGCAAATAATTGTGTCAAACTACTTTGAAACATTGCTGACATTGATGATGATTGTTTGGTAGTCACAGTTTGTTGTCAAAATATGGAATCTGTGCAGAAAAGCTAGACACACTAGGTTTAGTTGATGAGTTGGCGTAGTCGTATTCTGGCCGATCAAAAAGCAACAAAACTAGACCTACCGTAACATCTAATCACTAGTCCTAGGTAGAAGATGAAGCTAGGGATACTATTAAAACATTAAACAAGAGTAAAAAAGTTGTTATATAACATTATTCTCCTTTATTTGTTTGAAAATTACGTAATGCACGATTGCATAATTTGTATTTTTCTTACAAAGGACCACGGAAAAACTGGTGTGAATAACACTAAATGTACCGTGAACTGGGGTGACTTTGCCCCATGGGGTGACTTTGCCTATTAAATACTGAAAATGTGAATGTGTTCATACTTGCATTTCTAGAGTTTGTTTTGCCTTCAGTTTTTCAACTCTTCATGTAAAGAAGACATGTTTAGTGGGATGTTTTTGGTGTTTCTTCCCTCCTAAGCGCTGAGACACGAAAGAAGCAGCCCTGGTGTTCTTGACATCGTTTTTTTTGCTGATTTAGGTGAGTTTGTACTTCTATTTGAATGTGATATAGTTTATTTCCCTAGGTACTTTATTCTCATGCATTTCGATGATAAAAAGGTTAATCATTTGTTTGGATCTGCCATCAATGGTACCTATACCTTGTAGCGGTATGGCAGCTTGTGTACCCTGACAATCCCCAGAGCAATGCCAGTGGGAGTTTTACTCCTGGTAGGTTCAACCATGCTGGACTGGTCTGCGTGGGTAGGGGTCAGACAAAAGCTGGTACCCTGGTCCTCCAGGTTGGGGGTTTTAGCACAGGGCCGACACCCCTGTCTGTGTAAAAAATTTGCACAACGTTACTGGAAACAGCAACTATAAATGAAAATACTTTTGATGCGGGACGGACATCCGGAGTCTCAGGCTCGTATGACTGACAGTGGTGAAAGCCGAAAGGAAGCCACTGGCATGAAAACGGATGCCCAGACCGCAAAACACGAAACCAGAATTGGTTTTTGGAATGTCAGAACTATGAATGAGGCAGGAAAGCTGAGACAGATCACAGCAGAGATGAGGAATTACAAACTACATATCCTGGGAATAAGCGAGAGCAGATGGACAGGGATGGGGAGAATAAAAACAGCCACAGGGGAAACAGTACTTTATTCTGGTAGAGAGGACAGTCAGCACAACGAAGGTGTAGCCATTATCCTTAAGAAAGGAATGGAAAGGTCTCTACTGGAATGGAAACCCATTAACAACAGACTAATAAGAGCAAGTCTGAGAGGGAGATTCACCAACACCACAATTATACAATGCTATGCACCAACAAACGACAGCGATGAAGAGATCAAGGATGAGTTCTATCAACAGGTACAAAAGGAAATGGAAACTGTACCCAGGTACGATCTCATTATAGTAATGGGAGACCTAAATGCGAAAGTTGGAACACATAATAATTATAACGAAAGAGTAATGGGGAAATGCGGCAGTGGAACAGTAAATGAGAATGGGGACAAATTAATAAGCTTCTGCAGTATTAACAACCTGTCATTGGAGGAACACTTTTTCAACACAAAGAAGTGCACAAGTTAACATGGGAATCACCAAACGGACGAGACAAAAACCAGATAGATCACAGAATGATCAATGGCAGATGGAGACATGCACTACAAGACGTGAAAGTAAGAAGAGGCGCAGATGTGGGAAGTGATCATCACCTAGTAGTAGCAAGACTGAAGGTGAAACTCAGAGCTGCTGGACCAGTTGCAGTCAAACAGAAAAGATATAACATCACGAAACTTAAGGACCCCCCGGGGGGGGGGGGGGGGGGGGGGGGGGGGGGGGGGGGGGGGGGGGGGGGGGGGGGGAGATCCGGGCCTCACCAGACCCCCGACAACAAAGCGCGTTCATGGTTTGACGTAAAGAGACGATATCTGATTACCAAAAAGCCCAGGAAAGAACAGAGACCGACGATGTGGACCAGAAATTCAACACCAATCTCAACAATATACAAAGAAAGCAGACAAGTCATGCTTGGGATTCCAGGAAAGAAAGAACCAAGACTGGATAACACCAGAAACAGCTAACACACCATAGCGAAGAGAAAGGAAGGAAATGTTCAAAAGGAAGAAAACAGAAAGCTAAGTTTCCTAGGTTAAAGGCAAATATCAATATAGTGAACAGTACAGTCCCAGACAAAAGACAGCAAGGAAGTAAAACGTCCAAAGCCGTGTGCTGATACAAAAGGAACATATTTCTGGATGGACCATTGCAAGATACATGGCAGAAGAGGCAGCACTGAGAAATGAACAAAGCACAGTTTTATAAAATAACTAAAAGCATATCAGGGAAAAAAGCGTGCAAACACATATACGTTAGTGCAGGACCAGTACATGGGGGATTTAGGGAGGGTAAAGGGACAAGGGGGGAAATCCTCATCACCACAGCACAGGGGCAGGAAACAAGATGGGCAGAGACACTTCAGCAGAGAAACACTGAATAAGGAATCACCAGAGACTCAGCTGAATGTTCCTGAGGCTGATAGGGACTTAGACGTAAATACAGACATTCCACGAAAAGAGGAGATTATCACAGCTATCAAAGGGCTTAAAAATGTAAAAGCACCTGGTTCACGACAATCTGAATGCTGAGCTATTCAAGTGACAGACCCTGAACTAGCAGCAGAACTATTAGAACCACTATTTGCACAAGTCTGGGAAACTGAGACAACACCAACAGAGTGGAGTAAAGGAACAATTGTCAAATTGCCCAAGAAGGGCGACCTTGCAGACTGCAACAACTATAGAGGAATTACCCTCCTCTCAGTAAGTTCCATAAAGAAAGGGCAAAATACTAGGCATGATAATGCATCCAAGATATAATTTCAAAGCAGTTGACCATAAACTATGAGGAAAGAACAAGCAGGCTATCAGAAAGAGCAGAAAAATTGCAGATCATATATTTAAACCCTAACCCTCAGTGAACGATTATACGGATCAGTGTCTTCAGAATTGATGCGAGAGACATGCTAGTACATTAACTTTGTTGGATTATTTTGAAAGGCTTTCGACAGCATACATATGGTAACAGCCTATGGAAAATACTGAGAGTGCTTTTATGGAGCATTTCGCCAGCTGCCTTGTTTCCATTTATTTAAAAGTGCAAGCGACAATATAGCAGAGAAGAGCTGTAAAACATGATCTAAAATGTGAAAATTGGGTTAGAGAGCTTGAAATTAAATATTTGAGGTGAAAATGGATCACAACGAGGGATTTTATCAAATTTAACATTCAGTAATAACACATATAGCTTTTGATTTGCATCTTTATTCATTACAGAGGGCAGCCAAGTTTAAATGTTGTATTACATGTTTTCTACATTATTGAATCTTCTGTTTGATTCTACCAGATGACATAATACACCCTTTAGAGTCCACTAGATACATCTTACACCACCACAGAATCGTTCAAAAAACTGAAGATTGGATATGAATGACAGGAGGATTGCGTACTAATACTTATGGGCCTGATCCATATGATCCACCAACCACACATCAATGACCAAAACTTTAGTCAAGTTAGCATGGACCACATATTTGCACTGAACCACCAACAGTAATGAAATACATGAGTCAGTGGACAACTCAACTGTGAGTTTTCTAACTTCCTGATATGTAATAACATCAACCTACCCAATTAGACCGGACAGACTCCAAAGAATTTACAATACAATGCAAACATGAACAGGAGGGGCAACAGCTGTGATACAATTCTGATGTTTCAGGGAAAACTCAACCAACCAGAACATACAACAGGAATGAATAAGGCGAAGAACAGCTGTTGCAAACTGCGACTCAAACACCATATTAAATACTTTTACACTTCAACAGTTAAACTACCCCTGCCCCGTCAAACAGTTTAAACTCCCCCACCCCGCAAAAAACATGTTTTTCTGATCTCTCAACCCCCAACAACCAATTGGTGTATAAGAAATTGTAGTCTTATGGGATGCGCACCTGTGTCATCCCGCTGGAATATGTTTCCATCTGATCACTCAGATGTTAACACACACACAAGGTTTATGCCCAACAGGCACAACCCTTTCTCTTGCGCGAGCACATGCGTATTGCAACGATGCGACCTGATACATCTCAATGGACATGAGCTACATAGAAAACATGTTAATAGGCGGTGACAGTTAACATGCGGGTTATTCATCGGGGAAGGGGCCGCCGTGAGGGGATGACTGAAGTTGTGGGGATTACATGGTTGTAGGTGATGGGCGGGGAAGTGTTACGGTGTTACATGGATAGACCCAATTACGTGAAGTACGGAGAAAATGGGGTATCCGAGTGTACTCAAAGATTATTCATGATGTAATGTCCGGGGAGAGTCTAGACTAGCGCTATCATGAAAAGTGGTTTAACGATGTTATTAATTATATGAGAGTGATTCCCCTCAAAGTGTGGTATTGATAGGCCACATTTTGGAAGTTATGGGGGGGGGGTGGGGGGGGGGGGGGAGGGTTATACTAAGGTAGGATTTTGTTGGGCATCTGGGGAGATATGGGGGGGGGGGGGGGATTTTTAGTGTTGTATTGGGGAAAATATTTTTTAGTTTGGGGGGTGTTGTGGTGTGGGTGTGGTTATAATGGTTTAAGTTAGCTTATCGGCGGCCAGTATAAGAGAAATTTGTTTACAGTATATTGGAATAAATTGGTTTATTGCTATGGGGTTGGGGATTAAATTAGTAAAAAATTGATATAAATTAAATATATTAGGGGGGGAATAAGAAGTAATTTATAATAACCCGACTTTAATGAAAAATACCAAAATATTAGATCTTAAACTCTATATATACTATACTATATCAACATATTATAGGGTATTTAAATGACTTGGAAACTGGTTTTTATTGGATATATTGGATCAGGGAAAAAAAAGAGAAAAAATTAAAAGAACAACATGGAGATCGTCTTGGTGAAGGTAAAAAAAATGGTGTGGTATTTATGACTAAACTGGTAAAAAATTCTCAGAGGGGGGGGAAACACATATTAATCCCTAAAAAATTCGAAAGAACATGGACAAATGAGATATAATGTTATGGAGTGCTGGTCTGCAACACCAAGATTGAGTGGAAATAGTCGAGGGCACGAGACAAGAAATATGGAAGAGGGAAATTGCGGGTGTGAAATAAACTCACAATAATAAAGAAAGGGGAAGCATAATTCTAACAACACATATTAATAAAGGAGGATGGAGGGTGATCCGTTGCGATTTGGTACTGAATGTACTTAATCGGTACGAGATGAATAGCTGTTAATGGGCGTTGCTAAGAAGATCTGTGTGGTTTTTGATCAACAAAGAACGGAGATGTTCGATATATAAATTCACTCAAATAAAGAGTATGATATAAATGAACATATCAATGTTTTAAAAACAGGTATTTGGGGATATGGTTTTTTGGTGACAGTATAAATTGGACATGTGTAGGTAACATATCTTTGTGGAAGTGAGAGGACATAATATATACTTGAAGTAAAGAAGTGGAGAGTGATTGTTATCTAACAACATGAAAGGTTTGTTAGAAGATTAAGGTTATGGTATTGGAGGGAGCAATTGGGTTAGTGGGTGATAAGTGTCTGAAGAGGACAATGGTATGTGTTTACAATGAATGTTTGTGTAGTGTAAGATTGGTGGAATAGTATTAGGGTGGTGTTACGTCAGTTAGAAAAAAGTGGTTAAACTAAGTTAAAATTGAATTAGTTGGGAAAATTTAGAAAAAAGAAACTTTGAATAGTTTGGAAATATAGAGTTTAAGTAATAAATATTGTATTCATTTTGTCAGAAAACCTCAAAACAAGGGGGGTTCTTCTGTAAAAAAAAACTAGAATAGTTGGGTATAAGTCCTACTTGAAGGAGGGTAAAAGGAGGAAAAAGAACTTTGTATTGTTACTAAAGTGTTTTTTTCAAAAGGAAGAAAAAAGGAGTTGTCTCCTACTTTCTGTTTTATAGAGTGAGTCTTGAGTCAGACCTATAGAGAATCGGGGGGATGATCTTTGTAGGACTATGTTAGCGGGGAAAAAAGAGAAATTATTTAGATTGTGGGTTATGGGATGGTATCAAAAAAAACAAAAACTCGAGGGTGTTAATATTGCAATGATAAGGGATAAAGAAAGAAAGAGATGGAATTTATAAGTTCAATAATATATTAAAACTAAAATTTGTGAAGTAAATTATATGAGGTAAACAAACTTCCCAAATAGGTATTAAATTATGAAGCCATCACAAGATTTTGGTGTTTAATGGAATTATTGATGTGAAGCGAAAAAGATTGTGGTGACTTAATAGTTGATTTAGTGAAATAGGGGTATTTGTCAATTTAAATGATTTTTGTAAAGATATTTGTGTAGTGTTAGGGGGAATTGAGTATTTTTTAATTTATAATTTGATTTGAGATGATTGTGATGGTATATTTTGAAATTTGTATTATGTAATTTTGGAAGATGTTAAAAATGGGGGTATTTACAAAAAAAATTTGAAGCAATTTAATTTTGAAAAGAGGTTTGGATGAATTGATGTATATTTATATTTTAAGATTTTTATGTTATAAGTATTTATTTGTTGTTGATTTTTTAATTTTATAAAATATTATAAAAATACAATAAGTTTATGTTTTTATTATATATTAATTGGTGGTGTTGTGTTTTTTTAAATTAGTGAATTAAATAGGGTTGGGAAAAATAGTAAAAATAAAAAAAAAGTATTTTTTTGAAAAAAACCCTGGACATTTGTATAAATAATAATTAAAAAGATATTATTTAAAATTATTTTTAGTAAAAAAATTAGATATATATTATAGAATTAAAATTAAATATTGTTTACAAGTTGTGATAATTTTAACTTTCGTTAACCTGCATAAAATCCCCAGAACTAAATAAAATAAATAAAAAAAAACAAACAAAAAATGGGACAAACCCTGGACCACCAAAACGAAAATTCTATTTTAAAATTAAATAAATAAAAAACAAACAAAATACACTGGAAAATTAAAAACATAAAGTTTATTTTTGATCCCAAACGAAACAGAACACTCGTAAAGAAATATCAAAAAAAATCAAGGTTATCAGGGGAATTACTCCATAAAATAGTAATATGTCTCACCCCTCCACAAACAGTTGAAAAAATTGCATCACGAAAGAAATAAGTTTTTATTTACCCCCAGTATTTTAAAGTATACTACAAAAGGAATTACAAAAATGTGATAAAATAAAGCAAAATATATAAAAAACACATTAAATAATAGTTTAATCCCCACCCCATTTATAAAAAAACAGTTTACAAAAAATCAAAAAAGGCTAAAAAAAGTGAATACACAAATAACCAATTTAACCAAACTTTCGACCCCCCCTCCTTCATGGTGATGAAGGGGCAAAATTTGATATCGTTTTACCCAATATAAAGAAAACAAATCCCAAATCATAACAATTCAACATAAAATCTAAGCTAAAAATTACATGGGTAAACCCCATTAATTTAACAGATATAGGAAGCCCCCCCCCCCAAATTTATGAATATCCGCGATATTTGGTAAGATAAACTTGGGTTCGCCCTGTTAAGACCCCTGTTCTTATTTCCCCCATAATGAATATATATAGGCAAATCAAAGTTTATTGTTACAACAATACCAAATATCCTTTGATAATCCCCCCCTCCATACAAAATTTGAAATAAATCTAAACACTCACCATATTTTAATCTAATTTCTTTATAATTTAAATTTTGATAATTAAATTTTCGTATAACCTCACCAATTTTTTTTATTAATTATTAATAGTTAAACCCATTAATTTGTGTTAATATTCACAACTCAATCCTTGCCTATAAAGTGAACATCTTGAATTTAATAAAAAAGCCTCCCCAGACCCCTTTTTAAAATTATTCTAACAAATAACTCATAATTATTAAATAAAAACAATATCACATTTCCCCCCTGAAAAAATATTATAATCATACCCTTTAATAATTAACATAAAATATAAAATAATAATAAATTGTAACCCCCCTTAAGTCCCTTAAACCCAAAACCTAATCAAAACACCCCCACTAGGCCCTCAATTAATACCCACTAATCATAAAACACCCCTAACCCCCAATAGAACCTGCCCTTCCAAATTATCACAAACGTAACATTTAAAAACTAATCCACTTCCCACCTTAAAGTCTTACCATTACTCCCCCCACCACCTAACCAACAAACACCTCATGTACCCTGGCTACGTCAAAAAAAAACCACGAAAAAACAATGTTCTCCTACCCACTAAAAACACACCAACCTCCATAATAAAAATCACAAAAAAGAAACTTCCCTCAGTACACCCAATCTAAACTAATCATAACACTAGTCACTGAACAATCTCATAAACAAACAATTAATAAAATTAACCATCCCTAACTAAAACCCACCCAACCCCTCCCACCTTTCCCCATTCCCGATAATATATTCCGAACCTGTTGTAATTTATAAATTTGTTTTTATACCCACCCCCTCCGCCCATAATTCACATCAACCAGTAAAAAATAATAAATAATACCTAACCCAAAATATATTATTATCCCCCCACCAATTACACCACCTCCCACCAAGACCAACCCTCGCCAATACACCATACCACTACCTCCGAAGACCCATTGTTAAAACAACCCACACACCCCATTCCAGTAAAAACCAACATAGCGATAATATTAAAAAGCTAAGTAACTTATCACACCCCATGTCCCCCCCCACAAAACCAACGGACCACAACCACCCTCCCACATAGTTCACTAAATCAATCCACAAAACCCCCCCCAACCAAAACTAACACCCACCCAAAACCCCATCACCCCAAAACAACCCCCCCAAAACCCAAACAACGCCAAAAACCCCAAAAACCCTTAAACACTAAAACAAAAACAAACCACCCCACAATCCTCACTAGATTAATATTCTAAACCTTTTTTACTTATATCATCTTTATGCATCCAATAACTTTTCTGTTGTTTTCTTACTTTCACTAATTCTAGTCCCTCCACCTCTTGACTTCCTTTCCTGTTAACCCCAATCTAATTATATCTCTAATATTTATTTATTTCTACTTATATTTTATTTTTTTTTCCAAAAATCACTTTTTTTAAAAAAAAGAAGAAACCCCACACGATTCACAAAATGACCCAAACAAAAAAACTGTACTAAAAAAACAAAACAAAACAAAATAAACACAACATTTTCAAATCAGGACAACAAATACAGATCCCACCAATCTAAAGCAATGCAAGACATACAACCATCATTACAACTCAAAAACAAAAAAGGTTCAATAATATACATCTCATGAGCAAAAAAAAACGCAGACAACTAAAACACTCATCAGGAAGCCTAACAATAATCACTCACATAACACCCACCCAGCAGGTAGGAAATAAAAAAAACCAACCCCCATACATGAACTAAAAGCCACACACCTGGTATGACTTGCCAGAAGGTACAAAGGTTTTACTATTTCTTTGTCTCTTCAGTAATTACATGTGGCCATCAGTCTAATAAAACCCCTTTATCAGGCTTGAAGCCATGTACTAAAGCTGAACTCCCTACAGGAGACCTGCACTAAATTACTGTGTAGGTTTTTGCAGTAGTTGTTTCTGTAGTCATTTCTTTAACATGATGGGGTGTTAGCCCCATGAACTCTGCAGCCTCTAATGACTATGTAGCACAAGTGATCCTACTCTTTATCTCATCAGAGATCTTTGGGAACCCTCTAGGGCTCTAAGTATAGCTCCTTCTGCACAGAGGACACGGTGACATTTTTTTAACTGTTTTGTAACAACATTAGTAAGCAACTAGAAGAAAGAACTGAAGTGCTGGAAATTCAAACATTTAGAGGAATGAGGCACAGTGCGTAGAAACAAGAAAAAAAGGTCTGGATGTGTAAATATGTTAAGGACATAGATGCAGTTAAAAAAAAAAACAGAAAAAAGGTCTGGGCCAACTTGGAATGCAAAGCTGACTATGAAAGACAAAATACATTTTTTACAAACAGTGAGACATATCAAAATCAGACAAATTAAATATTTTGGGTGTATTAGCATAATACCTTGATGACAACTATAATAGAAAGAAATGATATCAATTAACTGAGCAGAGGTTAGCATGAAGGTGAGAGAAAGAAATCATTGCTACTTGATATCAATGAATTATAGCAATAAATGCTGCATGGGAGATTGTTCTGAAAACAACAATTATATTATAGTTTACACTTAAAAATAAGACTTTTTAACTGAGGTGCACAACCATGTCTTCTTCTTCTTTGGTCCTTGGCCGCAGAGTGACAAAGCAATCAGTGACCATCACTCCTGGTGGCGCCCCGTAGAGCAGCAACAAAATGCCCCACTTTGCTCGGTCGACAGCCATCCTTCGTGTAGTGCCCCAGATTCGGTTCATGCTTAGCATCCCCGTCTCCACAGTTCTCCGCCAGGTGGTTTTAGGCCGTCCTTGCTTTCGCTTTCCCTCTGGAGTCCACAGCATGGCAATTCTGGTGATGGTGTCAGGGTCTCGTCTGAAGATGTGGCCAACCTATTTCCAGCATCTACCCGCTATGAGGGTGCACGTCTTCTTGGTGGTTCCGAGTTAGCAGCTCTTGGCTGGTGGTGGCACCCAGCCAGAAAATTTTCCCTAGGCAAGCAGTGTGGAAAGAAAACAACCTGGACATTTGCCTCTCCATCACCCCGCACCATACAGAAGCACAGAAACCACGTCACTCTCAAATATTTTTAATTTAGTGTCTGTACTGCACTGGGAGGACCCCCAAATGCTGCCCTGGCTGGTGAAGGCCACTCTGGCTCCACCCATTTGGCCACTGATGTTCCTACCTGCTCTGCCACCGCCATGCTTCTCAAGTAAATGTATTTGTATCCTCAAGCTCCCTGTTCCCTATCTCCATGGGTGCAGGATTTCTTATATTTAGTGTCTTCTTGAGATGAATGCCTAGTCCACCCAGTCTGTCCACCTTTTCTCGGATGTGCCGTTCTGGGTGTGAGAACAGCATTTTCTAGATCCTCCAGTGCAAAGAATTCTACCCATCTTATTCCTCTAGGGGCATCTGCTGTTATCTGGCACATCATCCAGCCCATGACAGTCAAAAACATCATAAGTGGTTGACAAGCGGCATCTCTACCGCGGCTCTGCCCAACATCACATGAAATTAGCATACAGGGTTTTAATGATGGAGACCTTGCACTTAAGGCATGAGCCCTCTGTATTTTCCATAAACACCCACTTTATGTTCCTGAGGGTGAGTATACGATCTGCACACTGTCTGCCTCCTCTGAATCCTGCCCGCCCCTTCCTCAGCCTATAGTCCAGTGCTCTTGAAACTCTTTGAACAAATATTCTGCCCAACATTTTGCTGGAAACCGATAGGAGAGCAACTATTCTCCAGCCGTTGCAGTCTGCGAGGTCACCCCTCCCTGGCAATTCAACAACCATTCCACATGAAATATGTGTATTTATATCTAATCTTCAGCCTCCAAAATGTTCAACTATGACTCAAGGGGTGCTTCATCCAGTTTTTCCTTGAAGTGTTCCGCCCACCCCGCCACTGCTCTGTGGTGATGAGATTTCCGATGATCTCTAACTTGAGTAATATCGTTTGCGCCCTGTACTCCACTGATCGCCTCTGTCATCCTGCACTGCCCACTCCGAAGTGCCGCCTCACCAGCAAGGTTATCCATGAATTTCCTCCCTTCAGCTTGTTTTATCTCCCCGCTCAGGTGACCCCCACATCATATTTTCCTTCAGCCCATGGAACCCCACTTCCACTCTCTCTCCCTTCATTTTCCTTCCCGTCCTAATGGCCCTCAACGCCTCTGATGCCTTTCAACTCGCGCACCTCCCTTCCATATCAAGCTCCGTCGCCCTCTCTATACACCACCAAAACTGCACTGAACCTCTGGCGAACATGCTGTACCCTGTAGTAAAACTTATATTTGTATTAAAAAAAAAAAAATATCACTTTCAACTATAAAATAACACAACCATTCAGGACAATTACAAATTAGAACCACATAAGGTACAGTTAATTAACTCTGTAAATGACAGACATTAAACATACTCACCCATTTAATGTGTGTTCAAAGATTTGCACAATGCCCTTTCGTGTTATCACCGATAACAGCAAAGCCTGTTATATAAAAATAAAAGCAAATAATAACTACTGTACATAATTAAAATTTATGAAACAAACACATTCTATTATTTGTAACAACTTATTTCTTACAAAACTCTGTCTCAGCAAAGAAAAACTATGTGTAAAAAATAAAACAAATACAAAAATGATTAAAGGGGAAAAATATATGAAATTATCATGTACATTTTTTATCAATATTTAAAAAAATGTCTATCTATCATATGTTAGAACAGCAGCAGCTCTAACGAACTTGCTTTTCAAGGCTTCTCTTGTCTGTTTCTCCAACACTTGTTCTAGGTAATGTTCAGCTTTAGTGACCCAAATGATTACTTTGTACTTTATTGACAATGAATATGTGTAATTTACGGTTAGAATTAACCCTAACCCAAACCCTAAAATAAGCATATTCATATTCTAAATAAAGTACAAAGTAAACGATCAGGTCACTAAAGCTGAACATTACCCCATTAGCTGCATTTATTTTCACAATATTTGTCTTCTTTCCGTGTATTTTCAAGCCCAACATTAAGTATTCTCCCCCCCCCCCCCCCCCCCAAGTGCTAAAGAGATAAATAAAGAATAGACCTACCGTACCCTCAGGCAAGTCGTACAAGGTGGCTAGTACAAGGTTGTGTATGAGGCTAGCACGCTCATGTAAAACAAATTACTACAGAGACAACAACTACAAGATTACGTGACTGCTTTGTGCAGGATTCCTGCAAGGGGACCAGTGGCACAGTAAGGAGCGCAGAGGTGAATGAAGATAGGATAATTAAAGACCTGGTGTACACAACTCCACAAAAATTGGTTCACTGGTGTTCTCTAAGAAAACAAGAAAGAATAAGGCTCTTCCCATCATGCATGCCACAAGAGATGACCAAGATAAGACTGCACATGAGGCTAGAAAACTCATCAGGTATACCAAAGTGTTTCAAAAACCACTACTGCAAAACCAACGCGCACATTCGTCAATTGAAACTGTGACACCATATCCCTTTAAGAAACAAAATAAACAGGGATATTCAAGTATAAAAATTTAACAATAAGCAGACCCTTGCTGCATCAGTTGTTGAACATAATCTGGACATTATACATGTGACACCTCTTGCCCGTGTGGAATGTGTACAGTATTAGAAGAAAACTTTAGTTAGTCTTACAAAGTATGCACATTAAAAATATCTGTGTTGTTTGCAACATTTATTCAAGAGTGAGTTTTTAATCAGTAATCTGTACACATTCTGTTCTGTAATCTGTACACATTCTGTTCTGTAATCTGTACACATTCTGTTTTGTAATCTGTACACGTTCTGTTCTGTAATCTGTACACATTCTGTTCTGTAATCAACATCTTTTAGTTTCCCATGAAGCATAAGCGTTCATTAATCACAAGTCAAGTCCTGTCATGTGACATCAGCTCAAGTTCTATGTCTTCCTCATCATAGGAGGCCCCTATCAATCTTTGTTTCTCTCCTGCAGTATCGGTACATTTGTGGTACTGATATTTATTATGTGCTCTCAAGTATCGCACTTTTCTTTCTTTCGTCGTTATTATTCTGCTAAGTAGCAGATATTTGATTTTATCAAATCATTCAATGACAGCTGATAGAATGGTCTGGCGCTCTCTCTTCCAAACCTCTACACCTCACGGTAGAAGGGGAACGACTAAGTAAGTAAGTAAATCATTCAATGTAATTGTGAGAGTGTATCCAAGGCATCAGATGTCCATATATGGTAATACGTGACCTTTGCAGGCACGCACCTTATTTCACATGGGACTATTTTGAATTCTCACACCCTATCTGATTGATTTTAAATAATTGGATCTTTCTGGTTAGATTCATAACAACAATGCGTGGGAAGATAGGAATATAGCCTGACCATTTCGCAGTTTTTTTCACTGTGAATTTCACGCTCGCCAAGACAACATCAGACCTCGCCAGAGTGAAGATTAGATTCATAATTCCTTTTTTTAACCGGACCTTTTATTGGAGAACCAATATCACAGGATATCGCTACACTTTAATAAGGAACACCGGGACTAGGAAACTGAAGAAAGACATGGAGTCAGAGGGAATTGAAGTTAAAATTAACGACACCCCAGACGTGTGTAAGAGGCTGATTTAAGTCTCTTTTATTCATCTGAGCAAAAAGTATGTGAGTCAGGAGCTCTATTGTGTACCAGTCAGAAAGTACTATTGAACAAGCTTATGTGCCTAAAGCTTTAAGTACGAAGGACGCATGTGGTAGAGTCTCCTACGTTTCTGGAAACAACAAGGGATCAGAGACGAGTGCGAGCAGAGTGAAAATGAAAAGAACCAACCCATAAAAAGGAGCAGAAGGCTAACGCCATTGGTAGACTAGCTGACTCCATGAGGATCATTTTAAAGTTACTGCATGATTGTCTCAGTCAAATTACTACACACACTCTAAACAGAGCTATATTAAAATAATAGAATTCCACTGAGTAAATCAGGGGTGGGGGCTTAAACGAGCTGAAAGTAATAAGTGCTTAAATCCTTCACAAAAGCGTCGGCAGAATTACAGTGTTAACATACTCAGCCAAAGCAGTATTGTTCTCGCTTATTCTGAATATCTTGTGAAGACTCCCTTTGTAATAGAAGTGTCATCACCTTTCTATCTACATCTCTGCCAAGAGTTTTGGCCACTATTGAACCACTACTGCAAAGCAGGGGAGGCAATACCGTCACAATAATTTTCACTACTGTCTCCAGTTATCTTCTCCGTGAATTTATTGGTCTACCTCTGTACCCTGGGGATTCCAAAACAAGTACTGCTATTTTATGCTATCAACAGGTTTCCTCAATGTGCGTCCTATCAACATGTTTCCTCAATGTGCGTCCTATCAACAGGTTTCCTCAATGTGCGTCCTATCAACAGGTTTCCTCAATGTGCGTCCTATCAACAGGTTTCCTCAATGTGCGTCCTATCAACAGGTTTCCTCAATGTGTGTCCTATCAACAGGTTTCCTCAATGTGCGTCCTATCAACAGGTTTCCTCAATGTGTGTCCTATCCACTTGCGATGTCTTCTCATCTCTTGTTCTAGGATTAGTCTAGTTCTTGTCCTCAGTTCAACACAGGTTACCTTTTCACTCTACTGTAAGATATTCTAAAATCTGGTTAAAGTTCTATCGAAGGGCACAAATGGTAAAAACACTTGTCTCATGGGAGGGCACATCTGATGATCAGAATGCCTCGTATGAATGCTCTGTATAGTTTTTTTAATCTATCACAGACACTTCTATGTCATTAATTGATGCATGACACAGCACAATACTCCGTTTAATTTTCCTTCTGGCAGTTTTAAATTTTGCAGATATTAGTCTGGGTCCCACCGTTTCCCATTCTATGAGTGCCTTCCGCACCCCTAGTGGGGGGCAGCACTATTTATCCTGTGTTCAGTTTCTTATTTTCTATTCCCTTTCATCTTGTTTCACACAGTCGCAAGATGTAGTTTTTCATTTCTGCTGCCAACTGCGCAGATATCCCTAGCTTAATTAATGTTCCAACATTCCAACTGCTCAATGTGGAGGGTCTTCTAGGTGAAAGAAGGAGAGTCAGCAGCCGTGGCTATTTTTAGCGTAATCCTCACTTATAAGCATCTTCTTCCAGACTGGAAGGCCAATTTGAATTACCAGACTTACTTCCTTTGGGGACCAGAAGACGCAGCAATAGAGACCGCAGTCAGCGACTCATAGTTTGACTGCCTGCGTCAGGACAGCGAACCAGAGCTGGTCAAGACCGCACTCCACCTCCACGTGGTGGTCCTGGAAACAGTCTGCAGCAGTGCAGTCTGGCTGAGCGAATGTGGATCGAAATGGGAAGGCAAACCCGGTCCTAAAAAATGCCGTGCAGAAGTCGGATGTGTCAACCGAAAGGTGCAGATATCACAGCTTAGGCGTAAACAGACACAACGCAACCACCGTCCTTTTCAGGACGAACGAAGAAGAAGAAGAAGACTTCCTTTGGACGATCTAGTCAGGTTTCTGACTAAAGTTGCTGTGGCTCAACTTTTTACAGTATGGGGTCACTGGACTCATGCCCAACCCCTGACAGGGCTAGTAGATACAGAGTTGCTATTCTTTGTTCCCCTTTCAGGATCCAGTAACAGAGGCGTTCTCAGCACAATCACAAACATTGTGCAACACTTGTAATCATTAATAACATTATCAAACAATTTTGTTCATTTGTCCTTTTCGCACTGTTGTTGCATGTTTTTTCTATAATAAGATTTGCTCCACCATCAAAAACCTTATTATTTTTTCATCAGCAGCAATCGCCCATGGCGACCGTTGCCTCAATTGGCTGTGTGTGGTGTACCCGGAAACGGGGCCTCCCAGTACTGAGGCAAAGTTAAGTCCCCGATGTCACTTATCGGTGCAGAATTGAGAGAGATGGCTGAGCATCACAATCCCTCCTGTGTTGCAGCATGATGAGAACCCAGCATTGCACACTGAGCTTGGGGGGATCACTTGGGCACCAGACTTAATACTGGCTCTTGACTGGATGGCCGCATGCAGGAGATTTCTACAATGGAGGGTTGGCAGGTGGTGGGTATCGGGAAGTGGCTCTGTGCAGGACGTGAGGATTCCTTGGGAGAGCCCCGAACCAGAGCACAGCATTGTGCAAGCTCTGCATAGTTGGAGAGCCCCCTGGATGACGGGGAATGCACAGTGTGCTACCCCACCTATCCCCAACTGCTAACTTAGAACCAGAAGTGGGGTCCTCTGTATGCGTGCCAGGCCAGGATAAAATGCCTGGGAAAGAGACTGGAGCTCAGAACTCCCTAACTCAAAGTTGCAGGATGGCAGAAAAGCCACGGGAAAGACAGGGCTATTTTGAAGATAACGCAACCATATTTTCACCATACGAGCTCGGACGCCGCCTCGGTAAACAAGGTCCGCGCAGAGCAGTGACACCCCCAGGCTGCTTGCGAATAGTCTACTACTGGGAACATAAACAGATTAGGGATGAGCCCACTCTCCCGTTGAACAGGTGCTAAAGTCGTAGATACTGGGCCAGAAGGCGCACCGGAAACCACAGTATCATGCAACTCGCTTTTTTTTTCTATGGAGAGTACACCGTCAAATAAATCTCGTTCTGGTGCTCGCCCTGTGGAGCTCCACCAGGCAGGTGCAGTGCCGGGCTCTGAGCCTCGACAGAGCCCACCCTCAGCTACTGGAGGACCCTCTAGACCGTCTTGTGGAGTCAACAGTTAATAGTCTATTACTTCCGAAAAAAAAAAGCCACTCCCAGAGCTGGGGCTATAACCATCTGGATCACAGAGGTGAAGAGGTTGAAACTTGGCAAGATGATCACTCCCTAATCCTAGTCAATAATGCCACAGATACTCCTACCTTCTACTCCAGAGGATGGCACACAACCTCAACACCAGATCTTGCCTTCTCCACACCAGATATAGCTGGATCTATTAGTAGAGAAGTAGGAGACCAACTAGGGGGAAGCGACCATCGCCCAATCTTTCTTACTGTCCAGAGTGCAACTCTCAGTACAGGCCCAGTCATTACAAGATGGAACTACAAAAAAGCCAACTGGGGTTTATTCAGGCATCAGGTGAACACGCTGCTGTCTACCCTCAAGGTACAGAACAGAGACATTAATGAAGTGGTAAAAGACTTCAACAGATGCATACTACAAGCTGCAAAAGAAACCATTCCCAAAGGATGCCGGCGTAACTACATACCATACTGGTCCAGCACACTCCAAGAACGTCAGGAAGCTATGGACAAGGCTAGAAAGGACGCAGAGTCTCAGCCTTCACTTGAAACTCACAACAAATGGAAAAAGGCTGTAGCAGAGTTTCAGAGAACAAAGCTAGAAGAAAAGCGGAAAAGCTGGAGAACTAAAACGGCATCGCTGAACCTTGAGAAAGACGGCAGGAAACTTTGGAGATTAGTCAAGTCTCTAAATGAAGAGCATTCCTCACCAAGGCAGACTATCACATTGGATGAAGGTGGCAAACTTTTCAGAGGAAAACAAGCTGCAGACTTGTTTGCTAGAAGATACAGTTCAGAAAGCAACTTACCCATTAACATAGACCATCAGAGAGAGATAAGAAAAGAAATACTGGCAACCATGGGACAGACAGATACTCCTGCCCCAATGAGGGAACCCATCACACTAGGAGAACTACAGAAGGCTATTTCCAAGCTTAAGTTTCAAAAGTCACCCGGCCCAGACAAAATCAGCAACGAAATGCTAGTAAATCTGAGCTCAGCAGCAAAGACAAAACTGCTTGAGATATTCAACCACAGCTGGTTGAAAGGAACGGTACCCCAAGTATGGAGAGAAGCCATCACAATACCCATACTAAAGAAAGGGAAATGTAAGACCGAGGCTGCAAGTTACCGGCCAATCAGTCTCACAAGCTGTGTTGGGAAGACTATGGAGCGAATAGTCAACCACAGATTGAAATGGTATTTAGAGTCTGAGCAGATCCTGGGTGCCGGAACAAGCTGGATTTAGAGAATGCTACAGTATAGAAGACCAAGTTACTTACTTGTCTCAAGCAATAGAAGATGCCTTCCAGGAGAAGAAAAAAAAAAAAGGTCCTAACGATCTGGGTCGACTTCAAGCAGGCCTTTGACAAGGTGTGGAAAGATGGCCTCATTGCAAAACTTAGGAGAAGTGGAATCCAAGGCGACATGATGAAATGGATCCAGTCATACTTGCATAACAGGAGAACTAGAGTCACTCTTGACGGTCTGCAGAGCAGAAAAGTGTTGCTCCATCAGGGGGGTACCTCAAGGAGGAGTAATTTCCCCAACACTCTTCCTTGTTTACATCAATGACCTGGTGAAAGATCTCCCTGCAGGAGTTAAAGCTGCCTTATATGCAGATGACCTAGTACTCTGGTGCGCTGATGAAAATGTCACCACAGCAAATTATAGAATGCAGCGGGCAGCAGACATGCTAGTGTCATGGGCAGAGAAATGGCTTATCACAATAAACACAGACTAAACCTCCACAACACTGTTCTCCCTCGCCCCCAAGGACAAATCAGCTAACATACACCTAGGGACAACCGTGATCAAGGAAGAAAGCTACCCCACCTATCTTGGGGTGACATTTGACCAAAGGCTTACATGGAATAAGCATATTGAAAATGCAGAAGGAAAGGCCCGAAGACGACTAGGCATACTCAGAAAATTAGCAGGTACCAACTGGGGAGCAAATGAACGAAATCTAAAGAAGATTTATAATGGAGTAATAAGACCACACTTAGAGTTTAGCTCAGCAGCATGGTCATCAGCTGCTAACTCACATCTGCAGTCTTTGGACAAGGTGCAAAATCAAGCTCTCAGGCTCATTACAGGAGCCATGAAAACTACACCAATAACAGAGATGCAGAAGGTTGCTGGATTACAGACATTGTCCCATAGAAGAGACACAAAAACCATGATCCAGATGGAAAAGTACAACAGTATGCCAATGCACCCAATGAAGGCAAGACTAGATGATCTGGCATTGGGACGTCTAAAGCGTAGCAGCTTTGTGCATCGGGGGAAAAGACTTATAAGACAGCATCAAGAAGACCTATCCATGAAGACAACACCACTGAAGCCCACCCTATACCCTGTACCATGGGAGCAGGCCAGCAGTGCCCTCCAAATTAATACAACAGTCAGTGGTCTCACAAGTGGATGTGAGTATAATGATCTGCAAAAACGAACTGCTACATTGAGTATGATCCAAGAAAGCTATCCCGATCAATCATGGATACATGCCTATACAGATGGATCAGCAACTAATGCTGTTAGGAATGGAGGTGCCGGTATCTTTATCTCATATCCTGACAACCACTATGAGACTAGGCACATTCCCACTGGTAAATTCTGTTCCAACTATACAGCTGAGGTTCAAGCTCTAGAGCAAGCTGCAAATATGATTTATAACACCAACTCTGACTGCCACCAGGTAGTCATCCTCACAGATGCACTGTCTGTCCTGCAAGCTCTCAAGGGTGGTAAACTCCCGCATCTGAGAAATGAACTAAACAAGGTAGCTGCCAAAAAGAGAACCATACTTCAGTGGGTACCATCTCATTGTGGTGTACCCGGAAATGAAAAGGCAGATAAACTTGCAAAAAAGGGAGGAGAATGTGAACAAGAAGATAATGAAGTCACATACTTTGAGAAAAAGAGAGCTATCCAGACTATCAGAAGAGAACAGAACCAACCCAAAGACGACTATCACACTCTCGACCGGCAGGGACAGACAACTATTTTTCGACTCAGGACAGGGCATAACAAACTGAATAAACACATGCACAAGCTACGATTGTCTGCTTCACCACTGTGCACATGTGGATTAAACGAACAAACTGCTGAGCATGTTCTACAGGACTGTCCTCTGTATGACCAGTTAAGAAAGATATACTGGCCCAATGACTCAACACTAAACTCAAAGCTATATGGAGTTAAAGAGGAACTTCAAACAACAGTCGAATTCATCATGAGAACTCGTCTGACGGTGTAATCATCAAAGATGCGATCGCAAGAAGAAGAAGAAGAAGATCAGCAGCAATCAAAGACAGGTTTATAACAATCAGAATGTTTAAATAAAAGCCACATAATTACACAATAAAATAGAACTTTTCTGCACATAGGCAGTTCCTTGGCCTAAAATGAACCTTTTCTTTTCTTGCTATATGAAACCTGGCAATAAAATCATACACATACTAGAAAGTGTTTGTGTCTTACTGATGATGTGGCAGATGGTCTTGACAAAGATACAGACACTGGTTCATCAGGAACAGAGAATGAGGCAACAGGGCGTTTATCATTTGATGATTCATCACAGTTCCTGTGTAAATAACAGCAATCAGTGTTGGTTACACTTAAAACTTCAACCATTTGAATCCTGCACTAAAAGACATTCATAGCTAGCTTAGCAATCTATCTGTAAACATTTCTATAGACAGCAAACATGTATTCATATAGGATTAGTTTCTTCCTCTTCTTCTTCGTTCACCCTCAGATGTCAACTTGAATAAGTTCAAAGAAAGCAGAGGTCAGCCTGAGGCTGCTGATGTCTCCGTAGATTTTCTCCAGGAATGGTACTGGTGATGGCCATATGCGTTTTCTCTTTTCCTCATATGGTGGAAAGGATTAGTTTGATTACTTTAACATGTAACGGTGTTTTAGTTTTATCAGGTACAGTTTAAAATATTGTACAGAAAGCATTACACAGACTGATGGACCAATATTTCTATCTTTGTTCACAGATCTGTAAGAAATCCAGTTCCATCACTATGATGTACCATGTCAAGCACCTCTTCAATGTCACCCTCAATTATCAGGTCAAATGCTCCCCCATGTGGCACTACCATGGCATATGCCTCTGCAGCATTACATCCTTATAATCTGTATACTTCTTTATTGTTCACTCTGATATAATTACATCTATTTCTCTTATAAAGCTAGCAGTCTAAGCCATTTACAAGTTTAAGACTTAAAAACATAATGTGTTAGATGCCCTAGAATTACTACTGAAAGAAATAAAATATGAACTGCCATGTGATACTGATTTTAAGGTGAACATAAACATTATATATTTCAGAACATGGAATTATACATTTTAAATAATAATGATGTGCTCAGAGTTAAAAATCAGTTCTTTACAAGTTTAAGATTTAAAATGAGCGTTTAACGTGTTGAATCTCCTAGAATAATAACTTACTTAGTCATTCCCCTTCTACAGTGAGGTGTAGAGGTTTGGAAGAGAGAGTGCCAGACTATCCTATCGGCTGTCTTCCTCCTGGCCTGGTTCCATTCTAGTCCTCGGTCATTCAAAGATTGTCTAATGTTGTCCTGCCAGCGAACTCTGGGTCGTCCTGGGGGTCTGGATCCCTGGCTCTTTGTTTCCCATGCTTGTCGTGGTAGCCGATCTTCTCCCATTCTGCAGACATGGCCAAACCATCTTAGTTGGGATTGTTCTACTTGGGTCTGCAGGGGTGGGATTTTAGACGTATCGTCTGGTTGCGGACCATGTCTCTTCTTGTTACTTCAACCACCTTCCTCAGATACCTCATAGGTGGAGCGGTATACAGCCATCGTTTTCTTACCAACCTCTCTCTTGCTGAGGAATCCTCGATTTATGGCCTGAAAAAGTCTCCCAGCTGCTGCTTTTCGAGTGGCCAACTCTTCTTTGATGTCTCCTTTTCGGTCTATAATAGCTCCGAGATATTTAAAGTGGTCAACCTGCTCCAGGACCTGTTCCCATCCCTGTCTTCTCCAGCTCTTCCTTCCATACTTGCAGGTTGGATTGGAGATGTGCCTCTGATTTAGCAATCAGGGCAACATCATCAGCAAATGCCAGCTCTGAAATACATACCTGTCTCATCTTCCAGTACCCCACTGAATACTTTCTTGTTCTCTCCTTACATGCCTTGATAACATTGTCCATGAGGAGTATGAAAAGATAAGGTGACAGGATATCACCTTGTCTTACACCAGTGGTGGTCCTGAACTCTTCTGACTTATGGTTTGCTGTCCTCACATAATTTCTGCAAGACTTGTAGAAGCTCTGTATAGCATGAATCAGAGGTACTGGAATGTTCTTCCTTGCCAAACAGTCCCAAAGTTTGCTCCAGGGGACCCTGTCAAACGCCTTTTCCAGATCTATGAAACAAAGATGGATCTCACTCTTATACTCAAGAGCCTTTTCACTCAGCTGTCTGAGTGTGAAGATTAGGCCTTGAGTACTTCGGTTTGCTCGGAATCCGCACTGGACCTCATCCAATTGTGCCTCAGCTAGGCGTCGGAGTCCCTGCTCTAAGATTCTAGAGTAGATTTTACCAGGGACACTGAGAAGCGATATGCCTCTATGGTTTCCACATTGTCGATTGTCACCCTTTTTGAAAATTGGTTTTATGATGGCAATCTCCCAATCCTTTGGTATGGTCTTGTTGCACCACGCTGCCTGTAGGACCTTTAAGAGTAATAGGTCGCCTGATGCTCCCATGTACTTAACCATTTCTGGTGTTATACCATCATGCCCTGCTGCTTTGCCCATCTTGATTTTCTCCAGTGCTGCCTTCAGTTCTTCCATCTTTATGTCATCTTCATCACCATTGGTTTCCTCTTCTGTGCTAGTGATTATCATTTCTGATGCTTGACCTTGCTCACCATCAAGGAGTTCTGAGAAATATTCTTTCCATTACTTCCTTCGGGGCAGTAAGCAATTTGCCTTGCTTGTCCTTTATACATTTGAGAGGGCATTGTTTTTCCTTCCTCATGTTCTTTAGGGTCTTATAGAACAATTTCTGGTTTTCCTGCGCATCTTTTTCTAGCTTTTCTCTGAATTCTTCCCAGGACTTCTGTTTTGCTGCTAGCACCTTGTTCTTTGCTTCTGTTCTGAGTGTCACATATTCTCTATATTTCTCTATTTGTCCTGCTGTGTTTTTAGCTCCTAAGTATTGTTTCCATGCCATTTTCTTCTCTCTTATTTTCTCTTTGACTTCCTCTGTCCACCAAGGTGTCCTCTTTCTCGTGTTCCCAAGTCGGACTTCACCACATGCTTCTGCAGCAGCTGTCTTTATGATGTCCTCGAATTTAAGCCAGAGGGTTTCCAAGTCATCAGGTTGTTCTTCTGTGTTTCTCACCGCTGTAGCAATAAGCCCCGGATATCTGGTCTTAATTTCTGGCTCTCTCAGCTTGTAGGTCTTAATGCTCATTTCTCCCGTTTGTTTACTTGGTTTCTTGCGTGATGTTGGGCAGTTCCTAGGCTGAGAAACTCTTTCAGTTGTTCTTTTGATTGTAAGAAGGTAGTGATCACTTCCAATCTCTGGCCCCCTCCAGACTCTAGCATCCCGGACATATTTGAATGAGCTCCTCCTAACAATGGCATAGTCGATCACTGACTTCTCATTCTTTGTTGGAGAATAATAACTGAAAGACACAAAATGTTTACTGCCATCACTTACCAAACATTAATATGCCTGTCATCAACGGCAACAGACAAGACATAAGAAGCATCCAAGCTATTGGATGTCAGCCAAACTGGCAGAAGTCGGAATATTGGAGATGAGTGACCTGTGAACGTCTGAAAAAAAAAGATTACACAAATCTGATAATTCACGAAAAAATGGTACAGAAAAGTCATGGAAAAACCAGGAATGGAAACTGGTCAAAATTATACAATATATATATATATATAAACAGGGGTCCCCTACTTTTCGGCGATCCGCTCTTTCAACACTTGTCAATTATAACCAGAACCCACAATTCGACACATGGTCCGCTCTTTCGACCTATTTCCAAGCTTTTGTTCATTTTACTGTACAGTGCTTTTGTATATTTAAAGGTAAGCTTTTGTTCATTTTACTGTACTTTTGTATACATATAGTGTATTATTTAGCTTTCGCAAGTGATATACAGTGCGTTATTTAAGTTTTTCAGCGGCCAAGATGCATTTGCGGGCTAAATAAAAAAAATATTTTAAACACACGCACTAAAAACCCAAAAATAATTTTTCAAGGAGTTTATAGCTTGCAGTAAAAAAATGTTACATGAAGTTGACAAAAAGCGTGGGGCGCTTAAGCACTTTTCATATATTTTATCCATAAGTGTCTAATGAAGTATAAAGCAGAAGTTAATTTCATGCAGAATCAGCGCCCCCATGCTTTTTGTTAATTCCAGCAGAGTTGGAAATTGATCAGCTTATAAATGATAATGCTGGGGATGATGATGCCATTGTGTACACTGACGGGACTGTAAACTGTGGTAATAAATCCGGGTGGGGCTTCTCTGCTAGAATAAATGGCAGAACCGTCGCTGAACATAGCGGGGCTTACATGATAACAACTTCCAGCATGAGAATGGAGGTAGAGGCAGTTACTGCTGCCTTAAGAAGGCTTTATAGAGACTTTATTAACAAAGGCAGTTATTGTATCAGACTCACAATCCATGCTTCGAAAGGTTTAAAATGGTTGGCTTCGACATGAATGGAAAACCTCCATAGAAGCATCGCATCTTCAAGAACTGATATGGATCTACTGTCCTGGTCATGCAGGGGTACGTGGCAATGAAAGAGCTGACAAGACTAGCTTCAAGAGCACCCATAAAAGGTGCATTGGACATGGATAAGGAAGAAATGCTGAGGGCAATTCATGTTCGTCTATTAGAGAATGACACTGCAATTGATGAATCATCAAGGCTAAGACTGCTGGAATTTGGCATCAAACGTAAGACCAGCAGGGATGGACGTATGAGAGGACGCATCCGGCGTGTATACAACCAGTGCGCAACAGAAACAATTAGTATTCATACCCTTCGACATTTGCTGGGGGAGACTGAGCACCTATGGGTTTGCCCAGAGTGCAATGACGTGGATTCTGATTAACATTAACATTGTTATATTGACAGCTTTAAACTAAATAATCTCATCCTCTCAAGTGTTTACTGTCTGCTACAGACCACGTTTCCCCCTGCCCATGTTTTCCTAACAACAATCAGAAATTTAAAACAAAACAAAACAAAACCAAAGTGTAAGTTTTTCCCCATGAGCACACAAAAAAAAAAGGCAACCAGACTTATGGAGGTCTAAATCTTACCAGAAGGAGTGTCCGTGTGTCTAAATCCCATAATTTGATGTTGTGACTGGCAGTCAGAAGATGTTTCTGTGAACACTGACAGATTGAATGTACACCTGAAGAATCACATTTCCACTTGCTGGAAAAATAAACCCATTAAAATTACATTAACAGTAGCAAAATTATGTCAACAAGCAAGGAGAGAGGATACAAGGGGGAATATCAACAACAGAATCAATGAACAAATGCAGGGAGTGGAAGTTATGGAAAGACATGGAAAGGCCAACCAAGTGAGTTTTCAAAGAAATAACTACTGCTCCTACCAGGCATGTTATAAGTGACATTGAGTGCAAAGCTGGCAGGCTAAATGAACCACCAATATAAGAGCATATCATGTGTTTTGGTACTGTTTATCTGTAGTGGTGGGTCCATACTCAGTAAGGGAAACAAAAGGACAATCATTCACTTAGTTGGTTTGGTTTTACACGGAAAACTCCATATCTATCTCCTCTCTTAGATCACACAAGGAGGATCTCAGCACAGTGCACAAAACCCGTAGGACTGTCGAGAATCCAAATGTGTGTATATAGGGATCACACATTCTATAAATACTTCTGTGGTGGGTAGGTTTCAAATTTTTTTTAATGTTGCCATGGCAGCGGCCCGATAGACCTACTCTTTATGATTTCCAACTGCCGTGGGATTTTTAACGTGCACAACTTGCACACGGGACTTCCAATTTTTTCGCCCTTATCCGAGAAGGCTAGGCATCCGATCTCACTACCCAGGAGACCAGGGGTGGAGTATGACATCATTAGGACCACTGGTTTTGAAAAAAAATTTCAAAAAATTATATTCCCTCAACAGGGAATTGAACCCGGTACATCTAGAATTCGAGGCGGACACCATACCTCTTAGCCACTCCGACCCCCAGTCATTCACTTAAAATACCTGTACTAGGAAGCACAGTACGTAAGAGACAGATAGAATCCATCAGAAAGACTGATTAAAACCCAATTGATGTCTGCAAGACATGAAAGTAATGGAGAGAGAACTTGAGATTAAAAATAAGTAAGGAGAAAAGAGTGCCAGAAGCCAAGTCCCTCTGAACAGAAACAATCATAACAAAGATTACACTGGAATAAACAGGAATAACATTAATAGTTTAAAATTAACAAAGCATAACAATGCTGTTCTTCCTATAAATTCAGGCACAAATTAGCTCACTCAGAACTACCTGTCCACAGTAATTTTTTTAAATAGTGCCAAAGAAGTCCCCAATGATTCACATCATACACAAATAAACAATATCAAACAATATAAATATTATGAACAGAAGATTCTTACTGTTTCTGTTTCCCTTTTTTCAAGTCCCACTGCACAACTTCCTGATCATCGGAGCAGGAAAACAACTGAGGCTTGGACAAATGCCAGCAGACATCATTGACTTTAAAAGAGTGTCCTCCGGTCTAAAAAATGACAAAATTTAACTGTGATATGCCATAATTCAGTTATACGAGAAACGAATGTATACACCTTTATTTTCTAACAAAAAAATACATAACGTGAAAACCAATCAGAATCTTCGCACAGGAAAGCCAGTAAATACGAAAAGTAAAGAAGCAACACACACACACAAAATTTAATTTGATATATCCAATAACATCAATTTCTATGTTGTAAGTGAACTGATACAGTTCACAGCTTTCAAAGACATATAGGAATGCATGTAGACTGCAGATAAATAAAGCAACTGATATATGGCCAGATCAAACTATGCCACATTTAAACATATACAGCACACAATTAGAAATGCCACTATACCTTATTGTGGACTTTTGAACAATAGTACAGAGACAAAGACCAACAATCACAGTCAGGACCCTGACTGCCCAGAATGATTTTTTTAAGGTGCAGTCCTAGTGAAGCCAAAAACAAAAAGAACTGATTGCTAAAATTGTCAACAAAGAAAAGAATTGATTGCCAAGATTGTCAACAAATATAAAAACTGTTAAAGTGGTCAAGATAGAATGTGCTGCCAATAAGGTTTTAAAAAAAACAGCAAACTATACCATAACTGCAACAGACTGGACAAATGTTCTTTAAGGCGTCAAAAATAAGTGGTAAAGATAGAAACACAATATATAGTAGAACATGAAAAAATATGAGATGAGAGTGGCAACTAATAGTTGAGGATGTTGTTCAGCACTGACCGACATTAAAGGACAAATGATCAATTCATTCAGAAAATAATCAAATATCAGCTTTGGTGTTCTCACAGCTTCATATTCAATACACACTTGTTTCAAGCATGCACAGATTAACAACAAACTATCCAGCTATAAAACAACAAGTTAACATTCCAAAATACTCAATGTTGTCACACCCAGATATAAAAGGTATACTGCAACCTCTGAGTATGTGTACTACTTCAGTACTTCCGCTAAATAAGTTCACCTTTTTCCTGACACAACCCCACAAAGGTTGTGGATAAGAAAGAGAGGAGAAAGAATCTTTGTCTATATTACATTATCTGGAGCAAGAAACAAAATACTGACCAATGTACAATGAGCATCTAACTTGGACAAATCTAACTTGTCACAAAACAAAATCAAATAGTTGTATGACTTAATGACAACTGTCTATGGACAGAATGAAGGAAAACTAGGCTATCGTTGGAAAAAATAAAAGAAGGAAGAAAACACTGATGCACATAACTCTGTGAAACATGGGGCATATTAGTGTATATTACAGAAGTAAGATTAAGTTATACACGCCAAAGGAAGGATCCCGTTACACGCCCATTGAGAATATGGTGTTAGGCCCATATTTTCTTGATCATCGGCACACTAGGGGTGATGTGGTCAGCATCACGCCGGCCGCCATAACCTTCCCAGAAGTTGCTCTGGTACCCAATTGGGGCTGGGTCAACCCAGGAGCCATTTGCAGCCTAAAAAAATCCCACATCATCTGGGGATCGAATACACGCCAAAGCTGAGTACAATTTTGAAGTCAAAATAAGTGATAGATAATGTTATGAGATAGGAAACTGTAGACATCACCCCAATAGGAGGTAATCTGACCATCAGAAATGATCCCCCTGTCATACAAACATTTCATCCGTTAGCTTCCTGATATCTGTGTTGTGTTTTTAACTTCACTAATTTGTGATAAATCTGAAAATAAAAAGTTGCATTAAAACTGGTGTAAATGTACAAATTTCATGCTGCGACCAACAGATGTCACTTATATCTGCCTAAGGACACAATGAGAATGAGACAGAAAACTTGACTGTGTACTCACAAGATGTGTATGAAGAAGACCTTTAGCAAAACTGTACACATTGATAGAGCCCGCACTAGTGCCCAATGCAATAAGTTTCAAATCATCAATGTATGATTCATTGTCTGAAGACTTGCTCAACCTCTTTTTCTTTGACTTGGGAGATGAAACCTGAGTTTTGAAGAAAAAAAAATTAAAATTATCAAAGAAAACAAAAGTACTTTAAACTTATTAAATATAGAATACTTATTCAGAATTATTTTCATGCAGAACGACTGTGGGCAGAGTCAATTTCTGTTCTTTTTTAAAACTGCTCATCAACAACAATGCTTAACTCTGACTCCGGAACAACACTGGTCAGATCTGACACTAGTGCCAAAACAACGCTCTGAGCGTTGTTTTTAGTTTATCATGACTAAACACACAAAAATCATCCGTTTAATGCAGTTCAGATTTAAAAACATGTAAAACGACTTCCACTACTATTTAAACAACTAATTTAAGTGTAATTAAGCAGCACGTTTTTTGTTGTTACTACTACAGAAATATGTCAAGCTTTATATTTACAATATCTAAGCCAATAACTGTGACAAACTACACAGAAATTAGGTTGACATTGATAATGACTGTTTGATCTCTGATTTCCTGGATAGTATTTTGCAACCATTAGTGGCCAATCTACCTTCCTATCTTAAGGACACCACCCATGCTATCACTAACTTTTGATTCCATCCAATTCACACCTGACCACAATTACCGTCTTTTCCTTCTGGATGTTTGTTCGCTTTATACTTCCATTCCACACTCTGATGGCCTTAAAGCACTATAATTTTTTCTCGACAGACGCACTGACCTTACTTTTAGCACCGGCTCTCTTCTTCGCCTTGCGGAATTAGTCCTCACTCTCAACTCTTTTGAATTCAATGGCCAGTTCTTTAATCAAATTAGTGGCGTTGCTATGGGCACCAAAATGGGCCCGAGTTATGCCTGCCTCTTCATGGGTCACTTTGAATATTTGGTGCTTCAAAGTTACGATGGACTATTACCTGAGTTTTACCGTCGCTATATCAACGATGGTATTGGTGTCACAGACATGTCTGAAGTCAACCTCCGTAGATTCATTGACTATGTTGGCAATTTCCATCCTGCAATCAAATTCACTTCTCAGATTTCTACCACTTCAGTTAACTTCCTTGACCTCACTGTCAATATTACTCCTACTGGCCTTACTACCTCTGTCTTTTATAAACCTACTGATGCTCATGGTTTCCTTCTTTACACCTCTTCTCACCCTCCTAGCTGTAAAAATTTCATTCCCTACTCAACTTCTACACTTACGTCGGATATGTCACGATGAAGATGATTTCCGTGAACGAGCTCAAGAAATGCTTGAGTTTTTTTGCCGACGTCACTATCCTGAAAGAGTCTTATCTGATGCCCTTAATCGCATTAGTCCCGTCACTCGTCAGGTTGCACTTACTGCTAAAGCTACTACTACATCTGACAGACTCAAACTTGTCTTAACTTTCCACCCTCACTGTTTGGCGGTGAAAAAAATTCTGTTCTGTCATCTGCCTATTCTCCACTCCGATCCTGATACCAGAGAGTTGTTTCGTTATACCTCTTTGTTGGCATATCGTAAGGATAAGAATTTTAGGGATATTCTTGTGCATAGTCGCTTGATACAAACTAGTCCTCACTTTGGTACTAAACCGTGACAATGCCGCATATGTAAGACCTGTCCTTTTGTACTCCAAACGCAGTCAGTCTCCTTTCCGAACGGTAAATTTGCCATTGGGGAGTCTTTCATGTGCGAATCCAGAAACCTGATTTATGATATCATCTGCAAGAGGTGTGGCATGACCTATATTGGTGAAACTGGTAGACGTTTGGCAGACAGGTTTCGGGAGCACTTGAATGACATCCATCACGGCAAACATTTTACCGGTGGCCCTTCACTTCAACAGCCCTGACCATTCAGGTAACTCTGACATTCATGTCACTGCCCTCCGTTCATGTATCGGCGACGACCGAACTCGCTTTTCGTTGGAGAATCGTCTTATTTTTCAAATGGGCGTTTTAGCTCCTGCTGGGATGAATGTCCAGCATCAGTTTGCATAATTCTGGTGGCTTCTGTCGTTATTTTCCTATCTATCCTTGTTTTTGCTTTGGTTCGTTTCGTTTCCTCAATTATCTGTTCTTAGCCGTCACTAGCTCCTACGTCACTTCCGCATGACGCCTTATTTTTTCAGCCATTTTGAGTTCTTTTCCTCGATCCAGCTAAGTGATTTTTTACGCATTTTAATATTGTTGTTCATTTCTGTCTTCGTTTCGTTGAATATTTACTTTCTTGTTTCGACATGTCTTTCTGGTTTCACGATTTTCTTGCATTATTACTGTTATCGTTTCGCTCATCACCGTGGTTTCATCTGCTTGTATCGCTCATTTGACGTTTTCCTCATCATCATAGACCTTTGTAGTACTTATATGTAGTTCTTGTCCTTGTCACCTGTTCGTAACTGTGGCTGACGAAGGGTAAAACCCGAAACGTCCCGTGTCTCATGTGTACCGTTTACTTGTAAAACTGATTTCATACCATATTATTTTTTAATTTATATATTTGATAGTCACAGTTTGTTGCCAAATAACCAAATAGGTGCAGAAAGGCTAGACACATTAAAATTATCTGATGAGTGGGTGTGGTCCAACCTCAGTCGATTGAAAAGCAACAGAACTAGACCTATAGTAACATCTAATCACTAGACCTATAGTAACATCTAATCACTAGTCCTATAGTAACATCTAATCACTAGACCTATAGTAACATCTAATCACTAGACCTATAGTAACATCTAATCACTAGACCTATAGTAACATCTAATCACTAGACCTATAGTAACATCTAATCACTAGACCTATAGTAACATCTAATCACTAGTCCTAGGTAGAAGATGCAGCTAGGGATACTATTAAAGCCTGAAACTAGTGTAAAAACATTGTATATGCTATTTTTGTTTTATTTGTTTGAAAATTATGTATTGCTATATTGTATAATTTTTTTAAAATTCTTATAAGGGACCACAGTAAAAATTGGTGTGAACAACATTACATGTACTAACTGCTGCCATAATCAATGTTTTACCTCGTAAATGAATTACCTTGATGTTTGAAGACTAAAAAGAAAGTTTCATTGCCTGCAACAGTAATTTGTCTTTGGTAAGCTTGTATTCTACAACTAACTTTTTTAGTGTTTTTCAATTTTACGTGCAAAATGTTTTAAGTATACCGAACGTACATGCGTTAGTACTACCAAAGACACTATATATAACAATTCTCTATTTCCCTACAGTTTGGTATATAATATGTACATGTTCACAGAAAAAGTTAACATAAAATTTACACTAAAATAAAGTACACTTCACTATTTAGAATTCTTCAAATAATAATTATGGCACAGGGTGGAAAATAATTACGGAGTCAAGAGATAAAACTGTTTCACCAATTTGCTAATTTTCATGCATTTCTAATATTGGCAGTTCATCTACAACTGTTGCAGATTTCTCAAAAACAAAGAAGAAAAAAGACAACAACTGATAACATGTTAGAGTAATTATAGTGTAAATAATACTTCATCTCTTTCTTTAGTTTTTGGATCTGACTGCAGAACCAGAAATATTGTTGGTCCTGGTACTATAGACAGTAACTACTTACAATCATCTATCCTGCAAAGTCTGCAGCTTAGCTAATGAGTTACAAAGGAAAGGTACAGTGAAAAAGTTATTTCTGCATTCATTAATAACCTTGACTTTTACTGCAGCCTAACCAACAGTAAATACTGAGTCTCATGTGGGCCTATCTATAGCAGTTTTCTCACAAACATTACATGTCACTGTTAAGGAGTGATGTAGATTCTTTCAGTGGGAGACTAGGAGACTTAGAAACATAACAAGTCTCAGACAATGAGTGGGCAGCTAGGCTACATAAATGTTGCAATTCTACGTATGTTATTATATTAGGTTTATCAGGCGTCTGGATCTGTCCAGATTTTTTAGCCCGAACTGCATGCCCAGCTGGATGTTTTAAAATTGTTGAAATCTCCAGGTTTTATGTGACTAAATTACGTGAAAGATGCCATTTTGAAATTTTCTCACTTGAATTTCAGTTACAACAACTGGATTAAAGTTATCATCCCCACAGAACCGAGCCAATAGTTATGAACAATTCTGCAAGATTTCATGTTGTTGGATTGTTTCTAGTAGATTTTCATCACATTTTAACTCAAGTTTTGTAATTATCGCTCTGTATGTTTACTGCCACCTGTTACGAAAAAAAAAACGCTGAATCATAATGTGGTACTAGATTTAGTCAATGAAAACCTTGTCGTCTATCGCAAATTACAAATAATGTTAACTTCAATATTGAATAAAGTATTAGTTAATGACATTGTATATTTATTACACAAACTTGCTGTTAATGTTAAAATGAAAGTTTGTATTCAGAGGCGAATAGAAACAACGATTTCCTTGTTTTGTAAGTGATTGGCAACAAGCAGAATGTCTTGGGTCCAGAGACGGCACATTTGTGTCAGTAACAAATACAGGTGCCGCTAATACAAAACGTACTCACACCAATACACACCCGCATACATTCACACAAACAAACACTAAAACAGAAAAGACACAAAAAAGCATTTGCGTCTGAAAATTTAGAATGAGAACTGACCTCTCTTTTTTTGTTTACAGAATAAAGTTGCTGCTACAGAAGTCTGAAACATCACATTAGTTTCAAATCAATAGATTTTGCTTCAAAACGCTTTTCGTGATTCAGAAATCGCCCAAAAAAATTGTCTACGATACAGCCAAAACAGCCACTAATGTAATTTCTGTGACTGCAAAGCACTTGATTGAAACATTGGAAGAAAAAAGCATTGCTTTTTATGGAGCGCCCACTGAAGTGAACAAACACGACTGCCAACAAGTTTCAAATAATAAGTCAGTATTTTGGCTGAAAAGTTGGAGGTCTCCCATACAAATTGAAGCGCAGAATACAATATATAAGGCAGCAGAAACTTCTTCTTCTTGCGATCGCATCTTTGATGATTACACCGTCAGACGAGTTCTCATGATGAATTCGACTGTTGTTTGAAGTTCCTCTTTAACTCCATATAGCTTTGAGTTTAGTGATGAGTCATTGGGCCAGTATATCTTTCTTAACTGGTCATACAGAGGACAGTCCTGTAGAACATGCTCAGCAGTTTGTTCGTTTAATCCACATGTGCACAGTGGTGAAGCAGACAATCGTAGCTTGTGCATGTGTTTATTCAGTTTGTTATGCCCTGTCCTGAGTCGAAAAATAGTTGTCTGTCCCTGCCGGTCGAGAGTGTGATAGTCGTCTTTGGGTTGGTTCTGTTCTCTTCTGATAGTCTGGATAGCTCTCTTTTTCTCAAAGTATGTGACTTCATTATCTTCTTGTTCACATTCTCCTCCTTTTTTTGCAAGTTTATCTGCCTTTTCATTTCCGGGTACACCACAATGAGATGGTACCCACTGAAGTATGGTTCTCTTTTTGGCAGCTACCTTGTTTAGTTCATTTCTCAGATGCGGGAGTTTACCACCCTTGAGAGCTTGCAGGACAGACAGTGCATCTGTGAGGATGACTACCTGGTGGCAGTCAGAGTTGGTGTTATAAATCATATTTGCAGCTTGCTCTAGAGCTTGAACCTCAGCTGTATAGTTGGAACAGAATTTACCAGTGGGAATGTGCCTAGTCTCATAGTGGTTGTCAGGATATGAGATAAAGATACCGGCACCTCCATTCCTAACAGCATTAGTTGCTGATCCATCTGTATAGGCATGTATCCATGATTGATCGGGATAGCTTTCTTGGATCATACTCAATGTAGCAGTTCGTTTTTGCAGATCATTATACTCACATCCACTTGTGAGACCACTGACTGTTGTATTAATTTGGAGGGCACTGCTGGCCTGCTCCCATGGTACAGGGTATAGGGTGGGCTTCAGTGGTGTTGTCTTCATGGATAGGTCTTCTTGATGCTGTCTTATAAGTCTTTTCCCCCGATGCACAAAGCTGCTACGCTTTAGACGTCCCAATGCCAGATCATCTAGTCTTGCCTTCATTGGGTGCATTGGCATACTGTTGTACTTTTCCATCTGGATCATGGTTTTTGTGTCTCTTCTATGGGACAATGTCTGTAATCCAGCAACCTTCTGCATCTCTGTTATTGGTGTAGTTTTTTCATGGCTCCTGTAATGAGCCTGAGAGCTTGATTTTGCACCTTGTCCAAAGACTGCAGATGTGAGTTAGCAGCTGATGACCATGCTGCTGAGCTAAACTCTAAGTGTGGTCTTATTACTCCATTATAAATCTTCTTTAGATTTCGTTCATTTGCTCCCCAGTTGGTACCTGCTAATTTTCTGAGTATGCCTAGTCGTCTTCGGGCCTTTCCTTCTGCATTTTCAATATGCTTATTCCATGTAAGCCTTTGGTCAAATGTCACCCCAAGATAGGTGGGGTAGCTTTCTTCCTTGATCACGGTTGTCCCTAGGTGTATGTTAGCTGATTTGTCCTTGGGGGCGAGGGAGAACAGTGTTGTGGAGGTTTTGTCTGTGTTTATTGTGATAAGCCATTTCTCTGCCCATGACACTAGCATGTCTGCTGCCCGCTGCATTCTATAATTTGCTGTGGTGACATTTTCATCAGCGCACCAGAGTACTAGGTCATCTGCATATAAGGCAGCTTTAACTCCTGCAGGGAGATCTTTCACCAGGTCATTGATGTAAACAAGGAAGAGTGTTGGGGAAATTACTCCTCCTTGAGGTACCCCCTGATGGAGCAACACTTTTCTGCTCTGCAGACCGTCAAGAGTGACTCTAGTTCTCCTGTTATGCAAGTATGACTGGATCCATTTCATCATGTTGCCTTGGATTCTACTTCTCCTAAGTTTTGCAATGAGGCCATCTTTCCACACCTTGTCAAAGGCCTGCTTGAAGTCGACCCAGATCGTTAGGACCTTTTTCTTCTCCTGGAAGGCATCTTCTATTGCTTGAGACAAGTAAGTAACTTGGTCTTCTATACTGTAGCATTCTCTAAATCCAGCTTGTTCCGGCACCAGGATCTGCTCAGACTCTAAATACCATTTCAATCTGTGGTTGACTATTCGCTCCATAGTCTTCCCAACACAGCTTGTGAGACTGATTGGCCGGTAACTTGCAGCCTCGGTCTTACATTTCCCTTTCTTTAGTATGGGTATTGTGATGGCTTCTCTCCATACTTGGGGTACCGTTCCTTTCAACCAGCTGTGGTTGAATATCTCAAGCAGTTTTGTCTTTGCTGCTGAGCTCAGATTTACTAGCATTTCGTTGCTGATTTTATCTGGGCCGGGTGACTTTTGAAACTTAAGCTTGGAAATAGCCTTCTGTAGTTCTCCTAGTGTGATGGGTTCCCTCATTGGGGCAGGAGTATCTGTCTGTCCCATGGTTGCTAGTATTTCTTTTCTTATCTCTCTCTGATGATCTATGTTAATGGGTAAGTTGCTTTCTGAACTGTATCTTCTAGCAAACAGGTCTGCAGCTTGTTTTCCTCTGAAAAGTTTGCCACCTTCATCCAATGTGATAGTCTGCCTAGGTGAGGAACGCTCTTCATTTAGAGACTTGACTAATCTCCAAAGTTTCCTGCCGTCTTTCTCAAGGTTCAGCGATGCCGTTTTAGTTCTCCAGCTTTTCCGTTTTTCTTCTAGCTTTGTTCTCTGAAACTCTGCTACAGCCTTTTTCCATTTGTTGTGAGTTTCAAGTGAAGGCTGAGACTCTGCGTCCTTTCTAGCCCTGTCCATAGCTTCCTGACGTTCTTGGAGTGTGCTGGACCAGTATGGTATGTAGTTACGCCGGCATCCTTTGGGAATGGTTTCTTTTGCAGCTTGTAGTATGCATCTGTTGAAGTCTTTTCATCATCATCAGTTGCCATCTCCACAACGGAGGTTGGCTGTAATGGATCTCCAACGTCTTCTGTCTCTTGTCTTGGTGGTACACTCTGATAGACTCTTTCCCGTCCATCTCTTGATGTTATCTTCCCACTTATAGCGCTGTCTTCCCCTTGCACGTTTACCTTCAACTCTCCCTTCTGTTATGGTCTTCTGCAAGGTGTTATGCCTTTTTATGTGGCCAAAGTATTTTAGCTGCCGAACTTTGACCTCTCTCATTAGTTCTCTTGAAACCACTTCATTAATGTCTCTGTTCTGTACCTTGAGGGTAGACAGCAGCGTGTTCACCTGATGCCTGAATAAACCCCAGTTGGCTTTTTTGTAGTTCCATCTTGTAATGGCTGGGCCTGTACTGAGAGTTGCACTCTGGACAGTAAGAAAGATTGGGCGATGGTCGCTTCCCCCTAGTTGGTCTCCTACTTCTCTACTAATAGATCCAGCTATATCTGGTGTGGAGAAGGCAAGATCTGGTGTTGAAGTTGTGTGCCATCCTCTGGAGTAGAAGGTAGGAGTATCTGTGGCATTATTGACTAGGATTAGGGAGTGATCATCTTGCCAAGTTTCAACCTCTTCACCTCTGTGATCCAGATGGTTATAGCCCCAGCTCTGGGAGTGGCTATTAAAGTCTCCAACTGCTATAAAGTTGGTGCCTGGTACCTGTATAGAGCTGAGACTCAGGGGTTTGTTGTTCGGACAGTAATAGTTCAGGAGTTCTATTTCCATCTTGTCTACTTTTATCTGCAACGGCTGATATTCTGCTCCATCCATGAAGGTTTTCCTTTCGTGTGCAGGAATGTTATTCCTTACAAGAGTAAGTACTCCTCCTTTTCGTCTATCTTTTCTGTCGGATCTGAAGCATTGATATCCCCTTATTTTAAAGGTTTGATCTGCTTTCAAGTGAGTCTCTTGGATACAGCAAACACTGACTTGCTTCTCATACAAGATGTTTTCCAGCTCTGTCTTTTTGCTGTATCCAGCCTGCTTGCTGTTCACTCCCTCTGCATTCCAGTGCATCATGACAAGTGGCACTCTGGGTTTCTCTTTTTCTGTTTTGTTTTGGTCAGTAGTTCTCCTCCGCCGTCTGCTGACTCCACAAGACGGTCTAGAGGGTCCTCCAGTAGCTGAGGGTGGGCTCTGTCGAGGCTCAGAGCCCGGCACTGCACCTGCCTGGTGGAGCTCCACAGGGCAAGCACCAGTACGAGATTTATTTGACGGTGTACTCTCCATAGAAAAAAAAAAGCGAGTTGCGTGATACTGTGGTTTCCGGTGCGCCTTCTGGCCCAGTATCTATGACTTTAGCACCTGTTCAACGGGAGAGTGGGCTCATCCCTAATCTGTTTATGTTCCCAGTAGTAGACTATTCGCAAGCAGCCTGGGGGTATCACTGCTCTGTGCGGACCTTGTTTACCGAGGCGGCGTCCGAGCTCGTATGGTGAAAATATGGTTGCGTTATCTTCAAAATAGCCCTGTCTTTCCCATGGCTTTTCTGCCATCCTGCAACTTTGAGTTAGGGAGTTCTGAGCTCCAGTCTCTTTCCCAGGCATTTTATCCTGGCATACAGAGGACCCCACTTCTGGTTCTAAGTTAGCAGTTGGGGATAGGTGGGGTAGCACACTGTGCATTCCCCGTCATCCAGGGGGCTCTCCAACTATGCAGAGCTTGCACAATGCTGTGCTCTGGTTCTGGGCTCTCCCAAGGAATCCTCACGTCCTGTACAGAGCCACTTCCAGATACCCACCACCTGCCAACCCTCCATTGTAGAAATCTCCTGCATGCGGCCATCCAGTCAAGAGCCAGTATTAAGTCTGGTGCCCAAGTGATCCCCCCAAGCTCAGTGTGCAATGCTGGGTTCTCATCATGCTGCAACACAGGGGGGATTGTGATGCTCAGCCATCTCTCTCAACTCTGCACCGATAAGTGACATCGGGGACTTAACTGTGCCTCACTACTGGGAGGCCCCGTTTCCGGGTACACCACACACAGCCAATTGAGGCAACGGTCATCGTGGGCGTGTCTTCAGTGTGGAAGTTGTGGAGTCTTCCTGTCCATGTTCTTGCACATCCTAACACTGCCCGCAAGACATCGGAGGTTTGGAGAGTGGCCTTCTCTGCTTTTTTGAGCCGGGGTGGGCTCCCTGGGCAAGTCTCGATGGGGATCGGGACGTGTCCACACGCCAGTGGGCCCAGCATCGGCCGCATCTGATGGAGGACTTGCTCTGCCAGGTTTGATGTGGATTTCCTACCGCCCCGGGTAGAAGCCAGAAGTGTACTGTGCCAGCTCTGGGGGAGATAAAGGGGGTGTTTCTGCGTCTCCTTGTGATACGTAGCCAAGGTAGGGCTCACAGTGCTCTTTCCCCGCCACCAAATTGCCTGCTGGTTACGCCGAGTTCTCCGAGACTCTAGGCATGTGACCAAGAGTTGAAGGCAATAGGATCGTCAAGTCCTGAGTCTCTGTGCCTGTACGATGGGTTCCGATCTTCATGGAGCAGTCCACACTCGTTCCCATTCCCAAGACTTGTTCAGTATCCATCTGGCTCCTTCCCACCCACAGAGGGCGTGTACGATGTAGTGCACCGGTTTTATTATCGAGGTTTGCTCCTCTAGATTCGTTGTGTTTAGCCTGAGGATTCGCACCCTCAGTTACCAGGACTACCTCGAGGAGGGTGTGGCTCTTCACCACGCACAACGATCTTGGGGTATGAGAGGTTTTGCTAGGCCAAGAGACTAACACCGCAATGGTCGCTCCTTTCATGAACAAGAATTCACTAGGCTGTAGTGGTGTTTGATGGTATTGTATGATGTTGATATTACTAAATGTAATTGTATGAGGCCAGCTGTGAAGGCTCCTGAGATAAAATGTAGTTGAGAATTGTCAGAAGGCCTTTCTTGCTACCACTACGACCTCACACTTAATTTTTTTTAATGAATGTGGCTACGTAAAGTGTCTAGGGTTATGATATGTAGTGTGGTGTAATAGGTTATAGATATACCCACAGATATTTAACAAGACTAATAATATTAATAAATGTTAAAATACACTGAACTAACTCACGTGTGTAAAATTTTTTGATAGAATTACATTTATTTTGTTCTGGATCAATTTTTTAGGTTGACCAGAACTTAAAAGGATTTAGAGATTATGAAAGAAATGCATGGAATATTATATCATAAATGCCATAGTGTACATATATATGTACTATACTAGTTAGTTTTATTAAAATGTTCTAGTAGTCATCTACTTGGGAGGATAGTTAATGTTTGTGCTGTTGGGGTGGCCTCATCACACCTGTCTATATTGACTACACAGTGTCCAGAAAATGGTGGGAATTTTTATGGGGGTATTAGTAACTACACAACGTTGGTGAATGTCCAGCAGACCAGAGGCTCACTCATCTTGTAGTTGTAGCTCTGGTGCTGAAATCAGGTGGTCCCACCTCTCCGTGCTGGCGGGCAATAATGGTGGTCTCTGTCACAAGTACTGCACAGATACACTCGAGTAAAGTCACCCACTGAATAGACACTGCTTTGTTGACAACAGAAACTCACAGCTCTGCAATCAAAGTATGGGCCATGTGTCAAAATCTATTCTCTACCCACGTCTGGACACAACACTGACACAACAACCACATCATACAGACAGGTCAGATCTCTCTGACCAAACAGCACATTTACCATGGTGGTTTTACATCAGATAGATCCTCCCAGACTATAGATTCTGAAAAATATTTATTAGTTTTCTGCCCTAAAAGAGGATAGGTAATATGTTTCATTATTCTCAACACTTGATCTGTCTTGCATAATCCTTGCTGGAGTTTATGTACATTGTTGGTCCCTAGACCCTGACTAGGGCGGGGGGTCTAGAGCAAATCCCTACTTGTTTGTAAGGCTAGATTTTGATATGGCAGTATCAAATCACTCGAACATGAAACAATATTCAAAATATATAAGGAAATAATTTCAATCTTACCAGATTATGAATAAATAACACAGAATTGCTAGCAAAACTCAGCTGAGCTGCTGGCTATAGTATGGCGTCCCTAAACTTCTTTCACTTTCTTTCATATGGAAATCACCACACTTTAAAATCTGTGTCTATCACTGAACAACTATTGAGAAATGACCCCAAATCCGCGTCTAAGCGCCGACAATATGCTTGTCTGTGGCCAATCACTGCCTAGGTTTTTTTTGAATTTCAAATTTCCTACACTAAAGTCATTTCAGTCATGCTTCAGTCAAGTATGGATGGTTATCTGTTAGTCTGTCCGTCTCTACTTGTGTTTCTACAAAATGTACTTGATTTTTGAACCAACCTTTCTCTCCCCTCCAAAATTTTGTCGTTAAAAGTTATTTTTAGACACAGCCACCACAAATATCCCTTCTCTTCCATACTAAGTAGATTTGAACACCTGCGTCCCAAGGTCGTGTTTTTTTTGTGCAATTAGCGACACTTTTAGATTCAATACAGTCTGTCGATGATGTGAACAACACTGTCTTTTGTCATTATCTTCAATATTATCTATCCGTCTGTAAAATTAAGACCATATTAGTTCACTGCTCAGAATGGGCCATCCGGCCAGCTAATTTTTATATTCCTAACATTAATATTAAGAAAAAAAAGTACTTTTTAAATTTTGTAATATTCCAAACATCTGCGTTTTAGCCGCTGAATTCAAATCAAGGGCTTGGTATTGCAAAAGCGTCCAATAAATGACTGTGGCGTAACATATCTATGGTCCCTTCTGTCGAGTTGCTTACTTTTTATGTCAACTTGGGAAACGTGACTTTTCTCCGTTTCCCCCCCAATTGCGTCTCCTTAGCCTTTCTAGTCTCACGCAATCTTTCCAGTCATATTTTTTTCCTTTTTGATCCGCCGTTCCCCTCCTGTCTAGCAAGTCAAGTATTATGGAGGATGATGACCCGCGGTCTAGGCGATCATGTACTATTCGCAGCCTACGCATTATGTTTTTATCCTTAAATGTTATCTTTGGAGGTATTTTACCGTTGTATCTCTGTCAATTTCACTACATAGGCCTAGGGTGAAGCAAGGGGGGAAACCCACTACCCACAACACCAGCACATCATACCCCCTGTCTGTAAAAGACTTTGCCCCTGCAGCAGAAACAATTTGAAAGTATCCAATTGAAACTTGTAAAAAAAATATGACATCCTCAGAGAAATGTGTTGCACCTACTTGGGATAATTGTAACAAAATGCTATGTAGGACTGGGCCTAATGCAGAAGTTGACAATGTGTTTCTATGTGTATTTAAAAAGTAATCCACCTTTGTTAAAGAAGTTGTTTTTTCATCTTAAATTTATCAGCAGACCCAAAATCAATGTTATCCGATGAAATCATTGTGTGATATGTTAAAAAAATAAGTTTCACTGCCATGTATTTATTGAAAAAAATATGTCCTACTTTATCACTATAGTGTCCTCCTGTGTCCCCCTTTTGAGATGAAAAATTGAATTTTAACCTTTTTGTATTGAATGAAATACATGGAGAATAGAGTTGGAAACAGAGGTGAAAATGATGAGGAGAACATGGAAAGAACTTGAGATGATGGCACGTGACAGGAGGACTTGGCATGTGTTTGTTGAAGGCCTATGCTCCTTTGGGAGTGGAGGGTTATGAATGAATTGAATGAAATGGTAAGCCTATATTATATACACTTCTACTATCAAGTATCACTGCCCTGTGTAGTTCCTATGGGTCTCTAAGGAGACAAAGAAAGAACAGGGCTACCATTTCCTCAGGCACGTACGTACGTACGTTATAAGAGACAACATGAGGCTGTGCACGGGGTTGGCAAATTTATTTTTACGTTTGTTTAATTACGTTTGCGATATGTGGTAGTGTAGAACATTAAGATTGCTATTAAGTGTTTACTTAAACAACAAATGGTTGAAATAAAGAATAGTGGGTTGCGTGTTCGATACAGCCTAAAAAACATAATTAAGAGACATAGTAATAAGGGGTAAGGGTTGGGAATCCTAAACCCAACCCTAATCTAACTCTGATGAAGTGGGAAAATTATTTGGATGACATTGAAGAACACATTCCACTGTTCTTCATATCAGCCGAGCGTAAGGTTGGGGATTTAACGTTAAAACTGTCTTGAGGTTAGACGGAAAAAATAGCCACCAATGATAATCTTAACTCTACCCCAAAGCTTGTCTGTGACAAGATGGGTCAACCATACAGTGAAGTTGTGATTCTTCTTCCTCATTCGCCTTCAGACTTCCACATTTATGACTAACAAAGGCAGTAGTCAACTCAAAGTTCCCAACATCTCCAAACAGTTTTTCGTTGACTGAAGTGGGTTGTTGCCATATGCTACTCCATTCATTACTGTAGGTTGGGCAGTACTGCAGCAGGTGTTCGACTGTCATCGGGCTGGTACCGCAGGTGCAGAGATCTGTTGCACCAATTTTGTATTTGTGGTATAGATGGTATCTCAATCTGTTGTGTCCAGTGCGTAGCCGAAAAAGGATGACCTGTTCTTTCCTGGATAGTTGATGATATGCATCATTTTTCAAATGGCTGGGTGCTCTCTTTCCAATTTGGACCTGAATGTAGCCTTTATAGTAGTCTTTGCCATTGCGTAAGTTGTCTCTATATCATTTTGTTGTAAGGCACCTCCTTCCTTAGCAAGTCTGTCTGCCTCCTCATTTCCTGGTATGTTGCAATGGGCTGGTATCCACTGGATTGTGCACTTGTTGAAGCATTTGGCCAGTCTTTCAAGGGAGATTATCAGATCTTTCAATTCTTTAGTATGGTGGCTCTTCAGCGCTGATAATACTGAAAGGGCATCTGTAAAGATTACTATCTGTTTTTCTGCCTGTGCTATGCATTCAATAAGAGTTTCAGCTGCCTGTTTCAGGGCTTCTGCTTCAGCATTGAAGTTATTGCAGTATTTTCCAGTGGCAATTGCCATAGAGTGGATTCTATTCTTTAGATTTTATGAGGATGCCGGCACCCCCATTTTCAACTGCATTTTTTGCTGAGCCATCAGTATATACATGTGTCCAAAGCTTTGCTGGGAATTTTTTGTCAATATACTTGGTTGCTATACACTTTCTTTGTGTTTCTGTCTGTGTTCCCTAAGTTGTGATTCAACCTAAACTGCTATAGAATCCACCACTACAATGATATAGGCAGCATTGCCACTCCTAGATGGATTCCCCTAGATCTAGTTGAAGAATGCCACCTAGATTAGGGTGGCCATATTGTTCAACACAAAAAGGAGAACAAATGCCATTTTTTGGTTCTAAAGAGGAGGACAAGGGAGGACAATATTTGTAAAAAGTAGGACGAAAAGTAGGACACCTTTGTTCAATAACTGCAAGACGCTGAAACATTTTTTTTACATTCAAACAATAAGCTAATGAAATCACATTGATTTTGTGCCTTCTTATATTTTTCTGATGATAAAATCTTCTTCAACTTCTTCTTCTTCTTCTTCTTGCGATCGCATCTTTGATGATTACACCGTCAGACGAGTTCTCATGATGAATTCGACTGTTGTTTGAAGTTCCTCTTTAACTCCATATAGCTTTGAGTTTAGTGTTGAGTCATTTGGCCAGTATATCTTTCTTAACTGGTCATACAGAGGACAGTCCTGTAGAACGTGCTCAGCAGTTTGTTCGTTTAATCCACATGTGCACAGTGGTGAAGCAGACAATCGTAGCTTGTGCATGTGTTTATTCAGTTTGTTATGCCCTGTCCTGAGTCGAAAAATAGTTATCTGTCCCTGCCGGTCGAGAGTGTGATAGTCGTCTTTGGGTTGGTTCTGTTCTCTTCTGATAGTCTGGATAGCTCTCTTTTTCTCAAAGTATGTGACTTCATTATCTTCTTGTTCACATTCTCCTCCCTTTTTTGCAAGTTTATCTGCCTTTTCATTTCCGGGTACACCACAATGAGATGGTACCCACTGAAGTATGGTTCTCTTTTTGGCAGCTACCTTGTTTAGTTCATTTCTCAGAAGCGGGAGTTTACCACCCTTGAGAGCTTGCAGGACAGACAGTGCATCTGTGAGGATGACTACCTGGTGGCAGTCAGAGTTGGTGTTATAAATCATATTTGCAGCTTGCTCTAGAGCTTGAACCTCAGCTGTATAGTTGGAACAGAATTTACCAGTGGGAATGTGCCTAGTCTCATAGTGGTTGTCAGGATATGAGATAAAGATACCGGCACCTCCATTCCTAACAGCATTAGTTGCTGATCCATCTGTATAGGCATGTATCCATGATTGATCGGGATAGCTTTCTTGGATCATACTCAATGTAGCAGTTCGTTTTTGCAGATCATTATACTCACATCCACTTGTGAGACCACTGACTGATGTATTAATTTGGAGGGCACTGCTGGCCTGCTCCCATGGTACAGGGTATAGGGTGGGCTTCAGTGGTGTTGTCTTCATGGATAGGTCTTCTTGATGCTGTCTTATAAGTCTTTTCCCCCCGATGCACAAAGCTGCTACGCTTTAGACGTCCCAATGCCAGATCATCTAGTCTTGCCTTCATTGGGTGCATTGGCATACTGTTATACTTTTCCATCTGGATCATGGTTTTTGTGTCTCTTCTATGGGACAATGTCTGTAATCCAGCAACCTTCTGCATCTCTGTTATTGGTGTAGTTTTCATGGCTCCTGTAATGAGCCTGAGAGCTTGATTTTGCACCTTGTCCAAAGACTGCAGATGTGAGTTAGCAGCTGATGACCATGCTGCTGAGCTAAACTCTAAGTGTGGTCTTATTACTCCATTATAAATCTTCTTTAGATTTTGTTCATTTGCTCCCCAGTTGGTACCTGCTAATTTTCTGAGTATGCCTAGTCGCCTTCGGGCCTTTCCTTCTGCATTTTCAATATGCTTATTCCATGTAAGCCTTTGGTCAAATGTCACCCCAAGATAGGTGGGGTAGCTTTCTTCCTTGATCACGGTTGTCCCTAGGTGTATGTTAGCTGATTTGTCCTTGGGGGCGAGGGAGAACAGTGTTGTGGAGGTTTTGTCTGTGTTTATTGTGATAAGCCATTTCTCTGCCCATGACACTAGCATGTCTGCTGCCCGCTGCATTCTATAATTTGCTGTGGTGACATTTTCATCAGCGCACCAGAGTACTAGGTCATCTGCATATAAGGCAGCTTTCACTCCTGCAGGGAGATCTTTCACCAGGTCATTGATGTAAACAAGGAAGAGTGTTGGGGAAATTACTCCTCCTTGAGGTACCCCCTGATGGAGCAACACTTTTCTGCTCTGCAGACCGTCAAGAGTGACTCTAGTTCTCCTGTTATGCAAGTATGACTGGATCCATTTCATCATGTTGCCTTGGATTCCACTTCTCCTAAGTTTTGCAATGAGGCCATCTTTCCACACCTTGTCAAAGGCCTGCTTGAAGTCGACCCAGATCGTTAGGACCTTTTTCTTCTCCTGGAAGGCATCTTCTATTGCTTGAGACAAGTAAGTAACTTGGTCTTCTATACTGTAGCATTCTCTAAATCCAGCTTGTTCCGGCACCAGGATCTGCTCAGACTCTAAATACCATTTCAATCTGTGGTTGACTATTCGCTCCATAGTCTTCCCAACACAGCTTGTGAGACTGATTGGCCGGTAACTTGCAGCCTCGGTCTTACATTTCCCTTTCTTTAGTATGGGTATTGTGATGGCTTCTCTCCATACTTGGGGTACCGTTCCTTTCAACCAGCTGTGGTTGAATATCTCAAGCAGTTTTGTCTTTGCTGCTGAGCTCAGATTTACTAGCATTTCGTTGCTGATTTTGTCTGGGCCGGGTGACTTTTGAAACTTAAGCTTGGAAATAGCCTTCTGTAGTTCTCCTAGTGTGATGGGTTCCCTCATTGGGGCAGGAGTATCTGTCTGTCCCATGGTTGCCAGTTTTTCTTTTCTTATCTCTCTCTGATGATCTATGTTAATGGGTAAGTTGCTTTCTGAACTGTATCTTCTAGCAAACAAGTCTGCAGCTTGTTTTCCTCTGAAAAGTTTGCCACCTTCATCCAATGTGATAGTCTGCCTAGGTGAGGAACGCTCTTCATTTAGAGACTTGACTAATCTCCAAAGTTTCCTGCCGTCTTTCTCAAGGTTCAGCGATGCCGTTTTAGTTCTCCAGCTTTTCCGTTTTTCTTCTAGCTTTGTTCTCTGAAACTCTGCTACAGCCTTTTTCCATTTGTTGTGAGTTTCAAGTGAAGGCTGAGACTCTGCGTCCTTTCTAGCCCTGTTCATGGCTTCCTGACGTTCTTGGAGTGTGCTGGACCAGTATGGTATGTAGTTACGCCGGCATCCTTTGGGAATGGTTTCTTTTGCAGCTTGTAGTATGCATCTGTTGAAGTCTTTTACCACTTCATTAATGTCTCTGTTCTGTACCTTGAGGGTAGACAGCAGCATGTTCACCTGATGTGGCTGGTACCTGTATAGAGCTGAGACTCAGGGGTTTGTTGTTCGGACAGTAATAGTTCAGGAGTTCTATTTCCATCTTGTCTACCTTTATCTGCAACAGCTGATATTCTGCTCCATCCATGAAGGTTTTCCTTTCGTGTGCAGGAATGTTATTCCTTACAAGAGTAAGTACTCCTCCTTTTCGTCTATCTTTTCTGTCGGATCTGAAGCATTGATATCCCCTTATTTTAAAGGTTTGATCTGCTTTCAAGTGAGTCTCTTGGATACAGCAAACACTGACTTGCTTCTCATACAAGATGTTTTCCAGCTCTGTCTTTTTGCTGTATCCAGCCTGCTTGCTGTTCACTCCCTCTGCATTCCAGTGCATCATGACAAGTGGCACTCTGGGTTTCTCTTTTTCTGTTTTGTTTTGGTCAGTAGTTCTCCTCCGCCGTCTGCTGACTCCACAAGACGGTCTAGAGGGTCCTCCAGTAGCTGAGGGTGGGCTCTGTCGAGGCTCAGAGCCCGGCACTGCACCTGCCTGGTGGAGCTCCACAGGGCGAGCACCAGTACGAGATTTATTTGACGGTGTACTCTCCATAGAAAAAAAAAAAGCGAGTTGCGTGATACTGTGGTTTCCGGTGCGCCTTCTGGCCCAGTATCTATGACTTTAGCACCTGTTCAACGGGAGAGTGGGCTCATCCCTAATCTGTTTATGTTCCCAGTAGTAGACTATTCGCAAGCAGCCTGGGGGTGTCACTGCTCTGCGCGGACCTTGTTTACCGAGGCGGCGTCCGAGCTCGTATGGTGAAAATATGGTTGCATTATCTTCAAAATAGCCCTGTCTTTCCTGCCATCCTGCAACTTTGAGTTAGGGAGTTCTGAGCTCCAGTCTCTTTCCCAGGCATTTTATCCTGGCCTGGCACGCATACAGAGGACCCCACTTCTGGTTCTAAGTTAGCAGTTGGGGACAGGTGGGGTAGCACACTGTGCATTCCCCGTCATCCAGGGGGCTCTCCAACTATGCAGAGCTTGCACAATGCTGTGCTCTGGTTCTGGGCTCACCCAAGGAATCCTCACGTCCTGCACAGAGCCACTTCCAGATACCCACCACCTGCCAACCCCCCATTGTAGAAATCTCCTGCATGCGGCCATCCAGTCAAGAGCCAGTATTAAGTCTGGTGCCCAAGTGATTCCCCCCAAGCTCAGTGTGCAATTCTGGGTTCTCATCATGCTGCAACACAGGGGGGATTGTGATGCTCAGCCATCTCTCTCAACTCTGCACCGATAAATGACATCGGGGACTTAACTGTGTCTCAGTACTGGGAGGCCCCGTTTCCGGGTACACCACACACAGCCAGTTGAGGCAACGGTCGCCGTGGGCGTCTTCTTCAACAAAGTTGGGCTACGTTTTAAATATGCATAGAAATCAGAGCACGAAAGCTCCTTGAAATTGTACTGCACAAGTAGAGTGCCTTTAATGGAATATACACTCAACATGTTCCTTTCTTTTGTCCATAGACCCTGCATAAGGGAAAAAAGTCTCTCAACATTGGCGTTGTGCCCAGGAATTGCAAAAATAAATTCTGAATGCAGTTCAACATTTCTCGATTTTTCAAAATATTTAGTCTATTTCTGACGAGCCAGTAGCTGACTGAATTCTTCGTGACTGATATGACTTTCCACACGTTTTTTTTAAATTGTTCAGTTGGTCGAAGCAATGTGTGTCATCAATGTGATTGCCTTTATCATTTAGATATTGCAATGAGGCTTCCACATCTTTCCACACAGGTACTTCATGCAAGGTCATGCAGGAAAAAATTGCAAAATCTTCTAATGGCTTTGTCCATTTGTCTAAATATTCAATACAACTGGAATAAAGGAGCTTTACATCTTTATGAAAACTGTCACACACTCCGTTTCTGTGCAATTTCTGACTTAACTTTAAGAGGCACAAATTCTTGACCTAGACGTTCAGTAAGAATGTCTTTCACTACGTTTAAACTGTTGCAAACCTCAACAATTGAATTGCTTTCTCTTTTAATCTGTTTAATATGGCACTGAAAAATACTCATATGTGAATGGTCCAATCACAGATATACCTCTGCCAAGTTTTGTTCAAAAAACTTTTTGATGACTGTCGGTGGATTGTCTTGTGACTGAAAAAAAAGCCTTCAGTTCCGGAAACATCTGGATCATTCTTGCAACACATGGGAATAATGACAGCCACCTTGTTCTGCCTTGGTTGAGGAGTTGTCTGTATTCTATGTCCACAAAATTCCTTCAACTCCTCCGTTCGAAGTGTATGAATATGAAAATATCGGTCAACCTTATTAAGAATATTTTCAATATCAATGTCAAGTTTTTCAACAGCATTGTGAATGCAGTTGTTCAAAACATGTGCTAGACAGCCTACACCAAATAAATTTTTCGTCTGTAACACAGTCTTTAATTTTGCAAACACATTGTTACCCTCTGCATTTCGCCCAGTTCCACCAAACATTGTCTTACAGTTATCCACAGTAAATGCAACACACTTCTCAAAGAGGTCATATTTTATCATGGTGTCTGTTACATATTTTGAAATTGTTTCTGCTGTCTTATTTTGTGTATTCTGCAACTCAATTAGGCCTAACTTAGACTGTAGACCACCAACTTTCCAGTCAAAATAGCCTACTGAATGATTATTGGAAATATTTTGACACAGCCGTGATTGCTTCCATCAGTGGAAACTCCAAAGTATGGAATGCTGCTTCCTTCAGTGCTTCCAAAGCTGCTTCAGTAGAATGCTGTGCAATCACAGAAATGATAATAGCAGCTGTTTTTGTTTTGGCACGAGAATTTGCTGGCAATGTCTGAATCGTGGAAAGCATTCTTGAGAAACACTGAAGTACAATCCATTGATCTGACAGAGTTGTGATGTTTTACAGTATGAAAAGCAAAAGCACCCTCGGCCGCGGCAACTTAAAACCTTTACTCGCTTATTTCTTTAGTAAAAAATGTCAGTTTTGATTGCAAACATTCAGACGCAAGAGCTTTCTTGTGCTTTTCTGTTTCTGTTTTTTTTTTTCAAAATCAGATGCACCTTTATTTGCTACTGATACAAATGTGCCGCCTCTGCATACAAGACATTCTGCTTCATACTCTTGTCGACCACTGGAAAAGCACTGACATTTTTTTTTCAGTTCATTTATAATATTATTTGTAATTTGCAATAGACAATGAAGTTATAATTGACTAAATCCAGCCCCAAGTTCTTATTCATGGCCGTTTTGTCTGTTATATTTTCCCCTAACAAATGCCAATAAACATAAACATCGTTTAACCTGGGTTAAAATATGATAGTAATCTATTATAAAACTATCGAACAACATGACAACCTACGGTAGTGTTGTTGGCAATTTGCGCGATTCGTCGATTTTGCGGAGATAAAAATTCTTAATTCTGGCAGAATTTCTGTAGGCCTACTCAGAAATCGGATTCCAGTAAAGATTTTTCAAAATGGTGTCTTTCACATGAGTAATTTACCTATCACATAAAAGCCGGATATTTCAACATTAAAAAAACATTCGGCCGGACGCTCAGTTTGGGCGCGAAAAGCCGGGCAAATCCGGACGTCTGGCCACCCTAACCGAGATCAACTTTTGGTTTTTCGCCCCAAAAAATTACCTAGTAGCCAAAGTAGTTCAAAAGTAGCCCAAAATTCAAATTCTATGTGTTTTTAAAGGAACCATCTAGGCCTAACATTTTTTTTCAAAATTCAGGGTGGTAACACTGGATTTAGGCTTTCTGCAAAGGAGTCAGCTATAGTGTTGACTCCATAAGGAGCAAAAACATAATTATTATGATGATCCAGATTTATTAGGCCTAGATCTGATTCTTCAGAAAAATATAAATTTTGTAATTGCATAGGCCCTACAGATGTGAACAATGGTAATATAGTTTACAGGCATTTCTGCCCTTTTTTAAAGTACTGCCCTCGGTTCTAACCATAAAACTCCCACGACCACTTCTTCGATTTATTTCTATTATCATCATCACATGGCGACTGCGAAGTTTGGTGACTCGAGACTTAGCCTAGTCCAGCATAAGTTACAATCAGAACCACGACTAACCGTTCGAGAAAACATAGATAAAGATAAGAACCCTTAATATTTTTTTTTTAATGAGAATACGCTTAGAATCTGAGACACTGCTTACACTAAATACATTTATCAGCTGGTCAGCCCATAGGGGCCTAAGCAATATCACTGAACAATACAACATATCTAACCGATTGCTTCCTATGTCGACTCCACGATAAAGCGGTGGTTATTGCTGACAAATGTAAACTGGGGCTATATTCTTGTTTAAGCGTTCCAGATGCACATTCAAATATTCTCAGGGTTCCATCAGAACTTGAATGTGCTAAATATTCACCATCGTCCGAGAACGATGATAAATGTGTTGTCGCCATTTTGTGTATACCAGCACGTGTATAAAGTCGTTTGGAGACTTCCTTTAGTGAAGACTTATTCCCACCAGTGTTGCCACAGCTGGGTATTTTTTACTAGATCAGGGTTTTTTGGCTTCGGTCTAGGTATCTGGGTATTGTTTTTCAAAATCTGCTTTAATCTGGGTATATTTGACAATTGGCATTTACAATGTATGTATATTCTGTGCACTGAGAATTATACATTATATTTATATTATAATTAAACGTAAAAAATTATGTGCTATATATTTTTTATTCCACTTAAATTTAATTCTTGTTTTTAACCACATCAATGACGTTGTTTTTTGACTCGTTTACTTCAACTATCTATTTCCTGTTATTCTGTTAATGGCTGTCATCTACAACTAGCAACAACCCGCCAAAATTGGCAGGTTTTTAATTATAGTGTGTTGTTTCTGTTACACGTATAACATTGCTGCTTCTTCTATAGTCTCGCTTGCTCGCTGTGAATAACGCGATCGTCTCTTCCTGTTAGCCATCTTATCATTTTGATCCATAATAATAGTCTGCAATACTTTAAATTAAAATTTTGTCTTGAAGAAACAACCAGAAACTTACATTGAATTATTGTCTAACTTTCAAACACATATGCACTCCCTTAGCTGTGCTCGACAGTTAATGTACTCTCTCGAAAATAGAAAAAAGTGCGCAAATGATCGTGTGCAAAGTGTGACAGACCGACCGACCGAAGTACCTTACGGCGGGAATTATGGTATTGGATACTCAGTCATTTTTGCGATGTGTTTTAAAGTATTCTTTTTAAATTTTAGACTTAAGCAGATAAACAGCATATTGTTTTTTAGCAGCATGACGGCACACACGCCACCGCGTAAAAAAAGTGAAGCCATGATATCAGCAGGCTTTTTTGTGCGGAATGGCTAACAGACGGCAAACTGAAGAATTGGATAAAGCCGGACTCTGACAATCGCTATGCTGCGATTTGTACGGTCTGTTTCTGTACATTAACTAATGCCAACAAAACAGCTTCATTGACACATAAAAGCACACAGAAGCACATGAAAAACGTCGAAGCCAAAAGCAAAACTCTGAACATTAGCAAGTTTTTCATCAAACCAAAAGAGACCTGTCTCCAAGACAAAATTGCTAAAGCGGAAATACTGTTGTCGGCTTTCATGGCAGAGCATAATACTCCGTTTTCGCAAGCTGGTCATTTGATTGAATGTTGCAAGCAGATGTTTCCAGACAGCACAATTGCTAAAAAAAAGTCACTGAAGCGCACCAAGCTGCCTATGTGATGCAGTGCGGCATTGCTAATTTTGAGCGACTTGAAGTTATAAACATTAGCAGAAATCATAAATTTTCTATAATTGTACGAATCAGATGTTGGCAGTCGTTGTGCCATTCTATGACACAAAAACAAGAAAAGTAGTTTATTTATTGTTAGACCTCATTGAGGTGGAAGATGAGGCTGGTATTGGCATGTTTACAGCTGTTAAGAAATTGTTGAGCACGCATGCAATCCCGCTTAGTAACGTCATTGGTTTTGCTGCAGACAACTGTGCCACTATGATGAGGAAAAGATTCCACATGTCTTTGTTCTTGGCTGTGTTTGTCATTCATTTGCACTTTGTGCAAATGCTGACAGCAACTACCTACCATCGTGGCTTGAAATTTTCATAAAGAATGATTGCTTCTATTTTTTGCATAGTAGTAAAATAAATCTCCAGTTCCAGTTAAAACAAAGATGTAGTTCAGGCCCAGAAACATAAAGTGTTGAAGCTGTGTGAAACACGCTGGCTGTCCCGTGAAGCAGTCATTGAGAGGATCCTTGAGCAATGGGATGCTCTGCACTTGTATTTCCAATCCGAAACTTCAGTGGACAACGTCGACGGTGCAGGGCAAATCCTGCAGACGATTAACACTGTTGGCACGAAGCACGTGCTTCTATTTGTCGGCTACATACTGGGTAAAGTTACTTACTTAGTCGTTTCCCTTCTACCGTGAGGTGTAGAAGTTTGAAAGAGAGAGCGCCAGACTATCCTATCGGCTGTCTTCCTCCTGGCCTGGTTCCATTCTAGTCCTCGGTCCTTCAAAGATTGTCTAATGTTGTCCTCCCAGCGGACTCTGGGTCGTCCTGGGGGGTCTGGATATCTGGCTCTTTGTTGCCCATGCTTGTCGTGGTAGCCGATCTTCTCCCATTCTGCAGACATGGCCAAACCATCTTAGTTGGGACTGTTCTACTTGGGTCTACAGGGGGTGGGATTTTAGGCCTTGACGTATCGTCTGGTTGCGGACCATGTCTCTTCTTGTTACTTCAACCACCTTCCTCAGATACCTCATTTCTGAGGCTTGGGTCTGGCTTTTGTGGATTGTAGTCATTGCCCATGACTCGCATCCATATGTCAAGGCTGGGACATAGGTGGAGCGGTATACAGCCATCTTCGTTTTCTTACCAACCTCTCTCTTGCTGAGGAATCCTCGATTTATGGCCTGAAAAAGTCTCCCAGCTGCTGCTTTTTGAGTGACCAACTCTTCTTTGATGCTTCCCTTTCGATCTATATTAGCTCCGAGGTATTTAAAGTGGTCGACCTGCTCCAGGACCTGTTCTCCCAGCTTAGACTGATGTATTCTTTCTTCTCGTGATACTACCATATATTTTGTTTTAGAGCTGCTTATGACCATCCCTCTCTTCTCCAGCTCTTCCTTCCAGATTTGCAGGTTGGATTGGCGATGTGCCTCTGATTTAGCAATCAGGGCAACATCATCAGCAAATGCCAACTCTGAAAGACAGACCTGTCTCATCTTCCAGTATCACACTGAATACTTTCTTGTTCTCTCCTTACATGCTTTGATAACATCGTCCATGAGGAGTATGAAAAGAAAAGGTGACAGGAAATCACCTTGTCTTACACCAGTGGTGGTCCTGAACTCTTCTGACTTATGGTTTGCTGTCCTCACGTAATTTCTGCAAGACTTGTAGAAGCTCTGTATAGCATGAATCAGAGGTGCTGGAATGTCGCCTGATGCTCCCATGTACTTAACCATTTCTGTTGTTATACCATCATGCCCTGCTGTTTTGCCCATCTTGATTTTCTCCAGTGCTGCCTTCAGTTCTTCCATCTTTATGTCATCTTCATCACCATTGGTTTCCTCTTCTGTGCTAGTGGTTATCATTTCTGATGCGTGACCTTGCTCACCATCAAGGAGTTCTGAGAAATATTCTTTCCATCTTTCCATTACTTCCTTTGGGGCAGTAAACAATTTGCCTTGTTTGTCCTGTATAAATTTGAGAGGGTATTGTTTTTCCTTCCTCGTTGTAGTGGTGTTGATGGTATTGTATGATGGTGATATTACTAAATGTAATTGTATGAGGCCAGCTGTGAAGGCTCCTGAGATAAAATGTAGTTGTGAATTGTCAGAAGGCCTTTCTTGCTACCACTACGACCTCACACTTAATTTTTTTTAATGAATGTGGCTACGTAAAGTGTCTAGGGTTATGATATGAAGTGTGGTGTAATAGGTTATAGATATACCCACAGATATTTAAGAAGACTAACAATATTAACAAATGTTAAAATACACTGAACTAACTCACGTGTGTAAAATTTTTTTGATAGAATTATATTACATTTATTTTGTTCTGGATCAATTTTTTAGATTGACCAGAACTTAAAAGGATTTAGAGATTATGAAAGAAATGCATGGAATATTATATCATAAATGCAATAGTGTACATATATATGTACTATACTAGTTAGTTTTATTAAAATGTTCTAGTAGTCATCTACTTGGGAGGATAGTTAATGTTTGTGCTGTTGGGGTGGCCTCATCACACCTGTCTATATTGACTACACAGTGTCCAGAAAATGGTGGGAATTTTTATGGGGTATTAGTAACTACAAAGTGTTGGTGAATGTCCAGCAGACCAGAGGCTCACTCATCTTGTAGTTGTAGCTCTGGTGCTGAAATCAGGTGGTCCCACCTCTCCGTGCTGGCGGGCAATAATGGTGGTCTCTGTCACAAGTACTGCACAGATACACTCGAGTAAAGTCACCAACTGAATAGACACTGCTTTGTTGACAACAGAAACTCACAGCTCTGCAATCAAAGTATGGGCCATGTGTCAAAATCTATTCTCTACCCACGTCTGGACACAACACTGACACAACAACCACATCATACAGACAGGTCAGATCTCTCTGACCAAACAGCACATTTACCATGGTGGTTTTACATCAGATAGATCCTCCCAGACTATAGATTCTGAAAAATATTTATTAGTTTTCTGCCCTAAAAGAGGATAGGTAATATGTTTCATTATTCTCAACACTTGATCTGTCTTGCCTAACCCTTGTTGGAGTTTATGTATATTGTTGGTCCCTAGACCCTGACTTGGGCGGGGGGTCTAGAGCAAATCCCTACTTGTTTGTAAGGCTAGATTTCGATATGGCAGTATCAAATCACTCAAACATGAAACAATATTCAAAATATATAAGGAAATAATTTCAATCTTACCAGATTATGAATAAATAACACTGAATTGCTAGCAAAACTCAGCTGAGCTGCTGGCTATAGTATGGCGTCCCTAAACTTCTTACACTTTCTTTCATATGGAAATCACCACACTTTAAAATCTGTGTCTATCACTGAACAACTATTGAAGAATGGCCCCACTTTCGCGTCTGAGCGCTAATGATATGATTGTCTGTGGCCAATCACTGCCTAGGTTTATTTTAAATTCAAATTTCCTACCCTAAAGTCATTTCAGTCATGCTTCAGTCAAGTATGGATGGTTATCTGTTAGTCTGTCCGTCTCTACTTGTGTTTCTACAAAACTGTACTTGATTTTTGAACCAACCTTTCTCTCCCCTCCAAAATTTTGTCGTTAAAAGTTATTTTTAGACACAGCCACCACAAATATCCCTTCTCTTCCATACTACGTAGATTTGAACACCTGCGTCTCGAGGTCGTGTTTTTTTTTTTTTTTCAAATAGCGACACTTTTAGATTCAATACAGTCTGTCGATGATGTGAACAACACTGTCTTTTGTCATTATCTTCAATATTATCTATCCGTCTGTAAAATTAAGACCATATTAGTTCACTGCTCAGAATGGGCCATCCGGCCAGCTAATTTTTATATTCCTAACATTAATATTAAAAAAAAAGTACTTTTTAAATTTTGTAATATTTCGAACATCTGCGTTTAGCCGCTGAATTCAAATCAAGGGCTTGGTATCGCGCAAAAGCGTCCAATAAATGACTGTGGCGTAACATATCTATGGTCCCTTCTGTCGAGTTGCTTACTTTTTATGTCAACTTGGGAAACGTGACTTTTCTCCGTTTCCCCCCCAATTGCGTCTCCTTAGCCTTTCTAGTCTCACGCAATCTTTCCAGTCATATTTTTTTCCTTTTTGATCCGCCGTTCCCCTCCTGTCTAGCAAGTCAATTATTATGGAGGATGATGACCCGCGGTCTAGGCGATCATGTACATCAGCAGCCTACGCATTATGTTTTTATCCTTAAATGTTATCTTTGTAGGTATTTTACCGTTGTATCTCTGTCAATTTCACTACACATCTCCCCACTTGAAAACATGCCTATGGCAAGTTCCAAAACCAGCGATACACATAGGTAAAATTACTCCTCACGTCTGCCACTACTCTAATTTTGATCACAGGGGTGCCGACTGAGGAAATCTGCACCGACATTTAATTTGCCTGGGATATATTGGATACTAAACTGATAAGGTTGAAGCAACAAAGACCACCTCAGCAATCTTGCGTTTTCATGCTTAGCCTGAGACAAGAACACGAGAGGCTGATGGTCCGTCTCCACCACAAAAGTCCTACCATACAGATAGATTTGAAACTTCTTTATTGCCCAGATTAATGCTAAACATTCTTTTTCGCTTGTGGAGTATCCTTGTTCCGCCTTATTCAATTTGCGGCTTGCATAAGCGACTGGTTTAAGTTCCCCATCAGGTGAAGATGATCTTTGCAACAAAGCCCCTCCGAGTCCCACATTACTTGCATCGGTTCTTAAGACAAAGTCCTGTGTCAAATCAGGCAGTTTGAGAATAGGCTTGCTAGTGAGTTTTTCCTTTAACTCTTGGAACGCTAGTTCACATTGTGCAGTCCAAATAATTTTATCTGGAAGTCCCTTGCGAGTCAGATCAGTCAGAGGAGCACAAATAGCGTTAAAATTCTTGATGTATTTCTGATAAAATCCGCATAACGACACAAATGATCGCACGTCCTTTTTTGTTTGCGGCCTAGGTGCTCTCTGCAGTTTTTCCAAGTTCTTAGGATCAGGGGTCATATTACCCTGATATACAGTGTGTCCCAAGAATTCCAACTCTTTGCATCCAATACAACATTTTGTTGGCCTAGCAGTTAAGTTCGCTTCCCGAAGTCTATCAAACAACATCTCCAGAGCTTCAATGTGTTCTTCAAATGTCTCTGTGGCGACGAGAATATCATCCATGAAATTCGTGATACATGGGTTATTCAGGGGATCCAACAATTTGCGCATCATCCTTGAAAACACACTCGGAGCATTTTTCAGTCCGAATGGTAGCATATTGAATTCATAATGTCCATCCGAAGTGCTAAAAGCCAAATAAGGTCTCACTTCAGGCTTCACTGGGATCTGGTAATAGCCTTTACTAAGATCCACCTTTGAAAAGTATTTTGCCTTGTTCAGTCTGGCAAATAACTGTTTTGTGTCTGGTAATGGATCCACTTGTCCTTCTGTGACAGCATTCAGTTTCCTGTAATCTATGCACAGTCTGTGTTCCCCAGACGGTTTTCTCAACAAAACGACACTAGAACTAAAAGATGATTCACTGTGCGAAATAATCCCCTCCTTCAACAAATACTCTATTTCTTCCTTCAATGCCTTCTCCTTCGCGAACGGAATAGAATAGGCTCTCATACAGATTGGGTTTGAGTCTACCAGTTTCATGTCATACTGTAGCAAATTTGTATGGCCTGGTTTATCTGTTAATACATCTGTATGTTCCTCCAGACTTGTTGAACTCTCTCCCTCTGGTTTTTAGTCAGGTGCTTACTGACTTTTACCTGTGCTGCGGTTTCACAAGGATGTAATGGGTATTCATGTGAGGTGAGTGGTTCTTTTTGCATCTGGGTTGCAATAGCCAAGGTCAATAAGGGGGTGCTTTCCTGGAGTGGTCTGTCCAGATACTTTTTTAACAGGTTTACATGATAAACTTTCTCCTTCCCCTTTTTGTCAATTTTATAGTTTGTTCTAGACACCTTCTCTAGAACCGTATATGGACCTTGCCAACCAATTTGTAATTTATTCTGGCTTCCGGGTAGTAGAAGCAGCACCTTCTCTCCGACTGCCAGTTCCCTGTCCTTTGCCTTCCTATTAAAATATGCTGCATGTTTCTTCCTGGCTTGTTTCAAATTATCATTTGCCAGTTTCCATCCAGCTTTCAAACGAGTGGTCAGTTCGTTCACGTATTGATACGATGAGGTAACAGTCTCTTCCGCCTTCTCATCTGTCCAGGTCCTTAATAGGGCTTCTAATGGACCTTTTATTGGCCTCCCAAATAGCAGAGTTGCGGGAGCCATCCCGGTTGAACTATGTGGTACCTCCCGATACGCAAACAATGCGGCGGGCAGGAATTGATCCCACAGATCCGGTTTTTTCGTGTGCCAGCTTTCTCAGGATAGAAATGAGAGTCCCGTTGAACCTCTCTACCTGGCCGTTCCCTTGTGGATGGTACGGACTACAATGAAAGTGTCTGGCTTGAAATAGTTTAAAAACTTCTTCCGTTAGTTTCCCCTTGAACTGAGAACCATTATCCGTCAAGATTTGATGCGGGAATCCTAATCGGGTAAATATTGTAAGTAGTGCCTCTGCTACATGTTTTGAATCAATTGATGGCAGGGCTACCGCCTCTCCCCACATAGAACAAGTGTCCACCAGAGTAAGGATGTAACTGTTCCTCCTCTTGGTCCGAGTGAGAGGTCCTACAATATCCACTGCAACCCTCTCAAAAGGTGTTCCCACTATGGGCATTCCCCTAGAGTTGCAGGAGCAGTCCAGTGCTTTGGAGCTACCCTTTGACATTCTGGGCAGGATTTGACATATCTTTTTATATCCTCCGTTATCCCTGGCCAGAAGTAATGACAAGCTATACGCTGTCCTGTGGCGCTGATCCCCATGTGACCACTGAAGGGAATCGCATGCCCGAGTTCCATCACTTTATCTCTATATGAAGTGGGAAGAACCAGCTGGTTGTGACCATTTGTTCCAGTTCCGGCCTTCCTGTATAAGAGTTTGTTCTTCATGAAATATTCCCCCTTACTCGGAGGTGTGTGGCATTTGGGCAATTTTTTAAAACAGGGCTTGAGTGTCCTATCCTCAGCCTGCGCCTTCCTCATCTCCTCTGGATGAGCATTTATAGGTTCACCTTCTTCCTCCTTCTTCTGTGACCTGGTCTGCACTGTCGCCATGATCACAGGTTTCTCGGGATTCCCCAAGAAGACGTATCTACTCCCCAATATCAGAGGGTAGATTGGTTCATCTATCACTGCTGCTCTGATTTCTCCTTCCACATAGCGAGTTTTCACCGTTATCCTTGCGATGGGAAGTGTCATGAGTGGTATGTCCTTAGTCGCCCCTTGTATTTCCACTGTTTCTGTGGTATACTGACTTGGGTCCACTAGGCTAGACTTCACAACTGAATCATAATCCAAACCTGTATCATAAAGGCACCTTATGGTGACCCCATTACAAATAACATCCTCACAAACTGGGGGGGTGATAAGGTTCCTGTTGTCCATTAGGATTAACCTTTAATCTTTGCGTCCCCGACTTCATTGCAGCAATGTTTGAAGGTTTCCTTCTACAAAATTCGGTGTTATGGTTATCCTTCTTGCACCATTTACACCATCTTTTCCCTTGGTTCAACGGTTTTCTTTCATTGAACTTTTGGTCATTGAACTGTGAGTTTCTGTCGCGATAGTCATTTCTTGGCCGCTCAAAGTTTGTCCTACCTTTATTTCCCTGCTCTCTATTATCAAATTTATTAAATTGCTGTGGAGCTTTAAAATTGTCTATGTGCTTCTTTTTAGCACCACTTACCTCTGCCTGGGCTGCCTGATACCTCTCAGCAACATTTAAAACTTCCCCCAACTTCTCTGCACCTTGTTCCATGAGAAATTTTCTCATGTCTGGAGCCATGGACTCTCTCAATTGCTCAATCATGATCATTTCCTTAAGATCTTGGGTCTTCCCCAGAGCCGTCCATTTCTCCAAATAGGTTTCTAGTCTAGCAGAGAATTGGTGGTATGTCTCCCCAGACAACAGTTTGGCATTTCTAAATTTCTTACGATAAAATTCACCATTCTTCTCGTACCTTAATAACAAAGCCTGCTTTAACATGTCATAATTGTCTTGGTCTTCCCTGTTCATTTTGGCAAATACTTCATAAGAAGTACCTCTCAATCCCTGTGATAGCTTTAAGCTCCACCTCTCTCTCTCTAACCCATATGTAGTAGCTAATAACTCAAAACGTCCTAGGTACCCCTCTATGTCATCGTCTTTTTCAACAAAATGGTCTAAATGAAACCCCATAGCTGAGTTTGAGGCTCCCAGACTAGGCGTAGCATCTGAGGCAAAAGGGCTGGCACCATTTTCAGGAGCCTGGCCTTGTAATTCCAGCTCCCTTAGTCGTAATTCGTGCTCCCTTTGCAACCTTCTATCTTCTGCCTCCCTTTCGGCCTTTTTATCTTCTGCCTCCCTTTGCTGTCGTTTTTCTTCTGCCTCAATCTGCAGCCTCTTAATTTCTCTATCAGCCTCTAACTTCTTCTCTTCAACCAACCTGTCAGACTCCAATTTTCTTTCAGCCTCTTTTTCTAATCTCCTTTCTTCCCGTTCAATATATTTATCACATTCAGCCGTTACGTATTGAATTAAAATCTGACCATCCATTCCCATCTCCTTCGCGGTGAGCACAGCAGCTGATCTAAATTCTGCCAGCCAGCTCCGCCATACTTTTTAGACAATATAATAATATACAAGATAAATCTCTAACCAGTAAATACACTAAGTACTTCTTATGACTATAGTCTAACTAATTCTAACTAACCAGTTAACTAATTAATTATTACTGGCTGTGAAGATTCACCAACTTTTATCTGTAGGAACACTTTTAATGTTAAAGGGAATTTTACAATTTATTTCCCTACTTTTATTTCTCCCACCAGGAGATCCTAATATTACTGTTGGGCTAATTATCCCTGGACAAGACCCCAATGTATGTAGTGGTGTTGATGGTATTGTATGATGGTGATATTACTAAATGTAATTGTATGAGGCCAGCTGTGAAGGCTCCTGAGATAAAATGTAGTTGTGAATTGTCAGAAGGCCTTTCTTGCTACCACTACGACCTCACACTTAATTTTTTTTAATGAATGTGGCTACGTAAAGTGTCTAGGGTTATGATATGAAGTGTGGTGTAATAGGTTATAGATATACCCACAGATATTTAAGAAGACTAACAATATTAACAAATGTTAAAATACACTGAACTAACTCACGTGTGTAAAATTTTTTTGATAGAATTATATTACATTTATTTTGTTCTGGATCAATTTTTTAGATTGACCAGAACTTAAAAGGATTTAGAGATTATGAAAGAAATGCATGGAATATTATATCATAAATGCAATAGTGTACATATATATGTACTATACTAGTTAGTTTTATTAAAATGTTCTAGTAGTCATCTACTTGGGAGGATAGTTAATGTTTGTGCTGTTGGGGTGGCCTCATCACACCTGTCTATATTGACTACACAGTGTCCAGAAAATGGTGGGAATTTTTATGGGGTATTAGTAACTACAAAGTGTTGGTGAATGTCCAGCAGACCAGAGGCTCACTCATCTTGTAGTTGTAGCTCTGGTGCTGAAATCAGGTGGTCCCACCTCTCCGTGCTGGCGGGCAATAATGGTGGTCTCTGTCACAAGTACTGCACAGATACACTCGAGTAAAGTCACCAACTGAATAGACACTGCTTTGTTGACAACAGAAACTCACAGCTCTGCAATCAAAGTATGGGCCATGTGTCAAAATCTATTCTCTACCCACGTCTGGACACAACACTGACACAACAACCACATCATACAGACAGGTCAGATCTCTCTGACCAAACAGCACATTTACCATGGTGGTTTTACATCAGATAGATCCTCCCAGACTATAGATTCTGAAAAATATTTATTAGTTTTCTGCCCTAAAAGAGGATAGGTAATATGTTTCATTATTCTCAACACTTGATCTGTCTTGCCTAACCCTTGTTGGAGTTTATGTATATTGTTGGTCCCTAGACCCTGACTTGGGCGGGGGGGTCTAGAGCAAATCCCTACTTGTTTGTAAGGCTAGATTTCGATATGGCAGTATCAAATCACTCAAACATGAAACAATATTCAAAATATATAAGGAAATAATTTCAATCTTACCAGATTATGAATAAATAACACAGAATTGCTAGCAAAACTCAGCTGAGCTGCTGGCTATAGTATGGCGTCCCTAAACTTCTTACACTTTCTTTCATATGGAAATCACCACACTTTAAAATCTGTGTCTATCACTGAACAACTATTGAAGAATGGCCCCACTTTCGCGTCTGAGCGCTAATGATATGATTGTCTGTGGCCAATCACTGCCTAGGTTTATTTTAAATTCAAATTTCCTACCCTAAAGTCATTTCAGTCATGCTTCAGTCAAGTATGGATGGTTATCTGTTAGTCTGTCCGTCTCTACTTGTGTTTCTACAAAACTGTACTTGATTTTTGAACCAACCTTTCTCTCCCCCTCCAAAATTTTGTCGTTAAAAGTTATTTTTAGACACAGCCACCACAAATATCCCTTCTCTTCCATACTACGTAGATTTGAACACCTGCGTCTCGAGGTCGTGTTTTTTTTTTTTTTTTCAAATAGCGACACTTTTAGATTCAATACAGTCTGTCGATGATGTGAACAACACTGTCTTTTGTCATTATCTTCAATATTATCTATCCGTCTGTAAAATTAAGACCATATTAGTTCACTGCTCAGAATGGGCCATCCGGCCAGCTAATTTTTATATTCCTAACATTAATATTAAGAAAAAAGTACTTTTTAAATTTTGTAATATTTCGAACATCTGCGTTTAGCCGCTGAATTCAAATCAAGGGCTTAGTATCGCGCAAAAGCGTCCAATAAATGACTGTGGCGTAACATATCTATGGTCCCTTCTGTCGAGTTGCTTACTTTTTATGTCAACTTGGGAAACGTGACTTTTCTCCGTTTCCCCCCCAATTGCGTCTCCTTAGCCTTTCTAGTCTCACGCAATCTTTCCAGTCATATTTTTTTCCTTTTTGATCCGCCGTTCCCCTCCTGTCTAGCAAGTCAATTATTATGGAGGATGATGACCCGCGGTCTAGGCGATCATGTACATCAGCAGCCTACGCATTATGTTTTTATCCTTAAATGTTATCTTTGTAGGTATTTTACCGTTGTATCTCTGTCAATTTCACTACACTCGTGTTCTTTAGGGTCTTTTTATTCTCTATATTTCGCTATTTGTCCTGCTTTGTTTTTAGCTCCTAAGTATTGTTTCCATGCCATTTTCTTCTCTCTTATTTTCTCTCTGACTTCCTCTGTTCACTAAGGTATCCTCTTTCTCTTGTTTCCAAGTCGGACTTCACCACATGCTTCTGCAGCAGCTGTCTTTATGATGTCCTTGAAATTAAACCAAAGGTGTTCCAAGTCATCAGGTTGTTCTTCTGTGTTTCTCACCGCTGTAGCAATAAGCCCCTGATATTTAGTCTTAATTTCTGGCTCTCTCAGCTTGTAGGTCTTAATGCTCATTTCTCCCGTTCGTTTACTTGGTTTCTTGCGTGATGTTGGGCAGTTCCTAGGCTGAGCAACTCTTTCAGTTGTTCTTTTGATTGTAAGCAGGTAGTGATCACTTCCAATCTCTGGCCCCCTCCAGACTCTAGCATCCCGGACATATTTGAATGAGCTCCTAACAATGGCATAGTCGATAACTGACTTCTCATTCTTTGTTGGTTCACATCTAGTGTATGCATGTATGCGCTTATGGGGGAATTTTGTGTTTGTAATGATCAGATTCTGCTCACTGCAGAATCTAAGGAGTCGCTTTGCATTGTCATTGAGAGTATCTTCTCCATATCTTCCGATTACTCCACCCCATCTAGCATGGTCATTTCCAACTCTGGCATTGAAATCTCCGAGCATGATAATTTCATCTAGGCAGTCATCCACTGTCCTTTGAAGCAGCTCGAAGAATTCCTCCTTGACCTCTGCTCTCTCATCCTCATTTGGCCCATACACTTTGACCAGGTTGACTATGGTTTCTACTTTTTTTAGTTTTACAACCTTAATGCGCTCCGAGACATAGTTCCATCCCTTGATACTATCTTTTTTGGTTTTTGGCCACAATGCAACCCACGCCCCCTTTGGCTCTTTCAGATGTGGGTACATCACTGTATAGCAGCATGTTGCCATCGAGATCCATGATTCCTTGTCCTTTTTTCTTTGTTTCCATTATAGCCAGGATCTATAGTTTTGCTTTCCTCATCTCTTCCACCAGCTCCTCTTCTTTCCCATTTATACTTCTTGTGTTCCATGTTCCATAAATCGTAGTCCGTAGTCCGCTCCAGTTCGTCGCCTTTAGAATCGGTCCAGTTTTCTATCTTGTAGTTCGCGTAATCATGATTTAAAGCAAATAGGTGATTGGCCTGTTGTGCTTTTGCATGGTGTAGGGGCTGCCTCCTTACGGCCTCCATGCAGGCCGCCCTCCTCCTTTTTCAGCCGGGCCTGGGACCGGCCTAGGCGGAGTTAGTAAAGTTAACGTCATGAACATCGAATTCCAGTCCGAGAACTTCCGTCTTCAGAAAGTGTACACGAGTGTAACAAGAGAGTATCGTTTTCTTCTCAGTATGTTTATTAGGCAGGAAGTATTGCAGTATGAGCATCGCACTCTTGCCGACATTGATCCTTCGGATGTACAGGTCCAAAAGAAACTGAATTACATTGAGCTGGGTGGACGATGTGAAGCGCATTTAATCCTACAACCGTTAGGAGAAAGAAGTCCAGTTTCGCAAGGATGTATTGGCATACCTGATTGAACTTTGTACTCAAATACGACGCAGGTTCTCACTTGGACAAAACAGTGTTCTGGCGCAAATGCAGCTGTTGGATCCAAAGCAAGCTCTCGAGATCAACGAACCTTCTGTCATTCCATTAGCAGCGCAGTTCCCAACAGTTGTTTCAGAAGAGAGCCTTGATTGTCTGTCTGATCAATGGCGAGAACTGGCATCGTATCGTACCGAAAAAGATTTTGGACATCTGATGGATGAGGATCCGCCCGCATTCTGGCTGGAACTGCAACAAGTAACAGATGCTAATAACCAGAAGAAATTTGATGTTTTGGCTGACCTCATGTGCACGCTTATGGCACTACCTCACTCCTTAGCATGTGTCGAAAGAGTGTTTTCGAAGGTTAACTTAGTAAAAACTAAACAAACCAACGCGCTTTTGTGTGAAACCCCCCACAAACCCCCCCAAACCAACCCCAAACCCACCCACCCCCACACAATCATATCAAAAAACCCCCCAAAAAAACAACCCCCCCCAACCCCAAAATAACCCCTTCCCCCCCACAACCTCCCCAACCTACAAAACACCCCACACCCAGACCAAAAAAAATCCCCTACCCCCCCTTAAAACCCAACTCTATTAACCCCACCAAACCCCCCCAACCCCCCATCAAAACAAAACCACCCCAACCTACCCTACCCCCCCAAAACTTCCCCCACCCCCAACCCATAACAAACCAAAACCCACACACAAACCACACCAAAAAACAATAAACACCCCAAAAAACCCCCACAAACCAAACAACCACACCCCAAACCCAAAAACACACCCCACCCTACATAAACAACCCAACACCCAACTCAAACCCACACCAACCCCCCCAACATATACCCCAAACTCCACCCTCACCATAAAACCATTCCATCACCACTACATTACAAATGTCCCTTTTAATTACCTACACTTCAAAAAAACCCCACTCCCCCCTACTCAACTT
>JAMPIV010022641.1:0-204170 GCA_024509875.1 Oreohelix idahoensis
GGCTGTTTGTATCTGTGCCTCATATGTTTGTATCTGTGCCTCATACGTTTTGTATCTGTGCCTCATATGTTTGTATCTGTGCCTCATATGTTTGTGACGACCGCCCTCATTTTATTTCTTTACTGGATTAAATTTAAAACTTGTGCCAGACATGGTGGAGCTGATCTTTGTGTGGCGTGCTAAGGTGTGTAAAGGTAGTCTCGTATCAGATACTGCCTTGGGGAGGGGGGGGGGGAGGTGAAGTCTTAGACACACACGTATACACAGAGAGAGATAACACACTCAAGATACCCTGGCTGTGGAGTCGCCAAAAAAAGGTTTCCACTTCAACTCCTGAAATTTTAGAAGTTCGACCCCCGGGCTCTGACTCTGACTACAGCTTTTTTTTTTTTTTACTAGTCATGTGTCAAAAAATGATGCACTTATGTGGAGTTATATGTATATGTCTGGTATATGTATTAATAAATGAATAGGTTGCTTTCGTAGATTACATTTTTAATTATTCATTCCTTCATATAAGAATACACAGCAAAAACTCAAAAAATATTTTAAAATATGATAACTTTTTTAAATTTAAATTGAATTGGTTCTTTAAAAAAAAAATGGGATCTGCCTAAGCTTGAGTCTCGTGAAATTCGGAGTCGGAACATGTTTTACCGACTCCAACTCTGCACTAAAAAAAGCAACCGACTCCGCGACTCCAATTCCCGATTACGAATGCGACTCCAACGCCCTGCAACAAACAGTCAGCAACGATCCATCCTCAGTTATTTCAAACTCGAACTCAGCATTTCCAAATTTAACCTCTAGACACCACGTGTTCAAATTCGTGATCTGCAGAATTAGATTCACTTAAAATAAAAATAGCAATGTAAACGGTTGCCCTGATAGTTACTACATGTTCAGTTCATGACGACAGAGTTGTTGTGCAAGAGCTGTGAGCCAAGACAAAGGGCAATAGATAATCGAGAAGGACACGACACGATAAGATAATATTGGTTTGACGGTGTGATTATGATATGTTCCACGCAATCGCTTGAATGAACTGTTCCTTTATTGTTTGTCATGGACATTTTAAAATCGTTATATTTATATGTATGTGTTACCATTAGTATACATTAACAGTTCATCATCTTCATCGTCACTATCATCATCAAAGAAATGATGTCCATTCTAAGTATAAATACTTACAGTTTCAAGCAGTGTAAATGTCCGTATAAACATATTCACTTTTAAATTAATTTAAGTTTTCAAGATTTAAACCAGTGGAAATGTCTTTGTGAAAATATTCATTTTTAAATTAATGGAAGTTTCAAACTTTTAAAATCAGTGTAAACATAAATGAAAACATATTCAATTTATATTGTGAACACTTTTCAATCAGTGGAGATGTAAATGTAAACAGACTCTATCTGTATTATTAACCTTTTCATTTAAATGTAATGTAAAGCTAAAGCTATGCTATTTAAATGTAAAGAAAGTTTTATGCCGAGGGATTAAATTTAATTCTCATCGAGGGTAAATTCTGAGATAAATGGGATGGTGGAATGGGAAGATAGGGACCCATAACCATGGGTTGGAAAAAGCAATACTCAGCAGAGCGTTTCGTTTCTATTCTTTACCATGGTGGTACCAGCAGAAAGTACTATCTCTGGAACCAAGTGAAGGTAGAAATGGACTGACGTTGTGCGAGACGCCATCATAAGAGGGTCTTATAGACAGACGCAGGACCAGCTTGGCCGTTACTCCTTGACGTTCTAAGAACTTGCGGCGCCCTTAACCTTGACCAGTGATGAGTGAGAGCAGTGTACACAGAACCCATCAGCGGGAGCAGAAACTATTATTGGCAGCTAAGTGAAAATATATACGCTGCCAAAGTGAATTTTTTCCATCATTTGTACTATAAATCAATGATGAAACTTTTCTTCTAAACTATTCAATTTATTTTCAAACTGTTAAAACCTAAAGTGATTATTAAATTTTGTTATTTGTAATGTTACAAATTTAACTTCGACTTAATCATTTTAAAGTTACTGCATGTTTGTTTCAGCTAATTTACTACACACACTCTAAACTGAGCTATACCAGAATAATAGAATTCCACTGAGTAAGTCAGGGGTGGGGGCTTGAACGAGCTGAAATTAATAAGTGCTTAATTCTTCACAAAATTTGTCGGCAGATTCTATAATTAATGTGCTCAGCAAAAACAGCATTGTTTTCGCTTATCTGAATATCTTGTGAAGACTCCCTGGAGATAGAAGCGTTTTGTTTCTTCTATCTGCATCTCTGCCAAAAGTAAACTTGTGCGAAGGTAGATACCTTTGAAGCCCATATTAGATGCTCTTGAGTTTTGGCCACTGTTGGACCACTACTGCAAAGCAGGGGAGGCAATACCGTCACAATCACCATCATCATCAGCCTCACCATCACCATCATCATCACCATCACCATCACCATTACCATCACCATCACCATTACCATCACCATTACCATTACCATCACCATCACCATTACCATCACCATCATCATTACCATCACCATCACATATCCGCTACCAATGGAGCACATCATTCACCATCATTTCTCTTTTTTTTTAAAATGGAGTTCAACACCACAACCACAGCTGGTTCCCTCGCAGCACGGCTACATCAAAGCATTGGTATGCTCTTACAGCAGTGATCTCTGTAGCAATTTATCTTACGTGATGAAGTTGCCAGCTGCGTGCACAATTTCATGCTCTTACGACATGTCTGAGTTAGCAGACAGCCTAGTCTTTCTTTGTCTCCTCAGAGACTCCCCCCTCCCCCCCCCCCCCCCCCCCCCCCCCGAACTACATAAGGCCATGGAGCAGAGGTCATCAACAAAAAACATGCCACGCCCTCCTGGCTCATGCCAGCCGATCAAGCTCTTTCCCCGTCTTTCTCTTACGCTGTGGATTCCAAAACAGGGACAGTCTTGTAATAATATCAGCTGATTTTCTTTATGTTTGTCCTGTTCAAGGCCAGCATCTTTTCTTCAACCCCCTGCTCCAGTGGTGTTAGTCTGGTTCTATCCATCAGTTTCACATTATTAGTTCAAAAGCAATACAACATAGTAACAGTTTCCATGTGCAGTCCACTAGCTATTTATAAACCAATTGACATTCACTAATATTGTAGGGTTTCCCTATTTCATGATTCTAATATAAGATGGAGTGAGTCACGGACAGTTAGTAAACAAGCAGGGAAAGCACTAGAGGTCACAGATATGTGGTTTTACAGAAGAAGTTAAAAATACCATGAGCAGCCAATAAAAAACAAACAAACAAAAAAACAACAACAAATTAGAATGTCCTGAAAGAGGCCACTGCACAAAGGAAACTTATTTTACAAGTTAGAAAAATGCAATCTACTGTTTTAGGGTTGTTATGAGAAAAGGAAAGGTGGAATATATAGTAACAACGGGTAAGATTGAAGGAAAAAGATATAGAAGAAGCCAAAGAGAGCAAAGACCGGACAGTTTGACATCGCGGCATGGAAGGAGGTCAACAACAGCATTGATAAATTGTACCGGTGACAGGAAGTTGTGGAGAGACATGATCTCCTACGCCACTAGGCATGGTACTTGAAGAAGAAGAATATACGATGATCATGGATATTCCCGAGTATCTTTTAGACGGCTAAAACATGCCGTACACAAAATCCAAGCATATATGCATATCGTGAATTATGAAATAAACGCAATCTTCACCTGTCGTGACATGTAAGATAGACCATCACACCTCTTCATCGAGTGATCCTATTTAGGAACTATACAATATTAAACCTCTTCACCGATTTTTGGGTTACATGTTTTTGCTGATTTCTTCTTTCGTATTAAAGTCAAGCTGTCTATTATCTGTTTAACGACATTCCTCTGCTTAGTCTGCAATCGATTTTTTCCCCACGATTCTGTGATATTTTTTAAGTGCCAGTCGCATAACAATGGTTGATTGTCATTTTACCGCCGCAGTTTCATACACACACACACACACACACACACACACACACACACACACACACACACACACGCACACACGCGCGCGCGCGCGCGCACGCACGCACACACACACACACGCACGCACGCACACACACACACACACACACACACACACACACACCTAGAACATTTTATTTCATATTACTATTTAAGTCTTCATTTAATATGCTACTGAATAGATCATATTTCAGTTACCTCTGTTGATTATCTAATTGCTTGTTCATTGTCAAGATTAACTTTTGTACACAAAGATATTGTTAATACAGGGTGTTTATAAAGTCGCTGTGCAGTGAATTTGAAAAATATTTTAGAAATTACGTCACGAATGATGCAAATTTACGTCATGATATTCTGTGTTCCAATGCTGTGTTCCATAATCCCGTGTGCAGCATTACACAAAAAGCCCCAATTGAAAACCACATTTCTGGTGACGTAGTCTCGCCAGGGCGTAAATTTCACTGCACAGAGACTTTATAAACACCCTGTATAACTTATAAAACTATATTTTCTTTGTTCTTTGATCATGCCATATTTATTTGCAAGAACAACATATTTGTCAATTCATGGAATTCTTTTTTGCTCTATGCATGTTGTTTGTAATCTCCACGATGAGGTTTGTTTAATTTCATTAGTGTTTAGGTACTCATTGGGCACCAGTTCCGGGAAAATACTTTGTTCTTTCCACTGCTGTTTGTTGTATCTTTGAAGGACCGAGGACTAGAATGGAACCAGGCCAGGAGGAAGACAGCGGATAGGATAGTATGGCGCTCTCTCTTCCAAACCTCTACACCTTACGGTAGAAGAAGAACGACTAAGTAAGTAAGTATCTTGTGCGAGTGTCTGTGTTTCTGCAGAAGACTTACCTGATAAATTCTGAACAACGTCAACCAATCTTTTTACTCCCGAGCCCCAACCTTCCAAGATCTGGACGAATAATTTATTTGTTTTTGACACAAGACTATACCATTTGACTTACCAGATGACCACACACTGGGACTTACTACACGACCAAACTACTTACTTACCGCATGTCCGTTCCACGTGACACACCACATGACCGTGCCCCTTCAAGTACTCATTAATGTTTGAAAATGCAGAAGTCCTGTGCTTTCTACGTCTCATCGGAGACCCCCGGGAAGTATGCGAGATCACAGGTATAGTCAAACTAAAACACACCTGGAGATAGATAACTGGCTCATATTTATGGCGTTCTCTTAAAACTTGTATTGAGTAACTACGTTCTTTTCTCAATGCAGGATAAATGTAGGCACCGAGAGATTGGGTTCGAACATTAGACTCAAGCAGTTAAAACAGGATATTCTACAAAGATCGTTTGATTTTCATATTTAAATCTCAACATAAATGATAATATAAGGAAAACATTATAAACAAAAGACTATTGGACCATTAAACATGACAAATTAGAATTAATAAACCAACATATTTACATTTGTATATACTTGTCCTAGGGTACATTTCTTTGTTTACACTTTTCGTCAAATATAGATTACTTTTCGAAATACCCATCATTTTATTTTTAAATTTACATTATAACCATTCTTCGACTAATATGTGGTTGTAGATGGTGGCAACCTTATCATATAAAACTAAATGCCACGGAAACAAACGCTGCAAGAGCTTGCGAGTGCCTGGTTCAGGCTTCCTACGGTAGGACCAGCTGTAGTAGTGACTCCATGCTGTGTAAGGAGGGCACAGGAAAATTATGATGACGATAATGATGATGACAAAAGCCTTTCTTACACATACTATAGCATACTTCTTTCAGTTTTTGTCTTCATTTGTTCGTGCAATGTCATTAGCCGAGAGGGAATTATTTACACTGCTGTCTGTAACTCTGACACACAGTTTTTCCACGACTGATCTCACCTCGTGCTCACAGTTAAGTGAGAGTAGATCAGGTGATAAAACACGCCCCTGCGCCTAACTCCTTCTTTTAACAGGTGGAAACCGTTGCTCGTATTGAATGTTACGGCTGATAGACTGTTACCTGCTCGCAATATATATATATATTTTTTTTAAATAATTATTTTCTTATCCTTGCCGCCAACATTATTCCCGTCCCTTCAGGCAATAATACGACGGTCTCATGATATTTCTTTAAATAGATTTAGAGTTATTAATGAAGTATTGGAACGCGTTTTGTTTTTTAAATTCTTTTTTAAAACTCCTATAATTTTAAAGCTCTATTATTCTTCTAAGAAGTTTCTATAATATGCGGTGTATTAGGACATTTTTTCTCGTAGTCGGCAATGAGGACGCCAATTCCGGAGTCATTACGGATGTCTCCCCCCACCCCCCACCCCACCACCACCACCCCAACAAGCCATTTAACATAATACCTTATAATTGATACTGAGTATAATATTTAAAATTTCTAACGGCGAATGATGCCTCAATTAGCTGTGTGTGGTGTTCCCACCAGAAACGGAGCCTCCCAGATATGGTGCAGAGTTGCGTCTCAACTCCCCATGACGCTCACTGGTGCAGCCACCTCGCGGTACTAATGGATGGACATGAGGTACAGCATACATATAGGCGTGAGCTGGCAGGGAAGCAAACCTGTCAAAATTACTTGCTGACATAGGATGTGTCGGGCCGAAAGGCGCAGAAAGCGCAGCCTAGCTGTTAAATAAGACACAATGTATTTACCGCTCAAAACTAACGGCTAGCATTGTAAGAGAGAGATATGCCTCGCTGCTTTTTCTTTCCCTACCCCAAGAGCAGAGTCAGGCACCCAATTACATCAGAGTTGACTGGAGCGTGACGCTCCCGTGTTTCGAACCCAGTACTTTTGCCGCGAAAGGCCAGCGCTCTTACCATTCCGCCAATCGGATGCTCTCTCAGCACATACTGGGGAACAAGTGAAACACAAATGGTTGGGGGGAGAGAAGAGGAGAGCGTTGTAGGGAAGGTGATTGTGTTGTTTGAAGCCAGGTAGCCCCAACATTAACTACGCCACTGTTAATTATCACATGTCCCGTGTAGGTACCGGGGGGTCTCTGAAGACAGAAAGCAATAACAGGACTACTGCGTCCTCTTACATGTCGTAAGAGACTACTAATGTGTGCTTGTGCGTGGAGCTGCAAACCTCATCATGTACAAACATGAAACCACCGCTGCAAGAACACGTGACTGCTTTGGTGCAGGCCTCCTGTGAGGAGAGACACCGCAGTGGCGGGCCCATGCTTTAAAGCGGCGAAAAGGAAAAAAAAGAAAAGAATTATATCGTATGTTGTAGGGCTGGGATCTTTAACGATTAATTAATCGATTAATCGATTGCATTTTAAAGAATCGATTAATTGATAAAACAAATTTTAATCGATTATTCCATTTTTAACAATGTTTATAAATAATAATAATAATAAATTCTTTAAGCGCCAAACACGGCGCATAAGGCAGAAACCAGTGCTCTCCAGGTTGTTCGTTGTGACGCCACTCCTCTTAGCTCTTGCACATTATTTAGGCCCAACGTTCTTCCTTCTCTTATTATTGTTCTTCTGAGTGTTTCTTTTGGTCTTCCTTTTTTCCGCTTACCCTCAGGAACCCAAGTGAGCGCCTGTAGTGGTATTCTGTTGTTTTGCATTCGTAGGACATGACCGATATATGACCATCGTCTTTTCCTTATATAGTCGGAGACATATTTCTGCCTAGAGTCTTCTCTTATTTGTCGATTAGTCTTGAATTCTTTCCAACTGATGTTCATGAGTTTTCTAAGACATTTGTTCTCGAATGTATTCAGCTTGTTCTCCAATGATTTTGTTATTTTCCAACTCTCACAGCCGTATGTTAACACTGAGATAACATTTGAATTAAACAGACGAAGCTTGGTATGTATATTCAATGATCGTAATTTCCAAATGTTAGATAATCTATTGAAGGCGCTAGCTGCCAAAGCAATTCTAGTATGGATTTCTCTTGTTGTGTCACCATCCTGAGTCATTTTACTGCCTAAATAATTGAAACTTTCAACTTTCTGTAGTTTTTCCCCGTTCAAGATGATATCAAAGGTCTCGTTAGAAAAGTTCATAGCTTACTACCAGAGTATATAATTTGCTTTTTTTCTTCTGAAATATATTTTATGCCCTTCCCCGTCCATCTACACTCGCTGACACCCAATAAGTCCAACTTATAATTATCCATTTCTTTAATTACTTCTTCCAATTTTCCGTCTTGATACATAGTTCTTACATTCCAGTATCCAATTTTAGAAATCTCCTTAGCCCCCAAGATATTAGAGTGAGTCATGTTTACTGTCGAGCCTGGTTCTGTTTCGGTAACAATAGCTTGTTTTACGATAGTGAATTGTTAACTCACTGATCAACCCTCCGATCCAACCGACCGATTCAAGGGTTTCTTAAGATGTTTTCTGTGCGAGCCATTGGATTTTTATATTAATTTGGGAAGTATGATTGCCAGCTCCATTGACATGATTTTTTTTAAATAAAACTCGTATTAATCGAATCTTACGACATGCACGAGAGAGAACCGTAGCTTTATTCGTCCATTGTCTGTCCCATAGACTCACGATTATGATAATCAAAAAGTTGTTATAATCTCTCTCTCTTTTTGTTTTTAACCCGTGTACCTCAGCTTGATCTAGAGCTTCTGTTACTCTTATGAGCATCACTTTCAGCTTCATACTGCGTTTTCTGTCGTAAAATAAAACCAGACACGAACATAGGACAGACTATTCTTACCCCCTTTGAGAAAATCTATGTCTATCTTTCCCAGGTCCCGAGTGAAGCCGTAAACAAGCGAAAATAAACGAATAGATCACGTATTTGATATTTGTATATCCAAACCCCCCTTCATAAATTTATCTGTCTATCTTATCCAGTAAGTCTGTAACCGCAGCCATTCCTTCTTGCTCACTCAGCGGTTTGCTTATCTCCTGCGCTCACTTTTTATGTTTTTTAACCTCACGCATTCGTCTGAGTTTGTTTAAGATATTGAAACTGTGAGTACTTGCACACACAATTGGCAGGTAAGCAAAGTAAGAAGATATATACGGTCAAAGGGAGGTAACCGCAATAAAAGTGTTACAGTGAAAAATATTACTACAGAGTTACGTCAAGCTCCAACTCCTGATTTGATTGCTAAGATACGAAGACTTTATTAAGAACTGTGTTAGAGAAAGCACCAGCTAATCTGTCCTCTAAAGTTGACCTTCCAAGCCAACTTTGTGTTTTAATTTAGTTCACACTTTACTAAATTAATATGTAGTATTTAATATTAACATTTGACAACGAGCAATGCGGAGCTGGCAACAATTACTAAATACGTGTCAGTCGAATATGAGATAAGAAGAAGATGCAAGCGATGGACAGGACATACATTGAGGAACATTACAAGGCAAGCCTGTTTTTGGAATCCCCAGGGTAAGAGAGGTGGAGGTAGACTGAAAAACGCATAAAGAAAACTGGAGACGGGAATGAAAGAGGATAACGAAGGAATGGAAGGATCTTGAGTGGACAGCACTGGACAGTAGGACATTGTGGGAATTTGGTGACAGCGGTAGATGTCCTTCTTGTAATCAGAGGTAGATGTCCTTCTTGTAATCAGCGGTAGATGTCCTTTTTGTAATCAGAGGTAGATGTCCTTTTTGTAATCAGAGGTAGATGTCCTTCTTGTAATCAGCGGTAGATGTCCTTCTTGTAATCAGCGGTAGATGTCCTTCTTGTAATCAGAGGTAGATGTCCTTCTTGTAATCAGCGGTAGATGTCCTTCTTGTAATCAGAGGTAGATGTCCTTCTTGTAATCAGCGGTAGATGTCCTTCTTGTAATCAACGGTAGATGTCCTTCTTGTAATCAACGGTAGATGTCCTTCTTGTAATCAGTGGTAGATGTCCTTCTTGTAATCAACGGTAGATGTTCTTCTTGTAATCAGCGGTAGATGTCCTTCTTGTAATCAGCGGTAGATGTCCTTCTTGTAATCAGCGATAAATATCTTGCTTGTAATCAGCGGTAGATGTCCTTCTTGTAATCAGCGATAAATATCTTGCTTGTAATCAGCGGTAGATGTCCTTGTTCTTCTTCTTCTTTGATCCTTAGCCGCCGACCGCCAAAGCAGTCAGTGGCCATCACGCCTAGTGGCGTCTTGTAGGGCAACAACAAATTGATTCCACTTTGCTCGGTCGGCGGCCATCCTTCGTACAGTGCCCCAACTCTGGTTCATTCTTTGAATCTCAGCCTCCACAGTCCTCCGCCAGGTTGTTTTTGGTCGGCCTCTCTTTCGTTTTCCTTCAGGGGTCCAAAGCATAGCTGTTCTTGTGTTCTTGTAATCAGCGGTAGATGTCCTTCTTGTTCTTCTTCTTCTTCTTTGATCCTTAGCCGTCCTTCTTGTAATCAGCGGTAAATATCTTGCTTGTAATCAATATTAGATGTCTTACTTGTATTTAATAGTAGATGTCTTACGTGTATTTAATAGTAGATGTCTTACGTGTATTTAATAGTAGATGTCTTACTTGTATTTAATAGTAGATGTCTTACTTGTATTTAATAGTAGATGTCTTACATGTATTTAATAGTAGATGTCTTACGTGTATTTAATAGTAGATATCTTACGTGTATTTAATAATAGATGTCTTATGTGTATTTAATAGTAGATGTCTTACGTGTATTTAATAGTAGATGTCATGCTCGTATTTAGACGTAGATATCTTACCGTTGTGTACTGATAGATGTTTTGTCCGTATTTAGTTGTAGATGTAGATGTCTTGTTCGTATTTAATTGTATGTATAGATGTCTTGTCAGTTTTTATTTCACGTGCAGGCTGTCTTCTCCTTGTCAATTATTGCTTGTATTGCTATTGACTGGTTTTTCTGTGTGTGTCATATCTATCGCCAGTATCTTCTCATCACATCTTGCACAACTGGTATTTGTCAGGTAAAACATGTCTACAAAAATCTAAGTACGAGAATGAAATCACTGTAAAAAAAGTAAATGTTGTCTCATAGCACAAACTGCCGTAGGGGAGTGAAGTGTGAAAGAGTTCCCATAGTAGGTCCAGCATTTTATGACCAATTCCTTCCTCACAGTCTTTATCTTCCCTAACTCATGTTCAAGGTCAGATACCCATTTGCAGCTGGGTAGAATCAGTATATTCTCTTTTGAAACTTTACTCTCAGCAATATGGAACTGATGGAAGGAACGAGACAAATATCTGTAGAATAAGATGTGATGCGAATATACAGGAGATTAATAGCAGGCATATTGAGAAAACTATTTGAAAGCATTACAAGGCAATCTTTGTTCTGGAATTTTCTGGGTAAGTGAAAAAGAGGAGGACCAAGAACATATTGAAAAGGGAACTAGACACAGATTTAACAAGAATAACAACGACATGGAAAAACCTTGAACTGGTACATGACGGGGAGCCTGTCCATCTCTTGATCGTAACTGACACATTCGACAAGCGATTAATCCTAATATACAATTCTCCACCGAAATGACGCAAGGCAGTCTACGCAAAGGTAGATGTTAAATGAGCGTCTACTATCTGTTGTGGATATCTGCCAACATTACCATCAATAAAGATGAGTCTACCGGAGAATACAGACAATCAACTGACAAGAACAGTAGACAAAAGTATTATACCAGCGACGGCAGTCAATATGTTCTATCCGTAAGTATTGCCAGTACATTCTCAAAGCGAATACTCTCAATAAGACATCATCTTCCACGAGTAAGATTAATACATACTCCCAGCAAGCGACTTCAAGACAGACATTATAAGAGCAAGTCTTGTATCTACAGACATTATACCAGCGGGGGTATAGAATATATTCTATCAGCAAGTACTGTCAATATGTTCTTCACGTGAGTACTGTCAGTAAGACATTCTGTCAGTGATATTTTAATTCAGACACTCTTCCAGAAAAAGCGTTAGTCCATTCTACAAGCTGGCGCTGTTACTATAGACATTCTATCAGCATGGACAGAGAGTATATTTTATTAGCAAGTACGTCAATATATTCTGTAAGCGTGTAGTGTAAATAAGACATTCTGTAAGCGTGTGGTGTAAATAGGACATTCTGTAAGCGTGTGGTGTAAATAGGACATTCTGTCAAAGAGTACGGTTAATAAAGACATTCTCTCAGCAAGCACCATTAGTTCTGAGAGTCTAATAGCAGGCCCTATGTGCTACAGACATTTATCTAGCGATTACAACCAATAATGACATTCTACCAGCCAGTACAGCAAATAGTACATTCTACCAGCGAGTACAGTAAAAAATGACATTCTACAAGAGAGTACAGCCAATAATGGCATCCTACCAGCCAGTACAGCTAAAAATGACATTCTACCAGAGAGTATAGCCAATAATGACATTCTACCAGCCAGTACAGCTAAAATTGACATTCTACTACCGAGTACAACCAATAGTGACATTCTACCAGCCAGTACAACCAATAATGATATTCTACCAGCCAGTACAACCAATTAATCGCACTCTACCAGCGAATACAGCCAAGAAGTGACTTTATACCAGCGAGTATAGTCAAGTAATGACATTCTACCAGCCCGTGCAGTCATCAATGACATTCTACAACGAGTACAAGTAATACATACATATTAACATAAGGTCTTCTCAGTTTTTACTTTAAATAAGACATTCTATCAACGAGTAAAGTTAATGCAGACATTCTCCCAGAAAACAACATTAGTACTGACATTCTAAGAGCAAGCTGTATACTGAAGACATTCTACTAGCAAGAATGGCTAATAATGACATTCTACCAGCAAACGCAGTAATGACATTCTAATAGCAAGTACGCCAAGTAATGACATTCTAGAAGCTAGCACAGTCAATAATAATAATAATAGCCCCTTCAGTCATAACTGACTATGGGAATGCGCCCCTGAGGTGGCAGCCCTCAGCTGCTTATTTTCCTGGTGCTCCTTTCGACGTTTTCTCCTCACCTCTGCTTCTTGTGTGAGCCTCTCTTCGCCCAATCTGAGGTGGCGCCGTAAATAGCATCGCCACTTAGTGCGATCAGCAGCTTCATCCTCCCATGTTGCTGGATCCATGTCCAGTGCCCTCATATCTCTCTTGCACACATCTTTGAACCTCAGCTGTGGTCGCCCAACTGTTCTCTTGCCATCTGCTAATTGTCCGTAGAAGATATCTTTTGGGATGCGACCATCTTCCATGCGGCGAACATGGCCAAGCCAGCGAAGTCTGCGCTGTCTAAGAAGCGTATACATACTTTGAAGGCCAGCACGTGACAACACCTCGACATTAGTCACTTTATCTTTCCACGAGATGCCGAGGATGCGGCGTAGACACCGCAAATGGAAGGTATTGAGCCTTCTTTCTTGCTTAGCATAGGTTGTCCAGGTCTCGCTGCCATATAGGAGTGTGCTGGTGACGCAGGCATTATATACCGCAGCTTTGGTCTTCATTGTGAGTTTAGAGTTTCCCCAAACACGCGATGTGAGGCGGGCAAAGGTAGCTGCAGCTTTGCCAATGCGGCTGTCGATTTCTGTATCCAGTGAGAGTTTGTCATTGATGGTAGACCCTAGGTATGTGAAGTGGTGCACCACTGCCAATTCATAGTTATCGATAGTGATAACTGGTGCAGCACCCACATCCTGACTCAGCACATTCGTTTTCTTTAGACTTATTGTGAGGCCAAAGTCCTTGCATGCTTTAGTGAAGCGATTCATCAAGCTCTGAAGCTCCTGTTGGCTTTGAGTGACGACTGCAGCATCATCAGCGAACAACAAGTCTCTTATAGTGACCCTTCTGATTTTTGTTTTTGCCTTCAGCCTTGAAAGATTAAACAGACGGCCATCTGACCTAGTGTGAAGGCATATTCCTTCAGTTGCATCTCTGAATGCATGTCTCAAGAGTATGGCAAAGAAGATTCCGAAGAGGGTCGGAGCCAGAACACAGCCTTGTTTAACGCCACTTCGTATATCAACGAGCTGTGACGTGCTTCCAGCATATTGGACTGTTCCCTTCATGCCGTCATGGAATGACTTTATCATTTCCAGCATTTTAGAAGGGCAGCCTATTTTCAGGAGGATTTTAAAGAGTCCATCCCTACTAACCAGGTCGAATGCTTTTGTGAGGTCTACAAAGGCGATATATAATGGTCTTTTCTGCTCTCTTGATTTTTCCTGACGCTGGCGGAGAGAGAAGATCATGTCTGTTGTTGATCTGCCAGCTCGGAATCCACACTGTGCCTCTGGATATATGCGCTCAGCGAACTTGTGTAGTCGCATTAAGATGACTTTGGCAAAAACCTTACCAACAATACTAAGAAGAGAGATGCCTCTGTAGTTATTGCAATCACTTCTGTCTCCTTTATTTTTATACAGTGTTACAATCTTGGCATCTCGCATGTCTTGAGGAATAGTTGTCTCTTCCCAGCACTGGCACAGCATCCTATGCAGGGGATGTAATAACGTGCTCTTACAGCATTTGATTAAATCAGGAGGAATCCCATCACTGCCTGGTGCTTTGCCAGAGGCCAAGCTATCAATGGCCTTGCTTCTTCTTCTTCTTCTTCCGTCCTTAGCCAAAGACCGACCAAGCAGTCAGAGGCCATCACGCCTTGTGGCGTCTTAAGGGCAACAGCAGATTGATTTTCTCTGTTGTAGTTTCCCATCACGCCTAGCGGCGTCTTTAGGGCAACAACAAATAGATCCATCTGCCGTTGTTTCCGTAATCGGTGTGACAAGCCAACGGGTGATCAGCCCATTGGGCAATGGCCTTGCTGAGTTCCTCTAATGTTGGTTCGGCATCCAGCTCCTCCATAGTTGGCAGACTGTTGACACCATCAAGGGCTGCAGGCGTGACGGTATTGTCTCTAGCGTAAAGCTCAGAGTAGTGCTCGACCCACCTCTCCATCTGCTTACCCTTATCGGTTAGCTTCTCTCCGCTGATGGTTTTTAGCGGTGCCGTCTTACTTTTATGGGGGCCAAGTGCTTTCTTTATACCGTCATACATTTGTCTAATGTTGCCTGTTTGCGCTGCGATCTGGATGCTCTCACTGAGCTGGAGCCAATAGTCATTTGCACAGCGTCGAGCAGTTTGTTGAACTTTGCTTCTCGTAGCCCTCAGGATCTGTAGGGTTCTGGCACTCGGTGAACGTTTGTATTCATTCATAGCACTGCGCTTAGCTTCAATGACAGGTGCCATCACATCTGATGAAGCATCAAACCAGTCATTTGACTTTGCTGTTTTCTTACCAAAGGTGGCAAGTGCAGTACTTTGAATGGTGTTCCGTAGATGCTCCCAGTTCTCTGTAATAGTATCACCATGCTGAGGGCTACTGAGCACTTTCTCGAAGGTCGCAGTGAATTGAGCGATCATGAAAGGGTCTGACATCTTGCTGGTATTAATGCGTGGTTTCCCTTCATGTCTGACACGATAGAGTTTTCTTGGTTGTGCTCTGATTTTGCAGCAAACCAAGGAGTGATCTGTATCACAGTCTGCACTATGGTACGAGCGCGTGGAGAGCACAGACCTGAGGAGTGGCCTTCTGACGAGAATCAGGTCAAGTTGGTGCCAGTGCTTGGATCGTGGGTGTCTCCATGACACCTTATGCTGGGGTTTTGTCTGAAAGTAGGTGTTGGTCACGCAGAGGTCATGGTGGACGCACAACTCTAAGAGCCGTTGTCCATTTTCATTCATCTTGCCAATACCAAACCTGCCCAGACATGAAGGCCATGAAACATTATCGGCACCCACTCTAGCGTTAAAGTCACCAAGGAGAACAAGCTGTTCTTGTATAGGTATGCTTTTGATAATTGCTTGGTGCAAAATTTTCTGTCCACAGTTCGGGTTTGACCCTAATCCCCATGCACCCAATGGTCAATAATGACATTCTAATAGCAAGTACGCCAAATAATGACATTCTAGCAGCTAGCACAGTCAATAATGACTTTCTAATAACAAGCACAGCCAAGTAGTTTGGTTTGGTTTGGTTTTTTAAGGACTATCTTCATTGAGTTTGGACACAAGGAGGATCTCAGCGCAGTGCACGAACTCCGTAGCACCGGCGATAATCCCAGTGTGTGTATATAATGTATAGGAATCACAAATTCTATTAATATTTTTGTGGTGGGTAGGTTTGCTAATTTTTAAATTTTGCCAGGGCAGCGGCCTGATAAGCCTACTATTTACGATTTCCAACAGCCGTGGGATTTTTAACGTTGCAACTTGCACACGGGACCTCCTATTTTTTCGCCCTTATCCGAGAAGGCTACTCATCCGATCTCACTAACCTTGAGACCAGGGGGGAGTATGATGTAATTAGGACCACTGGTTCTGAAAAAAAACATTTCTATAAATTATAATCCCTCAACTTGGATTTGAACCCGGTACCTCTTGAATACGAGGCGGATGCCATACCTCTGAGCCACCCCGATCCCCATCTACCAGCGAGTACAATTCAATACTGACATTCTGTCGGCAACTACTTTTAATACCGACGTTTTACTATAAGGTCTTCTGAGCTACCAGTCACGAGAAACAATTTGGGTAAAAATGAAGCCAATGCCAAAACTGTGCCTGCTGGTATTTCTTTTACAAGTGTGAAGATTTCCCAGCCATGGCAAGAATTTCTCATGTCGGCATATACAACATGCGTGCTTTAACCTTTATGTTTAAAATATTTAGTACAGTATATAATCTGTAGATAGCAGTTCGAGGAGAGAGAGAGAGAGACTGCGCGATGTTGTCTCTGTTGTTGATTATTTGTTTTGGTTAGAATATTTGATGAAATGCCAGATTACTCCAGAAGAAGGAAATAATTAATATTGGTGGAGAGGAATTTATTCGTTTTACTGGAAGCGGCCCGCGTTTATGAGGTGGTGCCTGAACTAGTTCTTCTTCTTCTTCTTCTTCTTCTTCTTCGTTCGTCCTGAAAAGGACGTTGGTTGCGTTGTGTCCGTTTACAGCGAAGCTGCGATATTTGCGCCTTTCGGCAGATACATCCGACTTTAGCACGGCATTTTTGGGACCAAGTTAGTCTTCCCTCTTTGATCCCTACTCACCCAGCCAGACTGCAGTGATGCAGCCTGTTTCCAGGACCACCACTTGGAGGTGGAGTTGAGTCTTGGTCAGCTCTGGTTCGCTGACCCTGACGCAAGCAGTCTAGCTATGGGTCGCTAACTGCATTCCTCACTGTTGACGCGTCTTAGGTCCCGAACTAATTCAAACGGCAGACAGTAATTCATTCATATACATGGCAGACGTGCAACGCGATAGCGCTAAATATGATCACTCTGTCCCGTCAGCTGTTATGTTTTACGCAGGCACTATAATAAATGCCAATTGTTTTTCCAGAATCGAAAACAAGCAATAAATATTTACATTTATGATAAAATATATCTTCATATATTTACAACTATTGTAAATTAGCTGTATGACGTTTTTGAAGTGTTAAGTTTTATAGGAAAAGAATAAGTTTGTTATATGTCGTTTAACATTCAGACATGAGAAAATTAGATTATATCCAAACTGGCATACCAGCTGGCTTTTGAAAAAATAAGGTACACTTTACGGTTCGTGGGGTAGACAGAGGTCAGATCAACAATTTTATATTTTGTTTTAAAATAATAAACTAGAAATTTATACGAGTACGTATTAGAAGAGCGTCCGATTATCAGAGTGATTAGAGCACTGGCCTCTCGCAGCAAAGGTGACAGGTTTGAAACACGTTCTTGTGTTACGGAAAGCAAAGAAAGCGAGGAAGGGAACTTGTCACCCCACTTCTCGAAGCTGGACGTATGTGGCGGGTTGTCTCCACGGCTCTTCAGTAGTGGTCCACTAATGGATAAACTTCGAGTAAAAGGATAGGTTTTTCAGAGTTATCAACCTTCGCTCAGGATTACTCTTGGCAGAGATATAAATAGAAGGTTGGTTCTTCTATTTCAGGGAGTCTCACTAGGATGTGTAGAATGGCAAGTATAACAACTGAGCCATTTAAGATGTTATAAAATTAGTATTCTCGGCCCACTTCGGTGAGAAAATATGTTTTGACTCGTATTTTAGGAGCCCCCAGCTCAAGGTGATTTAGCGAAGTATTAATTTAATAGATATATATAAATTTGTATATGTATATATGTATATATATATATATATATATATATATATATATATATATATATATTTGTATATGTATATATATATATATATATATATATATATATATATATTGAGTTATACGGGTGTAGACATCAAATGCACTCCTCATTGATTCTCAACTAATGATTTATATTTACATATATAACACTATATTTAATGGCGAGTTATTTGATCAACAAGGGTAAAATGAATACGATTGATTTATGTTCAGAAGAAGAAAAAAATTAAATGTATCTTCATAGAAAGATATACAGGAATGGTGGTTTTGTAAAAATAAAGTTTCCGTAAGCTAAGCCAGCACTGGATACTTACCAGGTGTAGCAAGGTTTGATTTGCTGGGGAAGTTATGATGGTATCCTAAAAGAATGAAATCCGTGTCTGTATTAACCGTGTGGGGTCAAGCACATGTAGGCCCTTGACTCTATAAATGATGATGATGAATTATGTTCAGAGAACCTAACGCTACCTCCCTAGATCTTACACGGTCACTATTTTGGCTCTAGTGTCTGGTGTATGATGTACCTAGTGTCTAGGGGAGAAATGAAATGATGGTACACAACACAAAAACACTTTAATTTTCTATGAGGAAGTAAATAAAATCAGTTGTTAAGTTTTTCTTTAAAATAAATGTTTTTTCTGTACAATTTAATCTGCCTGTCCAGCCATATCTTTTGGACAGGTCTTTGAAAATGAGGACAAGATAGTTTACAGAAAAGATCAACTAAAATGTCTGGACTCTTTGTCCACTAACTATAAAGTCAATATATATCTTTCCTGTGGGAATGTTCACAGCTTACACTTTATTCATCTAAGAGGGAGAGTCACTGTGTATGAGGGGCTGTAGTTTCATCACACCCCATAAACTTCCTGAGTATGATTTGAAATACCAGTGTTTATTAAACGAAAATGTCAGATATACCCAGATGCTTAACACATCACCTGGGATTCCTTGTAGAATGATATTACAGTATGAAGTTGCAGAAAATCTCGATCTCTCAAAATGCCCAAGCTCCTCCCGTTATCTGTTGACAGCATAAACAAATGGTCGGAGACTTGATGGTTTTATTCTCTCTCAGCAGGTTTCCTGTTACCGGCTGGCAACAGGAAATAAAACCTCTGCAACAAAAGGACACACTGGCCTTTTATATCTGATCACTTATTATATTTATTATTTTCCTACGGTGATATGGGGTCAGCCTCGCGTGCATTACAGGTGCACTCGCCCCTAATTTTACATGACTCCCACCCTGCTGTGACCACCCCTCAGGTCCCTATGGCAGATACGTCACTGTACGTTTACATAGTTTTCCTCAATAAAATAATGTGGAGTAACCACATTTCCTTTGGTATGATTTTCTCTTCTTTTCTTTTTTAAATATAAATGCTTCAGGCATGTTAAACAGTGTTCATGGAACACAGAGGCTTACTAACATTCTAATGCAATAATATGAAAACACAATCATGACAACATACAACAGTTAGATACAGTTCAATGTGAGGACTCAACAATGTCTGCTCCTGGCATGTCCTTCACTTTTCCCAATAGCAGTATCTAACTTTGGCAGTGGAATTAAACATATGAATTCATAAAGCATTCTTACCACAAAGATCAAGAAATATAAACAAATGACGCTGACTTGCAAAGAAGTGGCCTCAGTTTCTTCTGCACTGTCCAGACTGTGAATACTTCTTTATTTAATTTTAAAATTAACACAGCTGATCTCAGCGTATTGAATGAAAAGTTTTGTTCAATAGTGAAAGCCTTTTGCTACTATTTATTAGCACTGGCCAATCGAAAGCTTGCGACCACCAGAATTCAAATGCAGTTTTTTAAAAACAAAAATAATTCCAAACAAATCTCTGCGTCTGGTAGTCGACTGGCCAGTCTGCCTTTGTTATGCCAATACAAAAAGATGTTTCGTTTTGGATTACATTTTCCTACCGCTCCCCTTTCCCTCCTATACTCTTGTTACCCGAACGAATTTGAATACCTCAATGCCTCTTTTCTAAGCTGCCGTCCCCACTAACGTTATGAAAAAAATCAAGCAGGAACAACAGTCTGTCTGGTCGCGCGTCCGTAGACATTTAGTATTTTCTCAATAACTTGACTAATACTGGGACTACCATATTATTTAAAATACATTCTTGCTCAGTGGACTCTAAGCTATACTATCATATAATTTTTAGGGTCAGTTTCATTATGGTTTAAATTTTCAATTTTGTCACCGGCAATCGTCAAATAAAAATGTTACACAAGACGGCCATCTTTCCCCCCTTTCTCATCTCTCGCTAGCATGTATTTTCAAATAACTTCTTGTTTTAGTGACGTCAGTAGTTGTCGTGGAACGACTCTCCCCGACTTCTTTCTTCTGTCTATTATTTTTTCCCTCTACGAATTTCTCCTATCATTTGACAAGAAACCTAAAGTCTCTCTCTCTCTCTCGCTAGTCTTAGATTTCGCTATTCGCTAGCTCGCTAGCGGATTCACGGCCATAAGGTAATAAATTATTCACTTCGCCAGCGAAAGTCGAAGGTGAAAATCAGTCCTACGAACGACCGGAAGTGACCTGTGTTGGGTTCACGAAGGGAACTCATGTAAAAAAAAACAGCCGGCAACGATGAACGAACGCTAGGGCGAGTTGAAAAGAAGGTAACTTAATACCCCTGGGACCAGAAGATGTATTTGCAACAATGCCACCCAAAATCACAGCCCACCCCTGCCCGGGAACCAGCTGGAATTTTGGGAGGGAATTTTAAGCGGTCATTCTTCTTGTAACCATCATTCGGAGCAGACAGACTCTGGGCCCAAGTTGGCATTTCATGTTGCGAAATAGTTGTAGTGAATTCGTTGAGCGAAGTAAGTAGATCTAACTAATAATGCTGATTTTATAACATGAATAATCATATGTTTATCAACAGCTTGCATTGCAGTAACTTTTTGTTAAAGTTTGAAATGCATTTCCAGTTTAAGTGTCAATAATTGTTATTTGCATCTTTACAGATCCCTCAAACTAATGTATGAGTTTGCTGAGGTCCTAGACCTAATTAATCACTGATCTTTATTTCACAGCCTGGCAGAAATAAGACAGTGTTAAATAATATGATGTTATATTAGTGTTGTTACTTTGAGATTTGCATATTGACCCAAGCAAAACAGAAGTGTATTAGTGGTCCTTCTATTTTCTATTTCTTATGAGGCTTCTGTGTTCTCTGTCAAGACTACAAACTTGATAACAGTGTTCTCAATCACTTCTTCTCACTTTGTCACATAAGGGAGATTAATGTGTTTTTCATTATGGAAGGTTCTTTACATGTATTTAATGCAATCCTATGCATATACCATGTTGTATGATTGAAGAACTATTTTATGTATGATTGAAGAACTATTTTATTATCAGTTATATGATTGTCATTTTCAACAGGGACCAGGACTTTAAGAATGCTTGCAATTATTTAGCTATTTAATGAATCTACCACTTGACTGACAAAATGTAAGTCAGCAGTTCTCAGACCTTGGCAGGAATGACACCCCACCAAGTTAAAGCAGCATAGGAAACTATTACCCGGTGGTTCTCAAACCATTGTTGACAGAGACCCCAAAATTAAGACACTGCTCTATGGGCACTAGGTGAACCAGTGGTTCTAAACCATTTGATGACCCCAGCCCCTACCTTACAGTTTGTGAAGCTCATTGCCCACATGGGGAAAACCACTGCTGTAAATAAGCAGACAGCCAGATAGAGACTGAGAACTCAAGATACGCTATAATGTCAGTTAAGAAGTGGTAGTTCATAAATAATAGAATACACATTGTTACAGAATGATAGTTAACCTTGTGTTAATTTAATTTCTGATGGACGCTTACCGGCCATCAGACTTAGGAGATGACTGCTCTTGAAACCACTAATGGGATGTAAATTGTTTCCAGTCCACCCAGGTTGCGGTTACAAAGATACTAAACCAGGTTGCGGTTACCAGATACTAAACCAGGTTGCGGTTACCAGATACCTAAACCAGGTCCAGGGTACAAGTCCATGGTACCAAGATTACCCTTACCCAACCTTATCCTATCACCCAGTAACCATCCCACACATCCCATAAACAGAAGAGGCATTCAGCAGAGGTGACTTACCCCATCCTTATCTGTGATGTGCACTGAGTCCAGGGAAGCAGACTCTGACACCCTCCGAACCCGTTAACTGTTATAAGACCAACCTACTGGGGCAGACCAAACCAAGAGAGTTCGAACCAAAATCATCTCCGCAGCTACTACAGTCCTTGAGGAGATGAGTATTAACACCTACCAGCAACACTACCATAGAAAAGATCTCTGGTCCAAGTGATGACCACACTAGTTGATTTTTTTTTATAAACAGTAGAGCTAAACTTTTTTTCATATTATATGTATAAAAAGAAATGAAAGATTCTATACCCTTTTATCCAACTTTACATAACAGAGTCTGTTGTTATTTTTTTTGTTAACTTTTTTTGGGTTGTATTTTGTTTTAAATATAAATCTACACCCTGGGGGCTCAGCCATAATTCAATTAATTTCTATTGGGTCGGGATATTTTAAATGTGGCTGGACACCAAATCTCTTTCTCAACCTTATGTGCTTTACTCAGTCCTTTTTGTAGGATTCCTGAGGAAGAATTTATCGTCCAGAAAATATCTTGTTTAGGTACCAGAATTCTCTTTTAAGTAAATTTCTAGTACACTATTTCCCGAGGAGAGGCAGTTTTCTTCAAACTCGGAAGCTATCAATAAGACATTATTATCTGTATTCTTCCATTCCATTCAAGCTGTCCTATCTCCTCAAAACACCTCGCGACAGTAATACTACCGCAAGGAGGAAATAAAATTGTCTGCATGTTTGCCTCTGTTGGCTTTGCCGCAGAGTGTATATATGCAAGACACAACGTGTCAAGCGAAGCGGGGTTTTGAGCGGCGGGTGTAAGAATTTGCGTTAATTATTTGGATTGTCTCGTGTTACACTACCAAATTTGTAAGGATTACTACTTATTACCAGCGTTAAAGTCAAAATATTACGTTAATTCAGACAGCAGTTTGGCGGCACACTTCCGCAAAATCGTTAATTATAAGTCTTGCCGCAGTCTCTATCAGATCGGGCAAAATGTTAAAAATGTACGTCACAAGGAAAGCGAGGAGGTTTAAACGGTGGGGTCGGTTCTAAGCCTGTCCACGGCACAAAATTCAGCGCTATGCTGGCGTGTGAGAGTATCACCGTCAGACACAATAGGGCGGGTTTATTTATTATCATTTTATGACTTAAATCTTACTAAAATGAGCGATTATTCTCGCAGATTTTACTACACCTGGAGGTATCGGGACAACTGAATTCTAGTTCAACCACTGCTGGTTCCACGTGATGTTTAGACTGTTCCTTCTCTTCAAGAGTTTTTTGGCACCAGCACATCCCTTGCACAGCTAGGGTAACTGCTAACGTTGCCTTGCCAAGTGTCCTCAAGACCCGTCTGTTTTTAGTGTCTAGTGTCGACCTCTGGCAAATGGTACCAAAAACTGAGAGGAAACAAATGCCCCAGTTAAATATCATGCATCCTGAGGTAAAAATCAATTGATCTCCGCTACTCACCACCATTTCATCTTCCTCAAACTTTTGCCCGGCACCCCTGAGCTTTAAACTTAACCCATCGAGTCGGATGAAAGTGGTTTAGGAGAGCGGAAGCCGACAAGTGTATCATTTTCAGATATATACTCATATATGTACATAATAGATCCGAATTACAAATAATACATATATACCTATTTCATTAAGTCCTGATTATCCACTTTCTATGGAGCATGGGGCTACCTCTGCAAGATGCAGACACCAGCTCTTGCAGCGGTGGTTTATGTGGCTGTTCTTTTATGCGATAAGACTGCCAGCCTCATATGCAACTGTAAAACAATACGTAATTCATACATGTCAAATGCATATAAAAACTAATAACACGTACATGTTACAACTTACCCCGAATGGGTTAAGAATTTTATCCAGGCTTGATGCACAGAAAGGCCGTAATGTCTCGCAACTGTTTAAGATGCAGTCGTCCTCAGGTGGTTAATATTTTGAGCTAACCTAAACTCATACCTCTTCTCAATTGAGGAAGGTTCCTTGGACTTGTGGCTCTCAGTACTATATTTGAAGTTTTATACTTCCTAATATTAGCATATGTTCCTAGTCCTATGACCTGTCCTATACTGGATTTCTTAATACTACCCTTTATTCTGGCTGTTTATGATCTCTCCTCGACGAGATAGAAAAATGCAGTGGAGAAATCTTAAACCGTGCTAGGCTTTAAGTTGAATTATTGTCCACGCACAAATGGCGCCTTATGGGGTTCTGTTTGGTGACCCTCAACTATAATTAAGTTTAGTTTAATATTCTAATTCCAAACCAACCACAAGTAAGGCGTCTAATTGTTAGTAGAGATTACCCCCCACCATTATCTAAACATTATTACCTGACAATATAAGGTATTGTCCCTCTGCGTGTCTTGTTTACCCTAATTATTATATCATGCGACATGCCCTTAATCAATATTTTGATAACTCTTCTCCAAGGTTGTTATAATCCCATCTTATTTATTATGATAAGACGCCTTGTCGGAACTACATCATTTTCTCGTGTTCCAATATTCAAGATTGTAAATTCACGATAAACTTATGAATGGGCCGTGTTCTGCACGATAACCCTAGTTCTCTCTTAATTGACCATCTATCTTTACCACATTCGAACTAATCACCAGATGAACGGAAGTTGGTATGTAATCATGGGGATAGAAAGCTTAATACGCGTCTATAGCTGGCGTTAAGTAAACAAGTCAAGGTGGCATTGTTACCCTTCTTTCTAAACACCGACGGTCACCAAGAAAGACAAACCGGTCAGAAAGGTGGCGAACCGGTAAAATACTTAAGGTCAACTCAGCAAGATGAAGATAATAACGATAGGTCCAGATAATGACTGGATGAGGGAAAAAAAGGATGGTACAGTGCGAGGAAACGAAGATGGTCACATAAAATGTGATGACTGAATTATGACTTGTCACAACTTAGCATAGTGAAGTCTCTAACACTTCCCTTTCAACGACAGTTTCTGCTACAGGACTACGTGTTACTTACTGCCAACGTGAGATAATTGTGAAAGTTACTTTCAACATTTCCTCAATGGGTAAAACCAGGCGGGAATTTGCAATCCGCAACTAATCCGAGTGGGTTCAGTTCCCAACGCTGGCGAAAAACGGAGTAAGGATCCACGTAGTCCACCCCTCGTAGTGCGTAAAGGAGGTGAAAGGGCCGAACATGTCTGACACCGGGACAGATCTGTTGATTAGATTCCCTCCTGTTATAAGTCACCGTAAAGAGTTTTCCCAACACCCTTTTTTTGGAACTTCAATAGGAGATAGAAACAAGTAGAGTAATAATAACATTTCAGTCAATCAATCAATCCATCAATCAGTCAATCACTCTATCATCCAGTTTATTTATGTTTATTATTTATTTTACATAAATTACCGTCCTGAATGTCACAGCCCATTGCGGTTGTTCCACGGCCAGCATGATACATTTCCACAGTTGTGCCGAGCTTTTCAAGTGCCCTTGTTCTTAACTGTCCCTTCAGTGCTAGTTGTTTCAGTAGATCACACACTAAGACAGCCATTAAGTCTTTTCTTCATTTTTTTTCTTTCCGCACCTGCTACAGTTATGACTTAAGCTGTGAACCTCTTATGTCTCAAGTTCAAGACCAGATCATTATAAAAGAGAACTTCCATCTAATGTCTGGCGATAATCCCCTCAGCATGTGCCATAATGAATATTAAACTTTTATTTCTGTCATTCATTCGTTCCTACTTCAAAGATATTTACCTATCTCTTGATCCACTGGAGTTTGGTTCTTTCGTTCACTTTCACATTGGCTATCCTGTCATACAAATTCAGTACTTCTACTTTGTTTTAAATCGAAGTTACGAAGATTTTTAATTTCTTTCTTTTTTTTTTTTTTTTTAATCTTAAGCTGTTCTTGTTTTCGACCTCACCGATCCAGATCAGAGTTGCTTAGATCAATACTAAATTTTAAATTAAATTTGAAACTCAGAGCTTAATTTCTTGATCTTATTTCTGCTGTACTCCAGCTCGTGAGCTAGAACTAAACAAAGAGAAAGAACAAGAATGAGAGATAGAGAGAGCGAGAGAGAGAGAGAGTTAGAGACAGAGAGAGAGAGAAAGAGAGAGAGAGAGAGAGAGAGAGAGAGAGAGAGAGAGAGAGAGAGAGAGAGAGAGAGAGAGAGAGAGAGAGAGAGAGAGAGAGAGAGAGAGAGAGAGAGAGAGAGAGAGAGAGAGAGAGAGTTTAAGACATGTAAAATAATATGGGTTTAACCAGGTCATGCTCGCATCGTATTTCACTGAATAACATGACAATACACTCAAAACTCGCGAACCGCGAGATAGAAAAATAGTAGACAGAACAGGAGGTGGCACTAGTAAAACACTCTTGGTTCGTCATAACTTTAAATCGCCTCCCAGAGGTGTGTACTTCCCTTGTATTTATATGGAGGTTCTTGTCTCATGACGACACGACCACGGACAGACAAACAGTGGCATACAGACAGACAGACAGACGGACGGACATACATACAGGTGGACAGAGGACCGACAGAGTACAGACAGAGAGAGGACGGACAGAGGACATACGGATAGATGGACGGACGGATACACAGGCGGAGAGAAGACAGGCGGATAGATGGCGGACGGATACACAGGCAGACAGACGGACGGATACACAGGTAGACAGACGGACAGATACACAGGCAGATAGACGGACAGAGGACAGACGGATAGAGGGCGGACAGAGGACATATGGATGGATGGACGGATAGATAAACAGATAGACAGACGGACAGAAGACAGACGGATATATGGACGGACAGACAGACAGACAGAGGACGCACGGATAGATGAAAAGACAGACAGATGACGGATCATGAAAATTTGTGGTAGGTTACTATGTAATTGTTCTTTGCTTCTCCCTTTCAGCTCCCAGTAACACACAGTTGATTGCTTGAATACTCATTCTGTTTATTTCTCTAGGGACGGATTTCATTTAAGCTGAGAAAGACTTAATCTCTAGACCAGACATTTTTACTCTCTTTCTTCTCTAATGAAGCACGTTATTACATCAGAGAAAAAAATAATTCTTTTTAAATTTAAGTTTATCATTCGGTCCACGAAACACCCCCTTCCCCCCTCCCCTCAATCATTATGCTTTATAAGTTTCTTGTTGTGACATACTGATACTGTGCTAGCACATAGTCTAAACAAGCTTCCCCTTCTCAAATTTCACGCTAAAATCTTCTTCCAGCCGTGAAATCAATTCTGAAATTTTGACCACAACTCCATCTTGTCACGCCTTCAACCGTCTTGATTTCAGTCACTGATAACGATCTAAGTAACAATAAAACAAGGCCTGTATAGCTTGTGTTGCTATCCATAAAGTAAAAAATGCCACGTGCAAAATGAACTTGCCACTTATTTTCATTTCATTTGAATTTACATGTCTTCTCTCTGTAAACAAACTCGTGCTGTTTCTTCACGGGTAATCAACAGTGGCAGTAAAACGCAGAGCAACTGTTTCACAAACTGAAGATAGACATCAAGGGATGTGATCCGTAGAACTGCAATTTTCTTTGTGACGACAAGATGTATTTTTTCCTATCACTGAACAGACTGATCGTAAATCTCGACGATCTAAGTTTTATCTTTTGGCTTATTCCAGTAAAAGAAAGTAAATTTTAACATTGAATGATAAATCTTTCGTTTTCTTATTCCTTCTTGTTTCATAAGCTCGATTCCTTTATCATTCCTTTATCATCCCTTTTCGGCAGTTACTAGTTATAGTACCACCATTCTGCTACTATAGCTACCATTTATACTATTAATCCTACTATTACCAATATTGCTGCTATTTATACTTTTTCTACTAATACTGTTGCTGCTACTACAGTTACTATTTATACTACTACTACAACTAATACTACTATATATACTACTATTGCTGCTACTGCTACTATCACTACAACTGCTACTACTACTGCTACTACCACTGCTGATACTGCAAATACTACTATGCTGCTGCTGCTGCTAATGCTACCACTACTGCTGCAACTCCTACTACCATTGATTCTACTACTGCTACCACTACTGCCGCCGTTTCTAACACTTCTGCTACCACTGCTGCTGCTGCAACTGCCACCGCTACTACCGCTGCTACTACCAACACTGCTGCTATGAATGCTGCTACTACTAGCACTGCCCTACTGCCACTATTCCTGTTGCTGCTACGAGTATCACTGCAGTTACCTACTGCTGCTAAATTACTACTGCTGCAACTACCACAGCAGCTACTACCGACGTTACCACTGCTGCTACAACTACCACTGCTGGTCCTGTTTCCTCTTCAAATTAAGTAAACTACGACAACTTTAAAAGGTCTTCCCTGTTCCAAATTAAATATATTTCAACAAATTTTTAACACATTTAAAAAGTATTTTAACATTTTTACCACACTTTTAACAAATTTCTAACACATTTAAAAAGTATTTTAACATATTTACCACACTTTTAACAAATTTTAACACATTTAAAAAGTATTTTAACATATTTACCACACTTTTAACAAATTTTAACATTTGTTTCACATTTCTTGATTGCAGTGATTGTTCCATACTTTATATTGAGAGAAAAGAAAAATGATAATGGTGATGATGATGATTTTTATGATCATCTTTAAGTCTACCTGCCTCAGGCAGTTTTTACTTTTACCCGGACACCAATATGCACTTCAATTTTGTCTAAGGTGCCGGGTTTGATTCGCGGTAATCGACACGCTGCAGTCTACCCAGCTGTAAATAGGTACCTGACTTTGTTCTTAAGTTAGGGAAGGAAAAAGCCAACAATTAAGGGAACTGGTCACCCCACCTCTCCATGCTAGACCTAGTATAGTGAAGTCTCTAACACTCCACACCCCTGCAGCAGTATCTGCTATGGGAATATCTTTACTGTTTTTAAAACAAGAAATAAACAAGTATTTATGAGAAAACATCTCTTATTATACACGAAAACATTGTAAATTGGTTAAAGAATATATTAAGTGTTATAAGTATTATATGTAATAACTACTTTTGTTTTGGACCGTAAACGGCGCTGGAATACGGAAATATGTCTACAGGTAGTTCACTGTTTACGCGAGTTTCATTTACACGAATTCGAACATACGCACGCCAATTTTTAGTGACTTTTGTTTTATTTACGCGCCAAAAGCGAAGTTATGCAACACGATATGTAGATATTTTTAAAATAGTGTTTTATCTACGCTGCAACGAGAGAAGATGATGACATCATCCACGTGACGTTGCTTCTTGCGTTTTCAACCTTGTTGTACAGACCTCGAACTATGTTTCATCTATATGCTATTTTACGCGTGTATTTCATTTAGATGAAGTAACTGATGCTAAAATTGTATAGTTTTAATTTTATTAGCGAAATAAATTAATTAACTATGGCCTCTAAGCTTGCAGCAAATGATAGTGCAAATAATAGTGCTAGAAAACATGCTACAAAATCCATAACACTGGATCAAGAACTGGATAACGCGCCATAAACATGTCAGTCACATAAATCAGTATTAAATCAGTATTAAATCAGGCACATCGTTATGTGCTGCTACTTCCAACTACATGCGCAAAACATAATGGAAACGATGGACAGGTCGATGTTGAATAGCTTGTCAATGCTAATTCCTGTACAAGATCATGCGCTTAATATGAATGGTATGTAATAAGTAAGCAGCTTATTATTACATGTATTTATTTTTATTATTATGTGCAGCATTGATGGACCGCATCTCCCTTACTTTATATGTATCTGAATGGGACCTAAGACGAGTCAAAAGTGGAACGCAGTCAGCGACTCATAGCTTGACTGCTTGCATCAAGGTCAGCGAACCAGAGCTGACCAAGACCCTACTCCACCTCCACGTGGTGGTCCTGGAAACCGGCTGCATCACTGCAGTCTGGCTGAGAGAGTAGGGATCGAAGTGGGAAGGCAAACCCGGTCCTAAAAAATGCCGTGCCGAAGTCGGATGTGTCGGGCCGAAAGGCGCAGATATCGCAGCTTTGCTGTAAACGGCGACACAACGCAACTAACGTCTTTTTCAGGACGAATGCAGAAGAAGAAGATATGTATCTGAATGAGAAAATCATGTTCCATTTACGCGATTTCTGTTTACGCGAGGATCTCGGGAACGTATATATCGCGTAAACAAAAATGCTTGTTCGTTGTACACTGTAGTTCCCAAAGTCTCCTATGAGACAAATAAAGAACGCGACTAAAGCTCCCTCCGACTTGTCGTCCAAGGCGATTAACATGATTCTGTAGATGAGGATGGCAATTTCATCATGTAAGACAATAGCTACAGAAACCAACGCCGTAAGAGTATGTGCATAGTTTTTGTAGACTTCCTTGAAGGGAGCAAGCTGCAGTTATAGTTCCATATGGAGTGGAAAGGAAAATAATAACAACCTCATCTTAGTCGCATTGTACGACACACGTGAGGGTGCAGTACACCAGTTCTTTCTTTGTCTCTTCATAGACGTCTGGGAACTACACGGGGTATTGGACGTTTTCCCGCCAAATAAATGAAAATTTTAATGTCGCAACCAAAACTGCTATCTCCAATAATCTTCATATGAAGGTTTTAAAAAAAAAATTACACCTGGCAAACAAAACTATCTATAACCAAGCCACCACCCCTCCGACCTCATGTCTGCTTCATATCTTCAGAAGCTGATGTTATTCAAGCTTATACGGAAATGACATCAGACAATACCTGATTCCATTTTACCTGCCTTTTAACGTGAAATAAGCTGTCCGTAATTACAAACAACACTAACCTTTATCAAACAAGATTCTGTTCAGCATTACTCATACATTCTGGAGTAATTGCTCACAGATTTCTTCTTTAGTTTGATTGTATTGCTAACTTAAAGAGTTGAAAATGTAAAATATCTTTATGGTGCCGTTAGTGACAGGAAAGTTGGAAATAATTTGCTATTTGTTTGTTACTGCTTTCTTATGTTTAGTCTTTGCTTTTGCTCTTTTGTTTCTATCTCCCCCTCCTTTTCTCACTGTCGGACGCACTGTCCCTCTCTCAATGACTCATGCTCTCTCACTTTTAGAAATTTGTTGTTATTATAGGGCAGAAATTTAAAAAAAGGTTTTAAACCCCGATGAAATAAAGAATATGAGGAAGGAAAAACAGTGCCCTCTTAAATTTATAAAGGACAAGCAAGGCAAATTGCTTACTGCCCCAAAAGAAGTAATGGAAAGATGGAAAGAATATTTCTCAGAGCTCCTGGAAAGTGAGCAAGGTCAAGCATCAGAAATGATAACCACTAGCACAGAAGAGAAAACCAATGGTGGTGAAGATGACATAAAGATGGAAGAACTGAAGGCAGCACTGGAGAAAATCAAGATGGGTAAAGCAGCAGGACATGATGGCATAACACCAGAAATGGTTAAGTACATGGGAGCAACAGGCGACCTATTACTAATAAGGGTGCTACAGGCAGCGTGGTGCAACAAGACCATACCAAAGGATTGGGAGATGGCCATCATAACACCGATTTTCAAAAAAGGTGACAACCGACAATGTGGAAACCATAGAGACACATCCCTTCTCATTGTCCCTGGTAAAATCTACTCTAGAATACTGGAGCAGAGACTCAGATGCTTAGCTGAGCCACAAATGGATGAAGTCCAGTGTGGTTTCCGAGCAAATCGAAGTACTCAAGACTTAATCTTCACAGACAGCTGAGTGAAAAGGCTCTCTCCAACAGTCTCTCTCCCACTTTCTTTCTGTCTTTTCTTTTACACAATATCAAAACTTGTCTCTGTTAGGCGAAAGTTAACACTTACAAATGCGGGTGTTGATGATAAACAAGATGATGGTAACGAATATGTTAATGGCAGTAGTGATGTCGGTGATGAGAGCGATAACGGTGAATATATTAGTGGTCATCATTATTACCCTGATGATCGTGATGACAGTTTTGAGGACAGCTGTGATAATAACACCGATTGTAATGATAATGTACCTCCCTGATACTACAATAAGCTGTACTCCAAGCTTGAAAGTGCTCGCGAATATTTATTCATGTATATGTGACCGCATGGCCTACCACGCAAGCATTATCCCTGCTAATACACTAGCATTTATACGTGCTATAATGCTACATATAAGAATGACAGATATTAAAAGTAGATACGGCGTTTTCTCACAAAACGCAGTATCATAAAAAGATCAGTTAGCAGTCACGGCTCTGAGAGGGCATATGTAGGGCAGTCCAAGAAAATAATAATGAATGGGTGTTATGCGCGGAAAGTGTGAAGTGAGAGTTGTGATTTTGGTTTTTTTTTTTCCATTTGTTAAGGTGGAAAAGAGAGGCGTGTGAAAAATGTCGAAAACAGAGAGACGTGTGTAAAATGAAGGAGACGTGTGTAAAATTAGCGAGACGTGTGGAAAATGGCGGGAAAAAAGAATTAGCTGTATAAAAGGTGGAAAAATGCGAGAAAAGGGAGAGATTTGCTAGGAATTCATTGTCTTGTGTTAGGCAAGCAAGATTCGAGTTTCGTCTTGGAGATTATGAAGATCAGTAGTTTATTTCTGTTGGATATAACTCATTATTTTGTTTATACGTAAGTAAACGATCATGTCATTGTGAAAATACCAGTGCTTGTCGAATGACGTTAAATAAATTTCTGGTTGAATTTACTGCATTGCTGTTTTTTTGGAACGTTACAGTTTTGGATATACCTTGTCATTTTGGGACCGTTTTGCATATCACTAAACCTAAAAGGGAAGAACGAACCTGGAAAGAAAAATTAACAAAAGTCAAGAATCTCCATCTCAGGCGGAAGGCCTGTAGCACTTGAACAACAACAACATATAAATGATTAGCTCTGATTGAAAATAAAATCAATATAACTACTTGCGCATTTAACTGACACGGGCACATAACTAGTCATATCGGCGCCGTGACCTGCCCTTTTCTTTAGTGAAAGCAGAAAGGAATAATCACTATAATGGATCCAAGTCAAGAACAACAGCAGCAGCAACAAGCGTTGTATACACTACAGCAACAACAGCAGCAACACCAGGCGTTATATGCACAGCAGTTACGGCAACAACAGCAATATGATTGTCAACCATACCATAGAAAATGGGACAGTGACATTATATGCACAGCAGCTACGGCAACAACAGCAATATGATTGTCAACCATACCGTAGAAAATGGGACAGTGACACTGTCAATACAGGAGCAGAATGGAGTAGTCTAAATAGAAGACACCATCGGATAGCAGTAAGAAATTTTATGGGTCAAATAAGGAAAGGAATGACACTGCAAATAAATAACATCAACATACGGAAGCAACAGAAATGTCAGTTAAGAACCTAAAATGGTTGGAAAGTGAATGTAGAACCGGTAGGAGGGTGGAGGAATAATTATCAGATCATGTCACACTCTGATACCCATCAGTCCCCTATTCCTTGTCAGCTCCCACACCACACCCCACACCGCCTCGCATTCTTTGGTGACCAACAGTATACTCAACTGCCTGGAGGATACCCACAGCAGATGAGAACAAGTAGAACTAGTCGATTACCTAGAGGACAATGCTACAAGTCCAGGATAAACAGCAGCTATGAGGACCCAGCCAGCGACGAGAATTATCAGCTGAATTATGCAGATATGGAAGACCAGCTTATAATTCGACAGTCACGAAAGTCTATTTCCATGGATAGACGTCAACCGGAAATCAAACGATGCGTGAATATGGTCACTTGCAATCAACCCCAGAACATTAACTTTGTAACGTACAGACGATGGTAGACAACTAACTACCTGGAGATACCAGCGCCTGCCAATCACCACCAATCGAAGTACCAGACACATATATGTGAGCAACAATAAATACTGCCGGAGAGAATCAGAGAGCAACAAAAATATTGCCGGAGAGAATCAAAGAGCAACAATAGATATTGCCGGAGAAAACCAGAGAGCAACAATACATATTGCCGGAGAGAATCAGAGAGCAACAATAGATATTGCGAAGAAAAACACAGACAACGCTGTTTCAGAAGCAGAACGGCACACCTCTGAAAACGACCAATTTCGTGACGCCGTGAACAAAATGAGACAATATAGAAGCACATCCGACAGTGAAGACGATATTCCCCTCGCTGAGTTACGCGAAAGACTAGAATATCGAAATACCAGGTTACAGGCCGAGCAAGTTACTCCAGAACACCCTGACACCAGGATAGATTCCTGCCAGCCTATTGTATAAAAATCATACTATAGAAATTAACAACCCTCAACAAGCAACTACCACTCTGATGAACAGTGGGATAGTGAAGACGAGACGCCCCTGCAGGTGATTCAAAGTAGAGTAATTCACAACAACCAGTATACTGAAGATAATGATACTCGACACACAGCACCGTCTAATGAAGAAAACGCAGACAGCGCTACATGCACACTTAAGGAAGATGATATTATCCTTCCATCACCTCCATTGAGACACGAATCTGACCTTGATACGGCAGATCCCGAGAGTGACCACGAAAGTTTGATCAATCCAGACAACACTGAATTTCGCACAACAACGAAGCGCCCATATTCTGGCTCAACAGATGACTCCACACCGTTAGCAAAGTTTGTGAGGTTACCTCAAGAGCACGTACGTATGAAATTGCGAAGAAAACGCAGACAGCCCCACAAAACGCAGCATAAAGTGCACCATTTCAAAACTACTTCATCCTTACCCTCGACAACTGGAGCCACCACCCACTCGACAGTGTGAAATACGCCATCCTCTTGTGATCAACGATTGGCGAGGAAAGAAGTTACCTTGATGGACATCGCCATGTTCCTCATGTCAACATCGTAAACGTCCAGTTCAATGATTATTGGTTTATTGGAGAATCAGTCTTCTCTAATAACAAAAAGGTACTCCCCCAGCTATAGTACCCGACGAGTACTCCCTCTACATAGTACTCCCCCTCATTCCCCACCATCATCTAAAGTCATTAGTATTCATTTTTTGGGTAGGAAATTTTATTTTTCAGAAAGATGTCAGCCCCAGTCAAGACCCTGCTGATGATACTGATGATAGTGACAGTTATGACGTCTGCAACACCCAGAGATACTAAATAATTATTATGTCGTGATGCCACTGTGTTTGAATGTTATAGAATTATTTCAGATTCTTCGTCGACATGGACTGTCATTATGATTACTGTGGTGGGTTTAGATGTTAAGAAGAATGGTGTGCATATAGTTGTACTTGAGTGAGATCAACTGTGAAGGTCCCTGAGGTAAACAATGGATAGCTGTGTTACAGAGTACCTTTCTTGTTACCACCCTACGATCTCACTCTAAGTTATATTTTTATTGACTAGCGGGACTGAATGCTACATAAAGTGTCTAGGGTATTGTAAGAGTGTTGTTGAAGAATCTCAATACAAAAACATATACAAACATATACTAAATACTATGATAAACTCAACTAACTCCAGCTGTTAAATTTTATATTTAAAATTTCTTTTGTTAAACTTTATTGGTCCTGAGCCTAAAGTTGTTTTGGTCAGGACTACAGTTCAATGAGAATCAATTTAGATGGATAGATATATTTACAAATATATACAAGGGGATTGACATAAGTCTTGGGCCTGACCATGAAGGACATGTCACAGAAAGCTGAAATTTTGTATAGTGTTTATTCCTTTTCAATATAGCCACCATCTGAATTGACCCACTTCTGCCATCTCTGCTTGACCTTGAAAAGACCTTGGGAGTAGAACACCCTATTTTTCAAACTAAACCAGTCATCACATGCCAGTATAACCTCTTGATCGCTGTCAAAATGATTTCCTTTTAGCGGTTTTTTAAGATTTGGGAATAGTTAAAAGTCTGATGGAGCCAAATCTGGAGAATATGGTGGGTGTGGAAGAATTTCAATATTCAAATCGTTGGCTGCTAGCTGCACAAGCCGTGCTTTGTGAGAGGACGCGTTGTCTTAAAGCAAAGGAAGATTTTGAGTGCGCGTTATTGTGGCGTGAGGTTTTTATTTGGCTGTAGGATCAGTATAGTACTGACAATTACAGAAATAGAATTTCTGCAGAAAATGGTGAAGTCCCAGTGTCTGAGAGAACTACTGGTATCACAAATTAGTTACGGCTGTGAATGATCTGATCTCGAAAAAATTAGTAGAGAGGAGACCGACATAAAGTGCCACCTCCGCTGTGTAACTAACTGTGATATTAAAAAAAACAAGGAAACAGATTTCACTTAACAATGATAAAATTGACAAGTCGTTCAAATACAATTTCCTTATTATTTATTTAGTATATACACTATCTACTCTTGTGCTGAAGGGTGAATGTTGAAAAATGGAATGTAATGGATTTGTAAGTTTACATATGATTCACATATATTTATATATATATTACAAGTCTTCCAATTATAGGAAACAAATTTATATCAGCTGCGCTGTTAATCACTTATAGTAAATGTATCAGCTGTGCTGTTAATTAAGTATATAACATTTATCAGCTATGCTGTTATTATTGTCTCTTTCTACGCTAAATCCCTTTCTCGTCACTGACACTAATTTTTGCTCACCATGCTGAAAGAAATGGTACTAATGTGTACTCATCTCTTAGAAGTTCTTGGTTTGGTTGACACAAAACTGGCTGAAGATCGTTCCTTTAGCCCACCCAAGACTGAGGGGGACTAAAGATGTAGATTCTGTGCAATCTCTATGCTCCTGCGGAGTTCCAGGCAGCTGGACTGACGACCCACGATCTCAGTTTTTATGACACGAATAAAACCTGTAACAAGGAAAAAAAGGGGCTAATTTCTGTCCTCAAGCCCACCTATTTCTATTGTATATGATATGAGCGTGTCTCAGTGTCTGCATGAAGGATGAATGACAACACGTCTCAGTATGATTTAGTAATTGCGAGACAAGACAGGTGTCTACTTGCAAAACATTCTTTCTGATAAATTAATACATATACATTCAATAATATAAATTCAATACATGAATACATTCAATAATATAAATTCAATACATGAATACATTCAATACATGAATACATCCCATAATATGTACACCTAGGTGTGATACAACCTTTTCTTCCCCCTATAATATACCAGGCCCTTTCTGACACATGCTATACTAGCTGGTAACATATATCCTAACAATATTGTTATGTTCTTATGATAAGAGTATACGAGACGAGGACTGTTTGGTGATATATCAGGTGGGAGTTATATGGGACAATAGATTGGAGTTAGATGAGACAATAGATTGAGTCCTAATAAAGGACTGTTTTGGTTATATTTCAGTTGGTTTTATCGGAGATAACACTGAAGTTATAGGAGTAAATAGATTGAGTTATAGGAGACAATAGATTGAGTTATAGGAGACAATAGATTGAGTCCTAACAAGGACTGTTTTGGTTATATTGCAGTTGGTCTGAGATAATAAATTGAAGTAATAGGAGACAATAGGTTGAGTCTTAACAAGGACTGTTTTGGTTATATTTCAGTTTGGAGTTATCTGAGACAATAGACTGAAGTTATAGGAGACAATAGATTGAAGTTTGAGTCCTATTAGTCTTCGTCTATTCAATCATATTAGGAAATAAAATCATTATACCTAATTCCCCCAAGATACAATCAGTAAACTGATACGTTCATATTAAAACAATATATGTTAAATATATATATATATATATATATATATATATATATATATATATATATATATATATATATATATATATATATATATATATACACACAGGTGTATCTGCTGTAGGCCTATTTTCCTACCAGTTTATAGTAAATTTATATTTACCCTCCAAGATTTAAACAGGCCAGATTTTGACTCGACTTAGCGAAGCAGGCTGCAGGTCAATGCTCTCAGGCAAGCAATAAATCAGGTTGACAGCTCCTCTCACACAGTCGGTCGTCTCTGGCTTCGTGTTCGGTGTTGCGTGCCTTTGCATAAAATCTCGCCCGATTATATAGGTAGGTGAATGCTTAAGCAAAGCTTTTGGTTGGTTCCTGGCGGAGCAAGCTGATTGGTTTCCTGCCGTTTCGTCTTTTGCTCGTACAGCCTAATTTTATTCAGTTTTCTTCCGCCATCTTGCGTGAACAAGATTGCCACGACCCACATCCGAAAAAAACAGGGATTAAGTTTTTTCCTGGCGTAACTTCTTGTAATTTATTCCGGCTCAGCAACTGTGCGTTGATTGACTGGGCTCTCGACATAGGGATTTAACAAAGTAGTGTGTTTACACAACTCGTTCCACGACATAGCCCCATCCTTTCCTAGCTGTGACCTGTCGTAGCTGAAGTGTAAACATCTACTGTAGTTAATCATTTTGCGTCTGTCCTTCCAGAGTAATAGGGTGTCGACTTAAAAAATCCGCTCCTACATTGTCTCTTCCCGGAATGTAATTCACGGTAAAGGAATACGGCGCCAGAAGCAGACTCCACCTTAACAATCTCGAATTTAACTTTTTAGATGCAGCCAAGAATGTTAAAGGCTAATGATCGCTTTGGACAATGAAGTGTGTCCCATACAAGTAAGGTGAAAATTTGTCGATGGACCAAATTAAAGCCAAACATTCTTTCTCTATGGTCGAGTAGTTCAACTCAGCTGCATTCAGCTTCCTACTGGCGTAGGCGACTGGTAAAAGTTCCTCCTTAATACAAATTCCTGTGTGATATCGGGAAGCGTAAGGATTGGTTTGCTGGTGAGTTTTGCTTTTAGCTCTGTGTAAGCGTTTTCACAATCAGCATTCCATTGGATTTTGTCAGGCTGTCCTTTCTTCGTTAAGTTAGTTAATGGTGCACACAGAGAGTTAAAGTGGGGTATGTACTTCTGATAGAACCCACATAATGACACGAATGATCTCACATCTTTCTTCGTTTGAGGTCTGGGTGCCTTCTTTAACTTCTTTATATTCTTTGGGTCAGGAGACATATGACCTGTAGAAATAGTGTGACCTAGGAATTCCAACTCCTTACAACCGATATAGCACTTGGTTGGACGTGCAGTCAATCCAGTGGCTCTCAGTCTGTCAAACAACATGGAGAGTGCTACTATATGCTCTTCAAATGTGTTTGTAGCAACAAGAATGTCATCCATAAAGTTAGTGATATGGGGATTTTGTAGAGGTTCCAACAATTTCCTCATCATTCTTGAGAAGACACTTGGAGCATTTTTCAGCCCAAAGGGTAGTACATTAAACTCGTAGTGTCCGTCTGATGTATTAAATGCCAGTATTTTCCTAACTTCTGGTTTCACTGGTATTTGGTAGTATCCCTTGCTTAGATCTACCTTCGATAAATACCTAGCCTTACTCAGTGTAGAGAACAGCTGGTTGGTGTCAGGTAATGGGTCCACCTGAGATTCTGTGATCGCATTAAGCTTCCGGTAGTCAATACATAACCTGTGTTCACCACTCGGTTTTCTCAATAGCACCACACTTGAGCTATAGGGAGAGTCTGACTTCGAGATAATTTTCTCCTTCAACAGATAATCAACTTCCTCCCTTAGTGCTTGGGCTTTCGCATAGGGTATAGGGTATGTTCTCATGCATACTGGGGTAGGGTCTGTAACCTTCATGTCGTACTCTAACAGATTCGTACGACCTGGCTTATCTGTGAGCACATCAGCATGGGTTTCCAACACTTTCTGAACCCTCTTCTTCTGCTCTGGAGTTAAATGTTCACTAATATTTACTTGAACATAATCCTCTGTAGTTGTGAGTGGATACTCCATAGAGTGAAGTGGTTCACCGTGCATTTCTGTTGCAATGGCTAGGGTCATGATATGTGCAACTTCTGATGATTCCTTGTCATAGTACTTTTTTAAGAAGATTGACAAGATATACCTTCTCCATTCCTTTCTTGTCAATCTTATAATTGGTCCTGGAAAGTTTTTCCAGTATGACATAGGGTCCCTGCCATCCAATCTGCAATTTATTATTGCTGCTTGGCAACAGTAATAACACCTTTTCACCCACCTCCAGTTCCCTATCCTTTGCTTTTTTGTTGTAGTAGGCAGCATGCTTCCTCCTGGCCTGTCTTAAGTTATCATTGGCCAGTTTCCAACCGGCTTTTAATCGAGATGTCAACTTGTTGACGTACTGGTATGAGGAAGTCACTGTTTCCTCTGCCTTTTCATCAGTCTATGTCCGCAGCAATGCTTCCAGTGGACCTTTTATTGGTCTTCCAAACAACAATGTAGCTGGAGCCAATCCAGTTGAATTGTGGGGTACTTCCCTATATGCAAATAGTGCAGCGGGTAAGTATGTATCCCAAGTATCAGGTTTTTCACTCGCCAACTTTCTAAGGATTGAAATTAGCGTACCATTGAACCGCTCTACTTGACCGTTCCCTTGGGCATGGTAGGGACTAAAATGATATTGCCTGGCTTGAAATATCCTGAATACTTCTTGTGTTAGCTTTCCCTTAAACTGAGACCCATTGTCAGTCAATATCTGATGCGGGAAACCTAATCGGGTAAATATTGTCAACAGGGCCTCTGCCACGTGCTTTGAATCTATAGCTGACATGGCCACTGCTTCTCCCCACATAGAGCAAGTATCAACCAAGGTTAAGATGTAAGCATTTCTCTTCTTGGTCCTAGTGAGGGGTTCAACAATATCTACTGCAACACGTTCAAAAGGGGTTCCCATAATAGGCATTTCTCCCAGTGTTGCTGGTGCAGTCCTATGCTTAGGAGCTACTCTTTGGCATTCTGGACAGGATCTTACATATCTTTTTATGTCCTCTGTAATTCCTGGCCAAAAGTAGTGACAGGCTATCCTTTGCCCAGTGGCCCCTATTCCCATATGTCCACTGAAGGGTATAGCATGTCCTAGCGTCATAACCTTCTCCCCGTAAGATTTTGGCACTACAAGCTGTCCATGCCCTTTAGGTCCTGTTCCAGCTTTTCTGTATAGTAGGCCATTCTTCATATACAAGTCTCCTTTCTCTGGAGGGTTATGGGCTTTAGGCAATTTGCCAAAACAAGGCTTCAATGTGCTGTCTGCTGTGTCATAAAATTAACCTTGATACAACGTTAAAATATCTCCAATGATACAACGTAGGGATAAAAACTAATGCGTAAGCTACTAGAATACATGATCGCCCACGCCGCGGGTCACCACCCGACATGGAAATTAAATTGTTAGACGTGAAGGCAAAACGTTTACCCTTGGAGCAGGATGAGAACGGAGATCAGAGGAAAAAAATATGACTGAAACGTGCTTGGAACTAGCAAGGCTAAAAGTACGCAAATTGGTGGGGCAAGGAAAAATTCACGTCCCCAAGTTGACACAAGGTAAAGAAATCGACAAAAGGGACCTTAGCTATTATACGCCACAGTCATTTCTTGGACGCTTTTGCGATAACTTAGTCCGTTTATTTGAATGCAGTGACGAACGCATTACAAAACCAACTAACCTTGAAAAGTAACTTTTTCTTAATAATGATGTTAGGAATATAAAACCTAGCTGGCCGGATGGCCCATCTTGAGCAGTGAAATAATATGCTTTCATTTATACAGAAGGATAGATAATAAGAAAGATATTGACAAAAGACTGTGTTGTTCATATCAGCGAGCGTCTGCATTGAAACAGAAATGTCCCTAATTTTCAAAAACTGCAGACTTGAGACTCAAAGCGCTAAAATCTAGTTGGTATGAAAGAGAGGGGATGGGCTGGAGAATTGTGGCTAAAAATAACTTTAAAGGCAAAATTGTGTAGGGGAAGGCAGAGTTGGTTCAAAAAACAAGTGTTTTTTTTTTTTGAAACGCAAGTAGAGACGGACGGACCAACAGACAATAAGGCATACTTGACTGAGGTATGACTGAAATGACTTTTTGGTAGTAGGTTTGAATTTGAAAGGAAAAAAGGCGGTGATTGGCCATAGATGAATATATTATCGGCGCTCAGACGCGCATTTTTGCCATTCGTTATAAGTTGTCCTAGTAGACACAGTAAATAATATAGTGGTGTATTCCCAGAAGCAAATTGATATCTTTAGAGGGACGCCATACTAAAGCCAGCAGCTCAGCTGAGTTTTGCTAGCAATTAACTGTGTTCTATATTCATAATTCTGGTAAGACTGAAAGTATTTCTTTGTATATTTTAATATGTGTTTAATGTTTCGAGTGATTTGATACTGCCATATCAAAATCTATCCCTTACAACAAGTAAGGATTCGCTCTAGACCCCCCGCCCCAGTTCAGGGTCTAGAGACAAATAAAATACATAAACTCCAGTAAGGATTATGAAGGACAGATCAAGTGTTGAGATCAGTGAAACATATCACCTATCCTATTCTATGGCAGAAAGCTAATGAACATATTTCAGAATATGTAGTCTGGGAGAACTTATCCTATGTGAAACCAACTTGGTAAGATGTGTTGTTTGGTCAAAAAGATCTGACCCGTCTATGTGGTGTTGTTGTTGTGTGTAGTGTTGTGTCCAGAAATGGGTTAGAGGATGGAATTCTGACACATGACCAATACTTTATTGCAGAGCTGTGAGTTTTTATTTGGCACCAATGTGGTGTCAAAGGATGAGTTACTAATACAAGAGTGGACCCGTGCAGTTTATATTTTGGCAGAGCAGCCTGATATTGCCCTTAAGCACGGAGAGGTGGGGCCACCAGATCTCAGCACCAGAGCTACACATTCAAGCTACGTGAGCGTCTGGTCTGCTGAGAATTCACCAACTCAACTTATTTTCTAACACACCCATAAAATTTCCATCAAATAACTGGACAATGTGTAGTCGCCATAGACAGGGAGTGATGAGGCCACCCCAACAGCACATCCATTAAATGTTCTCCCAATTAGATTACAACTATGAACAGTAGTAATATTAACTAGTCTAGTAACATACATATGTACACACCTTGCATTTATTATGTCATATTCATGCATTTCTTTCATAATTGCAAAACCTTTCATATGTTCTGGCCAAAATAAAACCTTGGTTCAGAACAAATAAATTTAAAGAAAATTACTATCCAAATTTTACACATCTCGAGTTAGTTCAGTGTGTTATAACATTTTATTACTATTATTAGACTTGTAAAATATATGTGTGTGTGTATGCAAACCACCACAACACATTACATATCAATACCCTAGAATTTTTACGTAGCCACATTCATTAGAAAAAAAAAGATAGGTGTGAGGTCGTAGTGGTAGCAAGAAGGGCCTTCTGAAAATTCACAGCTACACTTATCTCAGGAGCCTTCACAGCTGACCTCATGCATCACACTTAGTAATATCACCATCATACAATACCATCAATCCACTACATATATTGGGGTCTCTTGTTCCGGGATAATTAGCCTATCAAATATATTAGGATCTCCTGGGGGGAGAATTAGATTAGGGGAACACATTATAAAAATTAAAAGTGTCCCTTAAAATGAAAAGTGTCCCTGAAAATAAAAGTTGGTGAATCTTCACAGCCAGTGGTAGTTAATTGATTAATTAATTAATTAGAATTATTTTAGACTAGAGTAATTAGAATTACTTTAGTGGTTGGAAATTTTATTTTGCACATTGCTAGATTTGTTTAAAAAGTATGGCGGAGCTAGCCAAATTCAGATCAGCTGCTGTGCTGACGGCAAAGGATATGGGAATGGATGGTCAGATTTTAATTCAATATGTAACGGCTGAATGTGATAAGTATATTGAACGGGAAGAAAGAAGATTAGAAAAAGAGTCTGAAAGAAAATTAGAGTCTGAAAGGTTGGCTGAAGAGAAGATGTTACAAATTGAGGCTGAGACTACGAGGTTACAAATTGAGGCTGACAAAGAGGCTAAAGCATTGGAGGCAGAAGAGAAACGACAGCAAAGGGAGGCAGAAGATAAAAAGGCCGAAAGGGAGGCAGAAGATAGAAGGTTGCAGAGGGAGCACGAATTACGACTAAGGGAGCTGGAGCTACAAGGCCAGGCTCCTGAAAATGGTGCCAGCCCTTTTGCCTCAGATGCTACGCCCAGTCTGGGAGCCTCAACATCAGCTATGGGGTTTCATTTAGACCATTTTGTTGAAAAAGACGATGACATAGAGGGGTACCTAGGACGTTTTGAGTTATTAGCTACTACATATGGGTTAGAGAGAGAGAGGTGGAGTTTAAAGTTATCACAGGGACTGAGAGGGACTTCTTATGAAGTCTTCGCAAAAATGAACAGAGAAGACCAAGACAATTATGACGTGTTAAAGCAGGCTTTGTTATTGAGGTACGAAAAAAATGGTGAATTTTATCGTAAGAAATTTAGAAATGCCAAGCTGTTGTCTGGGGAGATATACCACCAATTCTCTGCCAGACTGGAAACCTATTTGGAGAAATGGACTGCTCTGGGGAAGACCCAAGATCTTAAAGAAATGATCATGATTGAGCAATTGAGATAGTCCATGGCTCCAGACATGAGAAAATTTCTCATGGAACAAGGTGCAGAGAAGTTGGGGGAGGTTTTAAATGTCGCTGAAAGGTATCAGGCAGCCCAGGCAGAGGTAAGTGGTGCTAAAAAGAAGCACATAGACAATTTTAAAGCTCCACAGCAATTTAATAAATTTGATAATAGAGAACAGGGAAATAAAGGTAGGACAAACTTTGAACGGCCAAGAAATGACTACCGAGACAGAAACTCACAGTTCAATGACCAAAAATCCAATGAAAGAAAACCGTTTAACCGAGGAAAAAGATGGTGTAAATGGTGCAAGAAAGATAACCATAACTCCGAATTTTGTAGAAGGAAACCTTCAAACATTGATGCAATGAAGTCGGGGACGCAAAGATTAAAGGTTAATCCTAAGGGACAGCAGGAACCTTATCACCCCCAAGTTTGTGAGGATGTTATTTGTAATGGGGTCACCATAAGGTGCCTTTATGATACAGGTTTGGATTATGATTCAGTTGTGAAGTCTAGCCTAGTGGACCCAAGTCAGTATACCACAGAAACAGTGGAAATACAAGGGGCAACTAAGGACATACCACTCATGACACTTCCCATCGCAAGGATAACGGTGAAAACTCGCTATGTGGAAGGAGAAATCAGAGCAGCAGTGATAGATGAACCAATCTACCCTCTGATATTGGGGTGTAGATACGTCTTCTTGGGGAATCCCGAGAGACCTGTGATCATGGCGACAGTGCAGACCAGGTCACAGTCAAAGGAGGAAGAAGGTGAACCTATAAATGCTCATCCAGAGGAGATGAGGAAGGCGCAGGCTGAGGATAGGACACTCAAGCCATGTTTTAAAAAATTGCCCAAATGCCACACACCTGTGAGCAAGGGGGAATATTTTATGAAGAACAAACTATTATACAGGAAGGCCGGAGCTGGAACAAATGGTCACAACCAGCTGGTTCTTCCCACTTCATATAGGGATAAAGTGATGGAACTCGGGCATGCGATTCCCTTCAGTGGTCACATGGGGATCAGCGCCACAGGACAGCGTATAGCTTGTCATTACTTCTGGCCAGGGATAACGGAGGATATAAAAAGGTATGTCAAATCCTGCCCAGAATGTCAAAGGGTAGCTCCAAAGCATTGGACTGCTCCTGCAACTCTAGGGGAAATGCCCATAGTGGGAACACCTTTTGAGAGGGTTGCAGTGGATATTGTGGGACCTCTCACTCGGACCAAGAGGAGGAACAGTTACATCCTTACTCTGGTGGACACTTGTTCTATGTGGGGAGAGGCGGTAGCCCTGCCATCAATTGATTCAAAACATGTAGCAGAGCACTACTTACAATATTTACCCGATTAGGATTCCCGCATCAAATCTTGACGGATAATGGCTCTCAGTTCAAGGGGAAACTAACGGAAGAAGTTTTTAAGCTATTTCAAGCCAGACACTTTCATTGTAGTCCGTACCATCCGCAAGGGAACGGCCAGGTAGAGAGGTTCAACGGGACTCTCATTTCTATCCTGAGAAAGCTGGCACACGAAAAACCGGATCTGTGGCATCAATTCCTGCCCGCCGCATTGTTTGCGTATCGGGAGGTACCACATAGTTCAACCGGGATGGCTCCCGCAACTCTGCTATTTGGGAGACCAATAAAAGGTCCATTAGAAGCACTATTAAGGACCTGGACAGATGAGAAGGCGGAAGAGACTGTTACCTCATCTTATCAATACGTGAACGAACTGACCACTCGTTTGAAAGCTGGATGGAAACTGGCAAATGATAATTTGAAACAAGCCAGGAAGAAACATGCAGCATATTTTAATAGGAAGGCAAAGGACAGAGAACTAGCTGTGGGAGAGAAGGTGCTGCTTCTACTACCCGGTAGCCAGAATAAATTACAAATTGGATGGCAAGGTCCATATACGGTTCTAGAGAAGGTGTCTAGAACAAACTATAAAATTGACAAAAATGGGAAGGAGAAAGTTTATCATGTAAACCTGTTAAAGAAGTATCTGGACAGACCACTCCAGGAAAGCACCCCCTTACTGACCTTAGCTATCGCAACTCAAATGCAAAAGGAACCACTCACCTCACATGAACACCCATTACATCCTTGTGAAACAGCAGCACAGGTAAAAGTCAGTAAGCACCTGACTAAAAACCAGAGGGAGAGAGTTGAACAGGTTCTGGAGGAACATACAGATGTATTAACAGATAAACCAGGCCATACAAATTTGCTACAGTATGACATGAAACTGGTAGACTCAAACCCAATCTGTATGAGAGCCTATTCTATTCCGTTCGCGAAGGAGAAGGCATTGAAGGAAGAAATAGATTATTTGTTGAAGGAGGGGATTATTTCACACAGTGAATCATCTTTTAGCTCTAGTGTCGTTTTGTTGAGAAAACCGTCTGGGGAACACAGACTGTGCATAGATTACAGGAAACTGAATGCTGTCATAGAAGGACAAGTGGATCCATTACCAGACACAAAACAGTTATTTGCCAGACTGAACAAGGCAAAATACTTTTCAAAGGTGGATCTTAGTAAAGGCTATTACCAGATCCCAGTGAAGCCTGAAGTGAGACCTTATTTGGCTTTTAGCACTTCGGATGGACATTATGAATTCAACATGCTACCATTCGGACTGAAAAATGCTCCGAGTGTATTTTCAAGGATGATGCGCAAATTGTTGGATCCCCTGAATAACCCATGTATCACGAATTTCATGGATGATATTCTCGTCGCCACAGAGACATTTGAAGAACACATTGACGCTCTAAAAATGTTATTTAAGACGCTTAGGGAGGCGAACTTAACTGCTAGGCCAACAAAATGTTGTATTGGATGCAAAGAGTTGGAATTCTTGGGACACACTGTATATCAGGGTAGCATGACCCCTGATCCCAAGAACTTGGAAAAACTGCAGAGAGCACCTAGACCACAAACAAAAAAGGACGTGCGATCATTCGTGTCGTTATGCGGATTTTATCAAAAATATATCAAAGATTGTAACTCTATTTGTGCTCCTCTGACTGATCTGACTCGCAAGGGACTTCCAGATAAAATTATTTGGACTGCGCAAAGTGAATTAGCGTTCCAGGACTTATAGGAAAAACTCACTAGCAAGCCTAATCTCAAACTGCCTGATTTGACACAGGACTTTGTCTTAAGAACCGATGCCAGTAATGTAGGACTCGGAGCGGCTTTGTTGCAAAGATCATCTTCACCTGATGGGGAACTGAAACCAGTCGCTTATGCAAGCCGCAAATTGAATAAGGCGGAACAAGGATACTCCACAAGCGAAAAAGAATGTTTAGCGTTAATCTGGGCAATAAAGAAGTTTCAAATCTATCTGTATGGTAGGACTTTTGTGGTCGAGACGGACCATCAGCCTCTCGTATTCTTATCTCAGGCTAAGCATGAAAACGCAAGATTGCTGAGGTGGTCTTTATTGCTTCAACCTTATCAGTTTAGTATCCAATATATCCCAGGCAAATTGAATGTCGGTGCAGATTTCCTCAGTCGGCACCCCAGTGATCAAAATTAGAGTAATGGCAGGAGTGAGGAGAGATTTTATCTATGTGTATCACTGGTTTTGGAACTTGCCGTAGGCATGTTTTCAAGTGGGGAGATGTGTCATAAAATTAACCATGATACAACGTTAAAATATCTCCAATGATACAACGTAGGGATAAAAACTAATGCGTAAGCTACTAGAATACATGATCGCCCACGTCGCGGGTCACCACCCGCCATGGAAATTAAATTGTTAGACGTGAAGGCAAAACGTTTACCCTTGGAGCGGGATGAGAGCGGAGATCAGAGGAAAAAAATATGACTGAAACGTGCTTGGAACTAGCAAGGCTAAAAGGACGCAAATTGGTGGGGCAAGGAAAAATTCACGTCCCCAAGTTGACACAAGGTAAAGAAATCGACAAAAGGGACCTTAGCTATTATACGCCACAGTCATTTCTTGGACGCTTTTGCGATAACTTAGTCCGTTTATTTGAATGCAGTGACGAACGCATTACAAAACCAACTAACCTTGAAAAGTAACTTTTTCTTAATAATGATGTTAGGAATATAAAACCTAGCTGGCCGGATGGCCCATCTTGAGCAGTGAAATAATATGCTTTCATTTATACAGAAGGATAGATAATAAGAAAGATATTGACAAAAGACTGTGTTGTTCATATCAGCGAGCGTCTGCATTGAAACAAAAATGTCCCTAATTTTTAAAAACTGCAGACTTGAGACTCAAAGCGCTAAAATCTAGTTGGTATGAAAGAGAGGGGATGGGCTGGAGAATTGTGGCTAAAAATAACTTTAAAGGCAAAATTGTGTAGGGGAAGGCAGAGTTGGTTCAAAAAACAAGTGTTTTTTTTTGAAACGCAAGTAGAGACGGACGGACCAACAGACAATAAGGCATACTTGACTGAGGTATGACTGAAATGACTTTTTGGTAGTAGGTTTGAATTTGAAAGGAAAAAAGGCGGTGATTGGCCATAGATGAATATATTATCGGCGCTTAGACGCGCATTTTTGCCATTTGTTATAAGTTGTCCTAGTAGACACAGTAAATAATATAGTGGTGTATTCCCAGAAGCAAATTGATATCTTTAGAGGGACGCCATACTAAAGCCAGCAGCTCAGCTGAGTTTTGCTAGCAATTAACTGTGTTCTATATTCATAATTCTGGTAAGACTGAAAGTATTTCTTTGTATATTTTAATATGTGTTTAATGTTTCGAGTGATTTGATACTGCCATATCAAAATCTATCCCTTACAACAAGTAAGGATTCGCTCTAGACCCCCCGCCCCAGTTCAGGGTCTAGAGACAAATAAAATACATAAACTCCAGTAAGGATTATGAAGGACAGATCAAGTGTTGAGATCAGTGAAACATATCACCTATCCTATTCTATGGCAGAAAGCTAATGAACATATTTCAGAATATGTAGTCTGGGAGAACTTATCCTATGTGAAACCAACTTGGTAAGATGTGTTGTTTGGTCAAAAAGATCTGACCCGTCTATGTGGTGTTGTTGTTGTGTGTAGTGTTGTGTCAAGAAATGGGTTAGAGGATGGAATTCTGACACATGACCAATACTTTATTGCAGAGCTGTGAGTTTTTATTTGGCACCAATGTGGTGTCAAAGGATGAGTTACTAATACAAGAGTGGACCCGTGCAGTTTATATTTTGGCAGAGCAGCCTGATATTGCCCCCAAGCACGGAGAGGTGGGGCCACCAGATCTCAGCACCAGAGCTACACATTCAAGCTACGTGAGCTTCTGGTCTGCTGAGAATTCACCAACTCAACTTATTTTCTAACACACCCATAAAATTTCCATCAAATAACTGGACAATGTGTAGTCGCCATAGACAGGGAGTGATGAGGCCACCCCAACAGCACATCCATTAAATGTTCTCCCAATTAGATTACAACTATAAACAGTAGTAATATTAACTAGTCTAGTAACATACATATATACACACCTTGCATTTATTATGTCATATTCATGCATTTCTTTCATAATTGCAAAACCTTTCATATGTTCTGGCCAAAATAAAACCTTGGTTCAGAACAAATAAATTTAAAGAAAATTACTATCCAAATTTTACACATCTCGAGTTAGTTCAGTGTGTTATAACATTTTATTACTATTATTAGACTTGTAAAATATCTCTGTGTGTGTATGCAAACCACCACAACACATTACATATCAATACCCTAGAATTTTTACGTAGCCACATTCATTAGAAAAAAAAAAGATAGGTGTGAGGTCGTAGTGGTAGCAAGAAGGGCCTTCTGAAAATTCACAGCTACACTTATCTCAGGAGCCTTCACAGCTGACCTCATGCATCACACTTAGTAATATCACCATCATACAATACCATCAGTCCACTACATGCTGCTTGAGTCTTTTTTTATCTCTTCTGGGTGAGTATTGATAGGATTCTCCTCTATTTTCCTGGAGCTTTCCCTGGTCTGGACTGTTGCCATAACTACAGGTGTTATAGGTTCTCCAAGGAAAACATACCTACACCCCAAAATCAAAGGGTAGATAGGGTCGTCCATCACTGCTGCTTTGATTTCTCCTTTCACATAGCGAGATCTTATGTTGATTCGGGCTATGGGTAATGTCATGGTTCTTGGTCCCTTGATCGGTCCTCTGATTTCCACGGTTTCTGTGGTTATCTGGTCAGGACTCACTAGAGAAGAGCACACAACTGAATCAAAGTCCAATCCTGTGTCATATAAACACAGTACTTGAGTGCCATTCACGGTCACTTCCTCACAGACAGGAGGGTGATGGAAGTCCTGACTTACTGCCATTTCCTTCCTTCCCTGCTTCCCTGTTGTAAGACATGCAGCATGATGAGGAGGATTCTTCCTTCTGCAGTCCGCAGTATTGTGGTTACTCATTAGACAAGTTTTACACCACTTTCCTTCCTTCCGGTAAGGTGTCTTATCCGATCTTAGAGGATTTTTGTCCTTTTGGTCAAATCTTTGTTTGTTGATTGTAGTATGGTCGTTTTGTTCATTTTTGGAATAGTTTTGTGATGATTTGAAGTTTTCACAAATATGATTCTGAGTTCTTTTCATATCTCACAAGCAGTGCCTGCTTCAGGATTTCATAATCTTCCTGGTCATCTCTTGAGAGCTTCAAATATACATCGTAGGCCACACCTCTCAATCCCTGAGACAGTTTAAGACTCCATTTTTCTTTCACTAAGCCATAGGTAGTGGCAAGTCTTTCGTATCTATCCAGGTACGACTCAATGGCGTCTTCTTTTTCAACAAATGGGTCCAGATGAAAATTCATGGCCCCACTTGAGGTGCTCTGGCTGGAGCTACTCTCTGAGTGAGGTGAGCTACCACCATTATTGCCAGTATTTGCCTGAATTTCAAGCTCTTTTAATCTCAACTGATGGTCTCTCTCTGCTTGTAATTTCCTTTCCTCAGCTTCAATTTTCTTTGCCTCATTTTCAGCCTCTCATTTCTTGGCTTCAATTTCTAATCTTTTGGTTTCTCTCTCAGCTTCCAGTCTTTTGTCTTCTCTCTCAGCTTCCAGTCTTTTGGCTTCTCTTTCAGCTTCCAGTCTTTTGGCTTCTGTCTCTAATTGCTACTTTCTTTCTTCCCTATCCATGTGTTTGTCCACTTCTGTAGTGACATACTGAGTAAGAGCATCACCTGTCATGTTTAATTCCTTACCCATCTGCATGATCGCAGTCCTGAACTTCACTAGATCAGCCATGGCGTTACTTAGATAGGGTATGTAAATTTACTATAACCAATATATTGTAATTAAACTTAATTAATTAAATGAACAAATAATTTCCGTGCAACTTTGTGAGCATCAACTATTTACTGAGTACTAAATGGTACTCCTCCTAAGAAAACGATAAAAAAAATCCTATTATAGAATTTTTTTCAAAAATTTGTTTCTTTAGTTATCTATGGGTGGCACAAGATAGAGTGTAGATAGATGATTAGACTAAGTATGGCTCAAGATATACAAAAATATCCCAGGAACGAGCCCCCAGTGTGGCGTGAGGTTTTTATTTGGCTGTAGGATCAGTATAGTACTGACAATTACAGAAATATAATTTCTGCAGAAAATGGTGAAGTCCCAGTGTCTGAGAGAACTACTGGTATCACAAATTAGTTACGGCTGTGAATGATCTGATCTCGAAAAAATTAGTAGAGAGGAGACCGACATAAAGTGCCACCTCCGCTGTGTAACTAACTGTGATATTAAAAAAAAAACAAGGAAACAGATTTCACTTAACAATGATAAAATTGACAAGTCGTTCAAATACAATTTCCTTATTATTTATTTAGTATATACACTATCTACTCTTGTGCTGAAGGGTGAATGTTGAAAAATGGAATGTAATGGATTTGTAAGTTTACATATGATTCACATATATTTATATATATATATATATATTACAAGTCTTCCAATTATAGGAAACAAATTTATATCAGCTGTGCTGTTAATCACTTATAGTAAATGTATCAGCTGTGCTGTTAATTAAGTATATAACATTTATCAGCTATGCTGTTATTATTGTCTCTTTCTACGCCAAATCACTTTCTCGTCACTGACACTAATTTTTGCTCACAATGCTGACAGAAATGGTACTAATGTGTACTCATCTCTTAGAAGTTCTTGGTTTGGTTGACACAAAACCGGCTGAAGATCGTTCCTTTAGCCCACCCAAGACTGAGGGGGACTAAAGATGTAGATTCTGTGCAATCTCTATGCTCCTGCGGAGTTCCTGTCAGCTGGACTGACGACCCACGATCTCAGTTTTTATGACACGAATAAAACCTGTAACAAGGAAAAATAGGGGCTAATTTCTGTCCTCAAGCCCACCTATTTCTATTGTATATGATATGAGCGTGTCTCAGTGTCTGCATGTAGGATGAATGACAACATGTCTCAGTATGATTTAGCAATTGCGAGACAAGACAGGTGTCTACTTGCAAAACATTCTTTTCTGATAAATTAATACATGGATACATTCAATAATATAAATTCAATACATGAATACATTCAATAATATAAATTCAATACATGAATACATTCAATACATGAATACATCCCATAATATGTACACCTAGGTGTGATACAACCATTTTCTTCCCCCTATAATATACCAGGCCCTCTCTGATACATGCTATACTAGCTGGTAACATATATCCTAACAATATTGTAATGTTCTTATGATAGAAGTATATGAGACGAGGACTGTTTGGTGATATATCAGGTGGGAGTTATATGGGACAATAGATTGGAGTTAGATGAGACAATAGATTGAGTCCTAACAACTACTGTTTTGGTTATATTTCAGTTGGTTTTATCTGAGATAACACTGAAGTTATAGGAGACAATAGATTGAGTTATAGGAGACAATAGATTGAGTTATAGGGGACAATAGATTGAGTCCTAACAAGGACTGTTTTGGTTATATTGCAGTTGGTCTGAGATAATAGATTGAAGTAATAGGAGACAATAGGTTGAGTCCTAACAAGGACTGTTTTGGTTATATTTCAGTTTGGAGTTATCTGAGACAATAGACTGAAGTTATAGGAGACAATAGATTGAAGTATGAGTCCTATTAGTCTTCGTCTATTCAATCATATTAGGAAATAAAATCATTTTACCTAATTCCCCCAAGATACAATCAGTAAACTGATACGTTCATATTAAAACAATATATGTTAAATATATATATATATCTACAGGTGTATCTGCTGTAGGCCTATTTTCCTACCAGTTTATAGTAAATTTATATTTACCCTCCAAGATTTAAACAGGCCAGATTTTGACTCGACTTAGCGAAGCAGGCTGCAGGTCAATGCTCTCAGGCAAGCAATAAATCAGGTTGACAGCTCCTCTCACACAGTCGGTCGTCTCTGGCTTCGTGTTCGGTGTTGCGTGCCTTTGCATAAAATCTCGCCCGATTATATAGGTAGGTGAATGCTTAAGCAAAGCTTTTGGTTGGTTCATGGCGGAGCAAGCTGATTGGTTTCCTGCCGTTTCGTCTTTTGCTCGTACAGCCTAATTTTATTCAGTTTTCTTCCGCCATCTTGCGTGAACAAGATGGCCACGACCCACATCCGAAAAAAACAGGGCTTAAGTTTTTTCCTGGCGTAACTTCTTGTAATTTATTCCTGCTCAGCAACTGTGCGTTGATTGGCTGGGCTCTCGGCATAGGAATTTAACAAAGTAGTGTGTTTACACAACTCGTTCCACGACAGTTTTCCCTTGTTTCCTGGTCACAACCTTTCTTAGTTTTGTGAGATCTGCATAGTACTGTCCATTAACTGTGTTGCCACGAGGCAGATAATCTTTCAAAAGGACACCTTGGGCGTCCCAAAAAACAGTCAGCATCACTTTTCCTGCAGATTTCTGCGCCCTCGGCTTGACAGATGTTGGGGAGCCTGGGGTTTTCCATTGCATGCTGGCAATTTTGGATTCGGGGTCATAATGGTGTACCCAAGTCTCATCTACTGTTACCATGGTCTCCAAAAATTTTTGACTGACACTTTTTGAGCAGCTGTTGACAGCAATTTACCCTCGTGTGCTTTTGTTCACGTGTCAACAGTCGCGGAACCCAGCGTGCACACACTTTTCTCATGTTCAGTCTGTTGTGTAAAATTCTATAAACTGTTTTTTCATTTAGTTTTACTCTACTAGCTATCTCCACCATTGTCATTTTTTGATCCTGGTCAATGACTTTCTTCACTCTTGTTGTATTTTCATCATTGCACTCTGAGGCTGGTCTACCAGATCTTGGCAGATCAGCAACATTTGAGCGGCCGCACTTAAACTGTTGACACCATTTTTTTACCGAAGTATATGAAGGACAAGAATCACGAAACACTGGTTCCATCTCCCTGTGTATTTCTGTAGGTGTTTTTCCCTGAAACATCAGAAATTTTATCACAGTTCTGGCCTCCTTCTTTTCCATTGTTTTGTCAAATCTTTGGAGCAGCAGATCCGGTCAATAGGGTACATTGCGCCGTGCACCGTAGCGGGAAAACCCATTGAAGAAACAAACGCGTACTTTACACATTCAGTGCAAATATGATGAACTTTAAATGTGCCAAGTTTCATCTTCCTCCTGTGATTCCTTCATGGTCAGGCGCAAGACTTACGTCAATCCCCTTGTATAAAGATATTTACATACAACAGACATTATGTCAATAGTACATTGTTACAAATTTTCAAGTTGATGTTAATCACTCTATTTAACTACTGGTACTGAGAGGCAGGGTGGGGATTTACATCATCCCACCGTTCTTTTGTTTCACTAGATTTGTTTATGTTAGTCTTTTGGAGGAACGTTTTTGTCTATACAGGAGATTTTTTCTTTAGTCGTGATAAGTTGTCCCAGGCCAGATATTTCACGTATCTGGATCCTGGAATCACAGCAGTTGCAGTTGGTTTGGCCAAACACTTCAGTCTCCTCTGGTCTTGAACTTCTTTAATACCAGCAGGTACCAGAGACTCTTAGAAATAGTGCTGAATTTCTCTATCATCGAGTACCAGCACCAGAAAAGTGCCAGCAGGAACCCCTGTCAATGCAAGTTATGGTTCTGTCTTAATATCAAACTAATTCCTCCTAATTTACATGTAAACATACATTCAATACAAAAGAACATGGTCAGCTCTCTCTCTGACAACCCTGCTTCTCCACTTTAGTTTGATGGAACAAATTGTACCAGTTTTCTTTTCTCTTCCCTAAAGGATGCTACGCCTCTGTCCTTCCTGCAGTAATCTTTTCCATGCAATAAGATAGGTGTAGTGTTCCTGTATGACCATCATATATATTGTCCTATAGTTTTAAACTTCTTATATAGTCCCTTATATGATGGATCAACATCTAGGCCATGCCTAAGTCTGCCATGGAACCATTTAATTGCAATCTTTTACATGGCCTTTTCTTTTTTCACACAACCTTTTTTAATTAAAAAGTCAATAAAATCAATCTTACCACATATCAAGGAAATATAAACAAGTAACGATGAATTAGGCAATAGAATATGGCACACTTTCATCACTGCCTCTGTTCAGACTGCTTTCTGTTGTTAGTTATTTTTAAAACAAAGCACAGGTCTGCTCATCGCTGCTTGCTCCTCTGAATATTTTGGAAAAAATGGCAGCGAGCAGCCTACTTTTCCTATCATGTAAAAAGCTTTGGCCAATGAGACCAAGCATCTCTTTTTTTTGAATGAAACCTTTTTATAAAAAATATCTCAAACCACTTTGCGTTACTACTACCAACTAGATTTGTATATTTAGGTTAGCCAATAATATTTCGGCTTCCTTCAAATTTCATCCAATCCACTTCATCGTATTATCTTAGCCTTTCTGTCACCTAATTTTTTCCCAAAAAATTATGCTATCCAATCTAAGCAGACATGACTTGACCTGACAGTATCTCCGATTCTCTATGTATTATTATCAATATTTGATTATTTACTGGACTATTTAGATAACTAACTACATATACTTGGTCAACAAGTCTTCAGGTACACGAATATATGATTTTTATGGGGCTAAGTGGCTTGGTTCAAAATTCTATCTTTTTTTTCTATGTTAGTAGTTTATTTTTAAACTACCTCCTGTTAAATTCTTTTTCCATGTACTTTCAAGCTAAATACGAGAGTATCTCGAAACACACGAGAATTACGTCATTCGCAACAAGAGCTAAGCGTGTTTTCATGACCGTAGTGTCCACATTTTCTTATCTATCCGTGCCCCTCCCCTCTACAATGTATTTTAGGCAAATACTTCATTGAACTTGGAAAAGTGGTACGTTTGTCTCAAGGTCAAATTTGAAAATTAGGGTACCCTTTTTTGGTTCGGCCAAGGCGTTATCAAATAATACGCTGAAGGCGTAGGCGACGACTACGATTCTCGCCGAAAATTTGTAGTACTATCCTATCTTTGACTTTATGCACTACACTGTTATATTCTAATTTAGATATTGTATTTAGAAGTTCACCACAATTACATCTTTTGCACCGCTACGTCAAGAAATTGAAGAACATTCACAAACATTCGCAGATCTAGTACATTATGTTATCCAGGTTAGTCAGAACTTTAAATTATCTCAGTTCTCTAGTTATTCAAACCTTTTTGCGAGTGTTAGGTACGAAATCTTTATGATTAGAAGATCACTCACGGAAAATCCACTTCAGTTTTACAAACTTATCCATCCATATAAAAAAATTAAGAGAGCAGTATTGTTGGAAATGCTTTAGAGTATCTAATCAGTTGTTTATAACAGTCACTAGGATGAGGAAGTTAGTTGATATTACGCAAATGTCTCCCTCTGGGATACATTTGTTTGGCCCTGGGACGTATGTGACCGCATGGCCTACCACGCTAGCATTATCCCTGCTAATACACTAGCATTTATACGTGCTATAATACTACATATAGGAATGACAGACATTAAAAGTAGATACGGCGTTTTCGCACAAAACGCAGTATCATAAAAAGTTCAGTTAGCAGTCATGGTTCTGAGAGGGCAAATGTAGGGCAGTCCCAGAAAATAATAATGATTGGGTGTTATGCGCGGAAAGTGTGAAGTGAGAGTTGTGATCTTGGGTTTTTTTTCATTTGTTAAGCTTTTGCTTATCACTAAACCTAACAGGGAAGAACGAACCTGGAAATGAAAAATTAGCAAAAGTCAAGAATCTCCATCTCAGGCGGAAGGCCTGTAGCACTTGAACAACAACAACATATAAGTGATTAGCTCTGATTGAAATTAAAATCACTATAACTACTTGCGCATTTAACTGACACTGGCACATAAACTTATTATTTCATGAACCATATTCGCGAGTCCCTAAGGGTCATTACATTTTCAGAAGAACCATGTATGAATATATATTATTCTTTTGTGGCTTAGTTCCCTACATATTTTTTTTTTAGTTATCTAAATTCTGGTCAAGAAAATATGGGCCTAACACTATATTCCCAACATGCCTCTATGGGAGTGCAACAGAATCTTTTACCGTTACCTTACATTGTCAATTCTGATGTTAGAACAAGAACGAATGAACGCACGAACTTTATTGTCAAGCAGTGCCGTAGATACAGGAAGGGGGGGTTTGAACCCTACCCCCTCTATGGGGGAAATTATACTGTACCGGTACCAAAATAGTGCATTAAAAATTTTTTTTGCTTTAAAATGCCCCCCCCCCCTTTTTTTTTATTATTAAGTCCTATCTACGGCCCTGTGTCAAGGGGCGAGTACTGGAACGCAGTCCTGTCTAATATACTGCCCTTTCTTTCTCTCATCTTTTGTACTGAATTCATTTATTCTCACATACATTTTACACATTAATTTCAAGTAATGCAACTTTGTAGAAGTAAAATAACAGCATACTCACATTCACAGTATTAAATTATAATGAAAAAAAAATATATTGAAAAGTATAAAAATTATGATTGAAACCTTCAAACGATATTATAAATTTACTTGGTAACATAATCAGATGGGGGAAAAGGGGGGGGGGGGGATCTAATAGGCAAACCAAGAGGCAAATGGGTAAATAATGTCACACAAATCCTACATCAAGACGGGCTCATACCATGACACTCTTGAGTCAAGAGCGGAAACAATCAGCTCCCCACGTTTCTTCATGGCAAAAGTGGTCAGGAAAAGTAAAAATAAATACATTCTGTTTGAACCAGAAACATACAGACTTTCATAAAATGATGTTTGCGCACAATTAAATGGTATAACAAGATCAATAATCAAGGAAACATGAGTCATGTGAGTAGTAAATAATCAAATAAATAAACAAAGATAATTAACAGGCACTCGTTAGACAGAAATGAGGACACTGGACAACAGAAAAGAAATATAAGTGATAAGCTCACCGGGAATCGAGCCAAGGACCATCCAAACGGCGCCATCGCCTTGCTGTGAAAGTATATCGTGAAAGGACGCACAGCCAATTAGCACCCGGGGTGCTAAGTCCCGGTGAGCCCTTCACTTATATTTCTTTTATGTTGTCTGGTATCCTACTTTCTGTTCAACGAATGCCCGTTTATAACATTTAGTTATGTATTTATTTATTTACTTGTTTATAACAAGATTACTCATATGAAAATAATGGAAACAGCCAGGCAAATACCAATTACAATAAGACGTGATGAAAACACACTGGTGCTCGAGAGGGCACAAATTGAGGAAAAAAACCAGCTGATAGTATTACAAGACAGTTCTTACTCTGGAATCCTCAAGGTAAAAGAAAAATAGAGAGACAAAAACACTTATGTAAAAGAGAACAGGAAGAAGGCACACTAGGGATAAGGAAGGCACAGACAGTCCTTGAACTGTTGCCCCAGGACTGGATCGCTTTGAGTGTATTTGTTGAAGGCCAGTGTCCCGCTGCGATCTGTAAAGTAATTCTGATTTCTATTTGTGAGAATATTTTGGGACAGGGCGCGGAAATTAAATGCTCTTCCTGAAAAAATTCACAGTTCTTAAGCACTGGCAGCTCCAGTGGTTTGTGGCTGGTTGTGGTATCTAAATAGGTTGTGCAGTTACACGTGCGAGCACATAACACAAAACGCGTTTAAAGATGACAATATCGTACACAGCAAAAATAGTACAGGTTATTCACTGTCAAGATCAGACTAATAAGACAAAACTCACGGTTTAAAATGGACAACTCACTATTTATAAAAACTGTATAATTATCTACATACTTAGTCGTTCCTCTTCTACCGTGAGGTAGAATTACTTCAATACTCGAAATTAATCACCTGTTATAAATATACCAACCAATGGCATTAGCAGAGCATTGAGTCATCTTTGGCTTATGGCTACCTTTAAATAAGTTTTCACGTTCTCCATCGTGTAAAGTAACACCTTTCCGATTCACATATTGTCATAGATTTAGTAACCACTATCTCAATCAGTTAGTTCGTTTCACTGAAAGGGATGTTAAGATCACTTAGTACCAAGAATTGACAACTCTAGTTGTCTTGGGGCTACCCAAAGTATCACCTTCGGGGTTATCTACGCATTCACATGTAAGCATATTTTCCCAATGCTGTGCCGGAAAGATTTGTGACACATAAACTACATTAGACAATTATTTCGCATTCTTGGCGATGGCTCCCAGTCATCCCGCCCCCCCCCCCCCCCCCCCCCCCCCCCCCCCCCCCCCCCCCCCCCCAAGCTCAGAGTGGATAGGAAGGTGAAACGCGCGTATTAAGGACGTAGGAGTAACAGAGACAGAACTGGCGGGAGAGAGAGAGCTTATGGAAGGTAAAATATACGCTCATAGCGGTTATAATTTATTTATGGAGACTTGCTATATGTCACACTTAAGACACGGAAGAAAAGTTTTGGTTATTAAAATTCTGATGGGGGTCGGTCCCACTTTTCACACGGAACGAGCAACCACTGCAACAATCACTTCTTCATATAAGCGATATCTAAGGGGCACGGTTGTTGAGGAGTCTTTCTGTCTTCCACCACAGCATATTTGCATGTCTTAGCTTTTGGTACAGACACAGACAATCTATCTCACAAACACATATACACACACAAGCACACAGATACTGTATCTGTCTCAAGGAGCTCCCTTGATTGGTCGAATCCTGACTTCGTTTCGTGAGCGCTGAACCCCTGTTTCATAATTCACAATACACGTGACATGTTTACGTCCTTGTTGTGTTAGTGCAAACAAGGAATGCGAGACAACAGCTGCAACAATATCGCCAGTTGAAGGGGGGCATACAAATGAAATTAGAAAACAACAGAGAAAGACACAGCCGCCAGCGCTGAATGGAGAAAAGTTGAGTGAATAATTGAACAAAAAAATTCTATTTAAAAAAAATGAAGTTTAAGCTTGAAGTTAGTGATAAGCGGGCTTTGTATCTCGTATGAAACATGTTCTTGTTGATGGCTGATAAGAATTGAAATTAACTTTAAGAAGATTCTTTGCTCTGGAGGACTGAGGGTGGTAACGGTAGTGCTGAAGTGTTAGTAATGGCTGCTGCTGTTGTTGCGACAGTAACATAACTTTACTACAACAGCGTCGGTAGATGTTATTCAAATACACAAGCTGCTGTTGTTGCAATGCTGTGGGGTCGAATGATGGGCAAAGCGGGCTAAAGTCTTATTTTACATTCTTTCCACACGTTTAATGTAGTCATCGTCAGTATGCTCAAATTCTGGGACTCAAGAGCCTCCTGATGAACCACGAGCAGGAGTTATGGGACGCACAAGTCTATTGTTCCTCCTTTAACACCGTTTACTTTTCACTCACACGTAGGAAATAATGCACTAAGCACATCACGTGATCTTTCACCCTGCCAAATTTTAAGAATGACTGCTCGGGATAAATCGCACAACAGAACCCTAGCAACAATATTACCTTTGTTACGTAAATTGAAAACGGAAGTGGCTTAATTGGCGTTTTGATAATATGTATGCGCTTATAATGTGATCATGTGGAGTCCTTTTCTTTCTTTTTCTTCTTCTTTTTTCTTTTCCTTCTTTCTTCCTTTTAAAGAAAATCTGAAAAATTTAAGAAGTAACTGGAAAACTGAGTTCATCTTCACCTTTATCCTCCTCTTTTTCTACTTCTTCGTCTTCATCATCATCATCATCATCATCATCATTATCATCTTCTATCTAATGACTGTGTCGCGAAGGTACGCAGGTTGGGTTTATTACTGGTTTTCGATCCAGTGCATTTACTCCGGCCTAATATACTGTCATTTGTGACTTCTTAGAGATGTCCGTGAACCATTCGGTGCATCGTTTCAGAATTTAGATATTTTAAACGTCAAAACGCCCCAAATTTTGGCAGATTTCGAAGCAGGGGGTTCCCGGAACGAAAGAGATATCAGAAGAGCCTAAAGTGTAAAGAGAAATATCTGAAGCCATCAACATAAAATATATTCCAAAGGCAGAGAGACAAATCCTTCTTGAAAGACGTAAAGGTTAAGGTCACTGGCAAAAGGGCAGCGGGGTTGTAAGAGTGATGAAAGCAAAGAGAACAAAGGGATGTAACCTATGGGAACAACGAGTACAGTAGACAGAAAATTTACAAAATCCCTTATAGCTAAGATTTTGTGCTCAGATTGCAATCGATTGTATGTGGATATAATAGTAATATGCAAACTTTTCTAATGCAATGCCATAAAACATGCATCAAGTGTAATCAATACTGCCACAATGTTGACCGACATTTTATTGATTAGTTAATAACAAATTTCTAGATTATTATTAATGATAAAAGGCTATAGTCATGATTAACCGATTTAAAAAAGTTATGATCACCAACGGGCTGATCACCCGTTTGCCAGTCACTTCGATTACGGAAACAACAGCAAATGGATTGATTTGCCATTGCCCTAAAGACGCCAATAGGCGTGATGGGAAACAATGGCAAAGAAAACCTATCTGCTGTTGCCTTAAGACGCCACTAGGCGTAATGGCCACTGACTGCTTTGACGGTCGGCGGCTAAGGACGGAAGAAGAAGAAGAAGAAAAAGTTATGATCGCCACAACAGATTTGTTGCTGCTTCTAGTGTACATATTCTGTCACAGATTTGACATGTGATGAAATGGTTCACATTAAAAAAAAAAAAAAAACATAACCGTAACGACAGAAAAGGTGGATAACACGAGAAGCAGAGACAGACAGAGAAAGTTATGTATAACTTTGATGGTAGTAGATCACATAACGAAGGGGGCTGACAGATTGGCAAAGGATGGTGGAAAGGTACTTCAGCCTGATACAAGCATAACTTTCGAAGAGTTGTATAAGCAGCAGATACAGGAACAAGTGGGATGCAAGCATCCAGGCTACTAAAAAAAATTATGCATATTTCTTCCCTCAGCAAAAGAGAAAAAGTGGTAATCTTCAGACTCCGTATGGGCCACAGCTAATTGGGATACCATTTATTCAACAAGCTAAAGATAGGATCTACCGATGAGTGTTACTGTGGCACCGATAAAATGACCGCTAAACATCTTCTTCAAAGATGTCCAACAAATGAGACATAGAAAAAGCCCATATGACCGTCTCCCGTACCATTCCTAGAAAAACTGTATGGAGATACAAATGGTCTCACGTTTACCACTGCTTTCTTTGAAAATATTCAAATAGACGACCGAGAGCGTACACAGAAGAAGTAGAATGTAGGTTTCAATCATGATTCTTGTACTTTTCATCATATTTTATTTCATAATTAGATACTGTGAATGTGAGTTTGCTATTATGTTACTTTTACAATGTTGAATTCCTTGAAATCGATATGCAAAATACATGTGGGAATAAATTAATTCAGCATAAAAGATGAGAGAAAGGAAAGGCAGAATGTTAGACGGGCCTGCGTGGCCAATTCTCAACGCTTTGAAAATAAATTTAGTTCGTTCCTTCTATTTTTTTTTTTTTTTTTTTTTTTTTTTTTTTAAACCAGCGGCACTTGGGCTTTCAGCCCTTCGGCCCAATGACATATCATTGCGAGGCTGGGGAACCTGAGGACTTTCCTTCCAACCCGGTCAGGAGCTTCGCTCCTTCCCATCCACAGAGGGTTTATCACAGGAGCCGTTCAGGCTATTCAGTCAAATTTCCGGCCGTAAACATTTCTTCAAACGCCGACGCCCGGGTTTGAACCATGAACACCTGGTCGCCAGTACAACGCCGAAGCCATTACACCAGCGCCCTTGGGGATTCCAGAACACGGATTGTCTTGTAATGCTATCAACAGATTTCCTCCATATGTGCATTATCGTCAGCTAGAGAAAGCAAATGGTATTTATAAGTCAACGATTCAATATTGAAACAACAGTCAATAAAGAAAATGTATGAGGAATTGAGAAGATTTGACGACACTTTGTTTAAGAAACATCACTTCGCCTTCAGCATCACGTGGACAAAGCTCAAATCTTGGGAGTGCCCAATCCTTGTTTCGTGTGCTTCTTGTCTTCTGGTCATCATCATCACTTTCATCATCATCATTATCATTATTATACTCTCGTTTTTCGTTCGTTGTGGAGCATGGTCATACCACTGAAGATAGCCCCGTTGAAGAAGATTGTATCAAAGCAGACCCCTGCAGCCGTAGTTTCTATGACAATTTGTTTACATGTTGAGTTTTCCAGTTGGATGCACAACTCCTGTCTTCTGGTACTTATTAACCGTTGTTCTAGTGATCATTATCGATAAATCTAAGATTGGCAAATCGGGTTGCACTACTATTATTAGGTTACAATTCGATACCCGACCTTATTTAACAACACGACGTGGGTCTTTTTCGATAAAGTCTGAGCGTGCAGCGTGTCTGTCTGTCTGTATCTCCCTCCCTCTCTCTCTCTCTCTCTCTCTCTCTCTCTCTCTCTCTCTCTCTCTCTCCCTCTCTCCATGTGTGTGTTTGTTTATGTTCATGCAAGTTTCACAATGATCATATATATATTCAGGAAGCCAGTCATTACAAGACAGTTCTTTTCTTGGAATCCTCGGGGTCGGAGAAGTAGAGAAATAAAAAGGCTGTAACATCTGTATTGTGCCTATTCCTGTTCCATTTGTTTCAGGCAAATCAGTACATTTGGATCACCTTATTATACTTAGTTACTTACGTAATCGTTCCTCTTCTACCATCAGGTATAGAGGTTTGGAACAGAGAGCGCCATAATATCCTATTGGCTGTCTTCCTCATGACCTGGTTCCATTCTAGTCCTCGGTCCTTCAAAGATTGTCTAATGTTGTCCTCCCAGCGGACTCTGGTCGTCCTGGAGGTCTGGATCCCTGGCTCTTAGTTTTCCATGCTTGCCGTGGTAGCCGATCTTCTCCCATTCTGCAGACATGGCCAAACCATCTCAGTTGAGACTGTTCTACTTGGGTCTGCAGGGGTTGGGTTTTTAGGCCTTGACGTATCGTCTGGTTGCGGACCATGTCTCTTCTTGTTACTTCAACCACCTTCCTCGGATACCTAATTTCTGAGGTTTGGATCTGGCTTTTATGGGTTGTAGTCATTGCCCATGACTCGCATCCATACGTCAAGACTGGGACATATGTGACCATCTTTTCATTTTAGTTGAAAATTCATATTTGGTGTTGGACTTGATTTAATTTATTTCCCTGTATTTCCCAAGTGCAGTAAAAGCCCATCATGTCTTCTGTATTCTTATTTGGTTATCACTATCCGAGTCTCCATATTTATCTGTGTTGCTGGTAAGGTATATGTACGAGTCAAAAACGTGTAAAGGTTTTTCTGCAAGCTTAGTATGGCTAACGTTTGATGTATTTACTTTCTTAAACTTTGTCTTGTCTCTGTGGATTTTAAGACACTATTTCTGAGACCTCTTATCCAGTATCCATATATATATAATCCCAGCTGTTTCTGTCACTAACGCTAAGGGATGCAACTTTGGTTGAAAGTTAGACATTAATTGTATTGTTTCCCTTATATGTACTCTCGCGAAAATAGTAACACTCGACAAAGAATACTCTCCCGAAAATAGTAACACTCGACAAAGAAAAGTGCGCAAATGACGGTGTGCACAAAAATAGTGATAGAACTGTGGTGATGCACAGTGGTTTTTTAAAATACTTTTGACTAAGTAAATTTGCCGTTAGGTATTGGTGCTTTTGAATTTAATTCCCGTCTTATGACGGGCTTTTACATTAGTTCTCAATATATCTTACATCTACATCTGATGTCTTCTCTCCTTTATTTTATTTTATTTGTTCGTCTCTTTGCCCAGTCTAGTTTTGGGGGGTTTCTTATGAAATAAAAACAAAAAATTTAGGACCACCGCTTCCTCAAGCAATGTCGTAGAAGGCGATAAATATGAGCTTCTGTAGAGTGCTGACAGATTGTTACAGAAACCACTGCTGTAATGGCATGTGAATACTTTGTACTGGCTTCCTGCAAGAAGGGCTAGCTACAATGGTGACTCCATGTTCCATGCGAAGCGATAAGAATAGTGATGATGTGGGCTTTCTATTCCAGTTGCTTGCTAAAGAATACTTTAGTTTGATACGTTGTTACCTACATCGTTTGTTTTATTTGAGGATAATTTTTCTTCTTTTCGTTTATTTAACGTAGTCTATAATAGCTGTCTTTACTTTTTGCAATCCTTGTCGCTGCTTACGTCTTTATAATCTTTGTTGTTGCTGTAATCGAGATTTTACGAAGACTCTTGCAAATGGAGATATACGAGAGATTTATGCTTTCAACACTGTTTTTAATGGCGAACTTCGGTAATTGATAGAATAACAACTCTTTTTTTTTCCCAGACTCCATAATTATCAAAATTAATTACGGGAGTGTTACTTAAACGGAATTCTTTATGCCTGGTATACTGCTGAGCTATGAAGTTTTGTGCAACTGGAGAAGCAATCCTTTATCTTATCTCTTGGGATACGCCTCCAGCCCTGTCTCTCTTTTTCTCTATCTCTCTGTCTCACTTTCTCTTTCTCTCTCTGTGCGTGTCTTTAAATTTCATATTGCTCGCTCTACCACTCTAAGCGTTCATAACTATCACTTACTGAACTTAAAGCATATCACGTATTGTTCTCTCTTTGCCCTCTCTCTCTCTCCCTTTCTGTCTCTAAATCTGTAATATATTCACAGCTTCTGTAATTTCAGTCTCTTTTTCTCTCTCTTTCACTCCCTCTCTCTCTCTCTCTCTATATATATATATATATATATATATATATATATATATATATATATATATATATATATATATATATATATATATATATATATATATATATATATGTGTGTGTCTTTAGATTTAATATTTATCTCTGTCTCGCTCTGTCAACTTTCACAACTATCTACCACTGAACTGGCATATCACGTATTTCTCTCTTGATTACCTGACTCCCAACTCCATACTACGGTTCCTTCATTCTTTGCTTCCCTCCACAAATTAAAAACAAAAAAGATAAAACACCAGTGCAGACCGCTTTCCGAGGTCTCTAGGGGTACCAAATACCAAGTGTCAAAATACGATAGAAAAACAAACTAGCTGTCATCATTAGATGTGTCTACAGTAATAAGTACTCAAATCGCAGGCCTTTACCATCCAAACATTTGTACATCTCATCTGGACATGTCAGCCAACACGGAGAGTTCAGATACTGGACCTGACTAAACACCAGACAACACGAAGGGGGAAAAAAAAGATACTTCGTTTTTAAGATATATTCCAGATGCGGTCGTGAATTTTAGAGGCAATCATGTCCCGTTTCGCTCCCTATGTAGCATGGAGCCACCAGTACTTGCCAACTTGCCAACTTGCCAACTTGCCAACTTACCAACTTGCCAACTTGCCAACTTGCCGACTTACATTATGCATGAAATTTGCACCAACTCATGCATGTTCTCTTACAGCTAATGCTCCTGTAGCAATATGTGTCACGTGATGAGGATACCAGATTCGTACATAACCTTATATTACTGATCTCTTACGATACGCCCAAAGAAGTAGTAGCTCTTTTCTTTCTTATTCCCCTTAGAGACCCCCGGCCCCGGGAACTATGTGGGACCGGGCAATACCTTGTACAAAGACACGATGAAAATTACTAGTCATCACGTGATAAAAGGTTTCTCCCAAATTGAAAAAGAAAATATTAATGAAATAATAAATAAATAACAAAAACTTTTACTGAGTCAATTTTACAATAGAGCGATCCAATCCAAACACGAGAAGTTTCGGGTATTAGTCTGTGTCAGCCACAAATTGGATTTCCCACTTTAATCCTTTACCTGTGGCTCTTCGTCTTACACATTTTTTTTTTTCCCCCACAGACGTAACGCTAGCGGTACATAGATAGTTTAAAGAAGTGTGCGAATTGAAGATACAGAGAAGGTTTATGTTAACGCTAGTTGGTAGTTAAAGAATGGTAACCTGGCAATTGTGTTTTTTAACTTTAAAAAAGAGTAAGGAAATTGGTGTGCTTCACTTTTGTCATGTAAAAATACATTTAGGATATTAAAAAATAAAAAATTTCACGATAGTAAACTTGACAATAGAATAAAGTTGTGCACCTATTCAGTTAGCGCTCGTCTCTCGCGGCAAAAATGCTGGGTTCGAATCACGATACCGACACGCTCCAGTCTACCCAGCTGTAAATAGGTACCTGACTCTGCTATTTGAATTAGGGAAGGAAAAAGCAGCGAGGAAGGGAACTGGTCGCCACATCTCTCGATGCTGAACCTAGTATAATGAAGTCTCTAATATTTCACTCCCCTACGGCAGTATATGCTATAGGTCTACCGTTACCTGTTTACCTATTCAGTTATATATACCTGTTGATATTTACCATGTATGTGTGTCAATTATTTCTGCTTATTTCCTTTATTTTATTTACAGTGTTGTACAGCCTGGGTTTTGCTGCTGCGTATTCTCTCACAAAATGATGTCGTCACGAGAACAGAGACTAACGAAAAGTTCAAAAGTAAACCACCAGTCGTGTATACTATCATCATGTTCCTTTGCGCTCTCTAGAGAACATAGGACTATCAATACAGCCTGTCTCTCTCCCCCCCCCCCGCAGGAAGCCCGCACCAAACAGTCACACGCTCTTTCAGCGTTGGTTTCTGTAGCATCTTATTTGACATAATGAGGTTGGCAGCCAGTGGCGTATCCTGGTAATGCGAGCTAGGCGTGCTGCTACTTAAAATGAATATGTACGCCTACTATTTAACTTCTTCCCCTCTTAATTTAAAAATCAACTATATTCAATTACGCAACGATAGTTACTGGGGTATATGTCAATTATCTCCGAAATACTAATTAACTTACAACTTGAAACTCACTGACACTGTAATAATCTGCATTTCCGGCAACTAACAAAAATTAATCACACAAAAAAAACACTGGATGGACACAGCTGATTTTTACAACTCGAGAGCTGCAAGACCACCGCACGCATGTTCGTATTGTATTGACGTATCTGGCCATGACCCCGATCCACACAAACCAATCTTCAGACGTGAATCCGAAAGGTGCAGCACGCATTGTGACGGAATTACCCGAGAAACTTCGGGCGATTGTAACCAACCAATAAAAACTGCACTATAAAACGCGTCTTGGAAACTGAAACAAGATATTCTCGTAGATTCTATGCGGGAAAATCCGTTATCCTGATGTGTGCGGTCCGAAAGCAGAACTTTAGAAGAGAAATATTTTATAGAATAATAAATTAAATTTTTATTTTCCTTCGGGCATAGGTGTGCGCAGCACGCACAGCACACATAGAGAATACGCCACTGTAATGGCAACCCCATGTACAACCTCATATTAATCGCTTTGCACGACATACCTCAGGTCGCAGTTTCTCACCAGAGACCCCCTGGAACTACAGGGGGTGGGGGGGGGGGGGAGGGAGTGAGAGATTCTAACATGACATTAAATGCACGATTCTGCAGCTTTGATAACACAGCTTTAGTGACGACTGTGGGAGGTCGGCTAAAAACAGCGAGGTTCCAAAAATGATTGAATGACCCTGGAAGTCGCAGACGTGGATCAAAAGATAAAACAGAAATCTGTTTGGATGCAGTTCTTCTTGGGAAGGCCATTGGGCTACACCTGTGCCTGCTGTGTTATAAGAATAGGTGATTAATGGTGGTCAGTTGTGATACTGTTGAATGACTACAGGTAACGGAAGATGGTCAGTTGTGCTATTGGTATAGTCGGACTACAGTAGGAGATAGATTGTCAGTTGCGTTATTGGTATTGTCTGACTACAGCAGCAGATAGATGATCTGTTGGGTTTTTGGTATAGTCTAGCTACAGGATAAAGAGAGAGGGATAGTACCTCACGGTGAGAGACAGCCATGTCCTTTTTAGGATAGTCAGGATCCTATTTGGTTCTCCTCTCTTTATCTAGCTCATGTATGGCTCCTCGAATACCGCTTGTGTACGGCGGTGGCCATATCCCGGGCAACAGTCTTGGCTGACTGGCTAAACTACATGGGTGGAGTAGGAGCAATCTTACTCAAGGGAATGTCCATCCCTAGTACACAAAGACTGAGACGGTGAGTGAGGCGGAGGAACCTGAGAAGATCAACGGCTCACAAAGCGAAACAGCAAAGTGTGTTGCGCACTAGAGGCGTGTCGGACATAGAAAAAGACAATGGCTAGCCACCGTGGAAGAGATTGGGGCCTTACCACGTACTTCCTACAGAACGTAATGGGATCACAACAGCAAGATAAGAACCGATATGTAGAGAACTCTCTGTCCCCTGGGGAAGAATCTACTGTACAAATTAACAGGGAAGAGGCAACTCCTCTAATGAGTAAGGAAGTACATAATGACGAGTGTTCCTTAAATTCTGTTGAAAGGGAGCATTCTGAGAAAGACCACCTAAAAAACTAGTAGGAGAAGCCTAAAAATAGGAACATGGAATGTTAGAACTCTAAACGGAGAAGGAAAGCTTGACAATCTTATATTAGAGGCAACAGACATGAAACTCGATATACTGGGAGTTGCAGAGGCAAGACTTTTAAATACAGGCTACATAAAAAGAGACCAGTACACGCTTATACACTCAGGAGGAGAAAAACATGAAAGAGGGGTAGGAATGTTGATAAAGAAGGAGTTAGAAAAATATGTATGTGGATACTGGACACACAATGACAGAAGGATGTTACTAAAGATGAGAGCAAAGCCATTCGACATATCAATCTTACAAACATATGCACCAACTAAAGATCATAGCGAGGAAGAAATAGAAGAATACTATGAAGAGCTACAAAACACACTTAAACCAGTCAAATCTACAGATGTGTTGATAGTAATGGGTGATATGAATGCAAAAGTAGGAAAAGGAAAATACAAGAAAATAGTAGGACAGTATGGATTAGGGACAAGAAATGATAGAGGGGACAGACTTATCCAGTTCTGTGAAGAAAACCAGCTGGTCATATGTAACACCTTTTTTGAACACCATCCAAGAAAATTATACACATGGAAAAGCCCAGGAGATGTAACACGAAATCAAATCGACGATATCATGATAAAACATAGATTTAAGAACAGTGTCACAAGTGCAAAGACACAACCTGGCGCCGACATAAATTCAGATCACAATCCAGTCGTCATCAAAGTAAATATAAAGCTGAAAAGAGCAGGAAACAGAAGACAGGAGGAACCCCAGATAGAAATATCAGCGCTGAAACAACCAGATATAAAACAGAAGTATTTAATCGACGTCAAAAATAAATATCAACAGTTATTGACAGAAAGCATGGAGCAGTATAGAAGAGAAAACCCAGAAGAAAAAGCAACCGCAAAATGGGAATGCTTAAAAACAAGCCTACAATCAGCAAATGCAAATTTACCTAAAAAGGAGTCTAAGAAAAATCAAATTTGGATGACAGATGACATCTTGAATAAAATGGCAGAAAGAAAGAAAGCAAAAAAAAAAAAACACTCCAGAATATAAAACAATAGACAATGACATACGTACTATGTGTAGAGAAGCAAAAGAACGGTGGATAGAAACAAAATGCAAGGAAATAGAAGACTTGGAAGCAAAGCACATGACAAGAGATATGCATGAAGAAATAAAGAAATTATCAAATCGGTCGCGGTTTGCACAAGGAGGAAGCTGTATCAAGAACAAAAATGGTGTAATATTACTTGATGAGAAAGACATATCAAACAGATGGGCAGAATACGTAAAAGAACTATTCGAGGACAACAGAGGTAAAAAACCATCACCAGATTCTAACGAAGGCCCAAACATTCTCAGATCAGAAGTAGAGAATGCCATTCATATGATACAAAAAGGAAAATCAGCAGGCATGGATAACATAAAAATTGAAATGATAGAAGCTCTGGAGAGCTTTGGTATAGATACAATCACAGAAATATGCAACGATATATACAATACAGGATATATACCACACGACATGAAGACATCAGTTTTTATAACATTGCCCAAAAAACCAAATGCAACAGAATGTTCAGACTTCAGAACAATCAGCCTGATGAGTCATGCAATTAAGATACTGCTCAAAATCATACAGGAAAGAATAAAAAGTAAAGTAGACAGCGAAATCCAAGAAGAACAGTTTGGTTTTAGACGGAACAGTGGAACAAGAGAGGCAATATTTTGCCTTAGAATATTAGCAGAAAAATATACAGAGGTCCAAAAAAGTATGTATATGTGAATCATTGACTATAAGAAGGCTTTTGACAGAGTCCATCATGAGAAAATAATTGAATGCCTCGAAGACATAGGTATTGATGGAAAAGATATAAGAATACTCAGTAACCTTTATTGGGAGCAAACTGCCACAGTAAGATCTGGAAGGAATTATTCACCATACATAGACATAAAAAGAGGTGTCAGACAAGGTTGTGTGCTGTACCCTTGCTTATTTAATTTATACACCGAAAAAATTTTCAAACAGATACAGGAAATACCAGGACTGAACATCAGTGGAAGGTCAATAAACAACCTTAGATATGCAGATGATACCGTGTTGTTAGCTGAAAGCGAACAGGAGTTACAAGAACTAGTGAAGCAAGTGAACAGCATAAGTCATGAATATGGACTCGACATTAATATTGAGAAAACAAAAACTATGATAATTAGCAAAACAAACGATAAACCCACATTAAAGATAAGCGTAAATGGGAAAATCCTGGAACAAGTCAAGAGCTACGTATATCTTGGTCATATAATAACAGAAGATGGCAGATGTGAAACAGAAATCAAGAAGAGAATAGGAATGGCCAAAGCTACATTCAACAACATGAAACATATACTGACATCCAAACAGTTATCTCACACATTAAAACTGAGAATCATAAAGTGTTATATATATTCTGCATTTCTGTATGGTGCAGAAACATGGACGATGAATAAGCATTTGGAAGAAAGAATTGAGGCTCTTGAAATGTGGATATATAGAAGAATGGTGCGTATCTCATGGAAAGAGATGAAAACAAATAAGGAGGTCCTAGAAATCTAGGTATGAAAAGAGAACTAATGAGGGAGGTCAAAGTTCGGCATTAAAATACTTTGGCCACATAAAAAGGCATAACACCTTGCAGAAGACCATAACAGAAGGGAGATTTGAAGGCAAACGTGCAAGGGGAAGACAACGCTATAAGTGGGAAGATAACATCAAGAGATGGACAGGAAAGAGTCTATCAGAGTGCACCAGCAAGACAAGAGACAGAAGACGTTGGAGATCCATTACAGCCAACCTTCGTTGTGGAGATGGCAACTGATGATGATGAACTACAGTAGGCGGAAAATGATTAAGTGTGTTATTGGTAAACGAAAAACAATGATGAAATTTGTACTTTAGATATGCATACAATAGACGTTATTTAAAAAAGTATAGATATTTTAGAAAGTGATGTGATAGATAACACATGACGACATTAAATACACAGTTTTTAATGTATGACAACTTACAGAACCCTTGGCGATAACAAATGTGATACAGATGGGTTTTTTTTCTTGTCACCGTTTTTCCTTTTACCTGCTGTAGATTGGATGAAACGAACATCGTCGGCATTCAACGTGAGAAATGAAATTCAGTGGAATCTTGACCATAGATGGACATTCTAGATTCTGCCTATCGCTTTGCCTTTCTATCAAATAACCGAAACTAAATGCAGGACTGTGACAGACGAACTCATTGACCCTGAAGTGACCCTGAAGTGTTGGATGATATGGTACGACCCTTCGTAACGACCCCTTTGGATAACATCAGTGCCCCCGAATATTGTAACTTTTCGTCAAACGGGATTTTTCTTTTCACCTGGACTCATTAGCTATGCAACCGTTCCACACGTTTGCTGATTAATATGTGGACAGTTTATCTACCGTTCATTCTGGTCATCGCATTGATTTAAGGAGAGATTAAATCACGCCCATGAACATCTCTTGAGCAATCATATGCAGTATTTTCATTAACTTGCCCAGAGAGGGCGGCACCAGAATCAAACAGATAGTAGCGACCACGATCAAAGACAAAGACTGGGGGATTTCAGGAAAGACTAGCGCCACGATCAAAGACAGTAGTGGTCCCTGAAACGAGCGACGCAAGTTTCTTGCCGGTATTTCGCATCTCCGTGCCAAACGCAGAACCGATCGCAGTGAAAGCGAACGGGGAAAGCCGGAACGGACGCAGCGAACGGCGATACAGAAATCCAGGGGCGGCATCTCTCTTTAGTCTGGCGGTCAGAACCCCCAAAGTGTCCTGAGATCTAAAAAGGTGTCAATTTTCTCATGTCCCACTCATCTTGCAATTAAGTTAGATATATACAGACCACGTAGAAATACACTTTATCACTCGTTGGCCAGACCTTGACAGAAGCACTAGCTATATTTGAAATCTTGTTATAGATTTTCCCCTGGATTTTTATATATATTTGCAGTGAATTCTATTTCTGTGCAAAACGGTAATATGTATATTGTGTAAAGTGATCAGTGGTCTAGTTCGTTCATTCTATTTCACTGGATTTTGTGTTAATTTAAATCTATTAAATTAAACCATCTCAATAGTTCCAGTTATAAATGTAATGATATATCTGCTATATTATTTCCAAAAGATAATAGAGGCTGTAATGCTTAAATTAACTTTTAAAGACGCGAAGGAATTTATAATTAATAAATTTAGTTAAGTCCTATATTTATAGATGTGTGGTTTAACCATTAGAACTCGCGCAGTGTTTTATTAAATACATAATTAAATACGCGAATATATATATATATCTATGAATAGTCTTAACGGGAAATTCATCGCGCTTTAGAATGTTATTTGATTTTTCGGTATATTACATGTTTCTTTTTCTTTCATTCAGAGTGATCGTAACCTTTGCAATCCAAGCAATAAAGAAATCCTCTTAAGAACTTCCAGACATATTGATGAAACATTTTTTTTTTTAAATTTAATTTTGTGGCGGTTCGATGCGACCTAGCTATCATAATTACATGAAAGAAAGCCTACCAAAGACTATTTAAAGAACAATCATCATATTAAAATTACAAATCTGTAAGATAAACTGGAACTCCGCCTATGCCGGTCCCAAGCCCGGATGAAAAAGGAGGAGGGCGGCCTGCATGGAGGCCGTAAGGAGGCAGCCCCTCCACCATGCAAAGGCACACCAGGCCAATCACCTGTTTGCTTTAAACCATGATTACAAGTAACACAAGAGAGAAAACCGGACTGATTCTAAAGGCGACGAACTGGAACGGACTACGGACTACGACTTATGGAACATGGAACACAAGAAGTATAAATGGGAAGGAAGAGGAGCTGGTGGAAGAGATGAGGAAAGCAAAACTAGAAATCCTGGCTATAACGGAAACAAAGAAAAAAGGACAAGAAGTCATGGATCTCAATGGCAACACGCTGCTCTACAGTGGTGTACCCATATCCGAAAGAGCTAAAGGGGGCGTGGGTTGCATTGTGGCCCAAAATCAAAAAGATAGTATCAAGGGGTGGAACTTTGTCTCAGAGCGCATTATGGTTGTGAAACTAAAAGAAGGAGAAACCATAGTCAACCTGGTCATAGTGTATGGGCCAAATGAGGATGAGAGAGCAGAGGTCAAGGATGAATTCTTCGAGCTGCTTCAAAGGACAGTGGATGACTGCCTAGATGAAGTTATCATGCTCGGAGATTTTAATGCCAGAGTTGGAAATGACCATGCTAGATGGGGTGGAGTTATCGGAAGATATGGAGAAGATACTCTCAATGACAATGGAAAGCGACTCCTTAGATTCTGCAGTGAACAGAATCTGATCATTACAAACACAAAGTTCCCCCATAAGCGCATACATGCATACACTAGATGTGAACCAACCAAGAATGAGAAGTCAGTGATCGACTATGCCATTGTTCGGAGAAGCTCATTCAAATATGTCCGAGATGCAAGAGTCTGGAGGGGGCCAGAGATTGGAAGTGATCACTACCTGCTAACAATCAAACGAACAACTGAAAGAGTTGCTCAGCCTAGGAACTGCTCAACATCACGCAAGAAACCAAGTAAACGAGCAGGAGAAATGAGCATTAGGACCTACAAGCTGAGAGAGCCAGAAATTAAGACCAGATATCAGGGGCTTACTGCTGCAGCGGTGAGCAACACAGAAGAACAACCTGATGACTTGGAAACCCTCTGGATTAAATTCAAGGATATCATAAAGACAGCTGCTGCAGAAGCATGTGGTGAAGTCCGACTTGGGAACCAGAGAAAGAGAACACCTTGGTGGACAGAGGAAGTCAAAGAGAAAATAAGAGAGAAGAAAATGGCATGGAAACAATACTTAGGAGCTAAAAACACAACAGGACAAATGGAAAAATATAGAGAATATGTGACACTCAGAACAGAAGTAAAGAACAAAGTGCTAGCAGCAAAACAGAAGTCCTGGGAAGAATTTGGAGAAAAGCTAGAAAAAGATGCACAAGAAAACCAGAAATTGTTCTATAAGACCCTAAAGAACATGAGGAAGGAAAAACAATGCCCTCTCAAATTTTATAAAGGACAAGCAAGGCAAATTGCTTACTGCCCCGAAGGAAGTAATGGAAAGATGGAAAGAATATTTCTCAGAACTCCTTGATGGTGAGCAAGGTCAAACATCATAAATGATAACCACTAGCACAGAAGAGGAAACCAATGGTGATGAAGATGACATAAAGATGGAAGAACTGAAGGCAGCACTGGAGAAAATCAAGATGGGCAAAGCAGCAGGGCATGATGGTATAACACCAGAAAATGGTTAAGTACATGGGAGCATCAGGCGACCTGTTACTCTTAAGGGTCCTACAGGCAGCATGGTGCAACAAGACCATACCAAAGGATTGGGAGATCGCCATCATAACACCAATTTTCAAAAAGGGTGACAATCGACAATGTGGAAACCATAGAGGTACATCCCTTCTCAGTGTCCCTTGTAAAATCTACTCTAGAATCCTAGAACAGAGACTCCAACGCCTAGCTGAGCCACAATTGGATGAGGTCCAGTGCGGATTCCTAGCAAACCGAAGTACTCAAGACCTAATCTTCACTCAGACAGCTGAGTGAAAAGGCCATTGAGTATAAGAGTGAGATCCATCTTTGTTTCATAGATCTGGAAAAGGCGTTTGACAGGGTCCCCTTGAGCAAACTTTTGGACTGTTTGGCAAGGAAGAATATTCCAGCACCTCTGATTCATGCTATACAGAGCTTCTACAAGTCTTGCAGAAATTATGTGAGTACAGCAAACCATAAGTCAGAAAGAGTTCAGGACCACCACTGGTGTAAGACAAGGTGATATCCTATCACCTTACCTCTTCATACTCCTTGTGGACGACGTCATCAAGGCATGTAAGGAGAGAACAAGAAAGTATTCAGTGGGGTACTGGAAGATGAGACAGGTCTATATTTCAGAGCTGGCATTTGCTGATGATGTTGCCCTGATTGCTAAATCAGAGGCACATCTCCAATCCAACCTGCAAGTCTGGAAGGAAGAGCTGGAGAAGAGAGGGATGGTCATAAGCAGCTCTAAAACAAAATCCATGGTGATATCACGAGAAGAAAGAAGACATCAGATTAAGCTGGGAGAACAGGTCCTGGAGCAGGTCGACCACTTTAAATACCTCGGAGCTATTATAGACCGAAAGGGAGGCATCAAAGAAGAGTTGGCCACTCGAAAAGCAGCAGCTGGGAGACTTTTTTCAGGCCATAAATCGAGGATTCCTCAGCAAGAGAGAGGTTGGTAAGAAAGCGAAGATGGCTGTATACCGCTCCACCTATGTCCCAGTCTTGACATATGGATGCGAGTCATGGGCAATGACTACAACCCATAAAAGCCAGATCCAAACCTCAGAAATGAGGTATCTGAGGAAGGTGGTTGAAGTAACAAGAAGAGACATGGTCCGCAACCAGACGATACGTCAAGGCCTAAAATGCCACCCCCTACAGACCCAAGTAGAACAGTCCCAACTAAGATGGTTTGGCCATGTCTGCAGAATGGGAGAAGATCGGCTACCACGACAAGCATGGGAAACAAAGAGCCAAGGATCCAGACCCCGAGGACGACCCAGAGTACGCTGGGAGGACAACATTAGACAATCTTTGAAGGACCGAGGACTAGAATGGAACCAGGCCAGGAGGAAGACAGCCGATAGAATAGTCTGGCGCTCTCTCTTCCAAACCTCTACACCTCACGGTAGAAGGGGAACGACTAAGTAAGTAAGTAAGATAAACTGGAAGTTGAACCGTGTCGGTAGCGATACTTGATTTACTGCCCTACTGTAAGAGAGTACATATTTTCCTGAACTGTGACGGCTTAAGTTTTTCCTCACATGATTAATAAACTTACCGGTCAGTTACTATCATCACGCATTGAAGGAATTTTACCATATCGGAAGATTAAAGAGACTTCTTCATTTTCACCCTTGTGTCGAACTGTGTCAGTGCCATCCCATAAACTCTTTTCAAGTTCGGCGATAAGTGAGAATAGTTGCTATCAGCTAACCTCGCAACATCTGGGGTGGGACACGGAAGTACCAGACCTTTTCATTTGTCAAGAGTGTAATTGCTGTTTATATAATTCTATTGGAGTGTCTGATGCTGTAATCGGTAAGTGTGTGAATATATGAGTGTGGATCCTCACGCGCGTGTATGAATGACAGGAAATTTAATCTTTTTTTTGTAACCCTTTTTGTTAACTTGCTTACCTGGTAATATAATTTTCTGTATACCCTGCATTGTTCCTTTAAGTGGGATAGTTGATAATTTGTTAACTCTGTTTAAAAACCCCTCCTTTAAGTGGGATAGTTGATAATTTGTTAACTCTGTTTTAAAACCCCTCCTTTTCATTTGCTTAGTAAAGGGAAAAACAGGATTCTTTCTACCACCCATACCTAATTTTGAAACACCTCTTTCAGAGTAATTAACTTCACTGTTAGGTTAACTTACCTATGTTCCTGATAACTATCTATCTTTGGACTGAGTTTATCTTTGTCTAATAAGCGGGACGGGCTTAGTCGATACCAATCTTCTTCACCCCCTCCCTACCTTGTTACTTGCATTTTCTGTAATTTTGATAATTCTTGCTGTAAACACATGATTATTGTAGTGATTGTTTTTTTTAAACTTTTATTAAACAACATAAACTTAATTGTTACGGTGTTGGACTACCCAAAGACCAAACTTTCCCCCTGTTTGTTTAATATAGTTTGTATCCACGTCGTCTGTGTGATTGAAGCACCAAATCGGTGTGAGCGCAGGTGTGTGTCTGGAAACTGGCAAATAATTGTTTGACCAGGTGAGCCTGAAGAGTAGATTGAGAGAAACGATTTGTCGTAAATAGATCTGTCTTTACTCTCCTCCAGCACTCTGTGAAGCAACTATTTACTCTCTACATTTTTATCACTGAGCTTTTTCACCATCATTCTACACTCTAAACCGGACTACTATTTCTAAGACTCTTTCTCTCAAAATAAATTTATGACAATATTTGTGGGCTGGTCCTGGGATCTTGAGCTACAGTTGAGGCAATCGCATTGCCGGGATAAAGATATTTTGAGTCTGATCTAAGTCTGGGTCTAACTAGATAGAGTGTGAGTGATCTGTCTTTGTGATTTATGGAAATAAATAATTAATTACACCCCTAGACAACGCCTTCTAGTATTTGGGTCGTCCACACAGCATATTTACAGGTTGTTTTCTTTCCACAGCAGTAGAAAGTACGGATAATCATAAATTCGGTTAGCTAAATTATCCTCTGGCGGAGAAAATTTAATTATTTCTTTATAAGATTTGCTGGGATTGCGTGATTGGTTTTACAGTCACTAAAGGTTTTTTTTTTTTTGAAGTTAAAAAGAGTTGAGCTTAGCTAAAGACGCCTTGTTCTGACTTTTTAAGTCTAGTTAACATCGTCTCTTCTCATAAATTGACTTCAGGGGCGAGTTTTGTGACGGAGAATTAAAAATTTGAGGGAAATTTTTTTTTTCCTTTTAAATTGTTTTAATATAAAAATTTTCTCTACTGTTAGTAAAAGTAGATTCTTTTCTAGTGAAACTTACCATTTTAGTGGCATAGTCGCTTGCGTTAAGAGTCTTAAGTGACAATAATAGCAGCGATAAGTTTGCACATTTCAAATAGGAGGTAACACAAGTAATTTATACTTTGTGTCTTTTTTTCTCGTAGCGGCTTTGAGTTTTTTCCCTTCTTGTTCTTTCGTGCTATTCTCTAGTCATACTACATCTTATTCTTTGACAATGGCAGAGAGAATAAAGATGAGATCCATCCTGAGGCTGGAAGCGAAAGAGGCAGGATTAGACGCAGAAGCGGCGAACCTGTTTATCAATCAGGAACTGGAAATATATGACGCGGAGCAACAAAGAGCAGAAGCAGAGAGGAATAAAGAGAAACAAAGAACAGAAGAACGCCTATTGGAGCAGAAGAAAATTGAGGCAGAGAACAAGAAAATTGAGGCAGAAATGGAAGCCCGCAGGGAAAGAGAGAAGAAGAAACAACGTGAGGAGAGAGACAGGGAAAGACAGCATGAACTGGCGCTTAAGGCTTTAGAGAGTCGGGGCGCCTCTACTTCGAATAACGGAGAGCCGTCTTCGCCCCAATCTCAGTCAATGGACCTCTCTAGCACTCAGTCTGCCCAATTAACTGCGATGTCTTTTGCTTTAGAGTCTTTTCCTAGTCCCAATGAGAAAATTGACAGCTATCTAGAAAATTTCGAGAAGCTCGCAAATCTGTATGGGTTAGAGAGTACCCGCTGGGCACTTAAACTCTCAACGTCATTAAAAAGCACTGCTTGTGACGTGTACACAAAGCTGGGAACGAACAAACATGATTACGACATGCTGAAAAAGGCCTTGCTAGAGCGGTTTGAGATGACCGCCCGAAAATTTCTGCAAATGTTCAGAAACAGCCGAAAAGAGAGCACGGAAACATTCCCACAGTTCTCTTCACGTCTCACGGACTATTTGACAAAGTGCATTGAATTATCTGACCTACCTCTTACATATGAGGGACTACTTGAACTTGTTCTTGTGGAACAGATAAAGTCAACTTTGTCAAACGAAACTCGTAGATTTTTGGCTGAACAGGGCGCAGTCAGGCTTGAGGACATACTCAATAAGGCAGAACGCTATACAAATGCAATGGCCGAACTTCCCAGAACTAAACGTAAACCCACAGATGAGCCATCTCGTAAATAAAATCTAGAGAAGTCATCCTATTCCTCAAATTCCTCACAGAATTATAACTAACGATAAAATAATACCCAGAGACCTCCCCAGGAAAAATCGATACCTCCCTAACAACAATTCTGATCAACCCACCAAGCCTACGTGGCAGCGCGGCCACCAAGGTCAAGGAAAAGGGAAGACCCCTACACCAGGAACGTCTGATCAGGGCAAACAAACCGGTCCAAACCGCATCGGAAGTTTGCATATAGCCTCGAAAGGTAGAGTCAATGTCAGTGATTCTCAACCTGAGGGGAACCGACCCTCAACTCGAGGAACTGTAATTTTGAATGGTACCTCAACTGCTTGTCTCTTTGACACTGGACTAAGCTTTAGTTGTATTGTCGCTAGGCACCTAGTCAAACCCGGTCAGGAGACAGAGGAAACCGTCAAACTTAGTGGAGTTTTCAGGAGTGATGCACCCAGGACGCTTCCTATCGCACTGGTAGAAATACACTCTGACTTTGTCAGAGGAGTTATTAAAGCGGCCATTATGGATGATCCTATCTACCCAGTTATCCTGGGATGTAGATATGTGTTTATTGGGAGATCAAAGGAGCCGATTGTGGCAGCGGTAACCACAAGAGGGCAAGCCAAGAAGGAGAGGGAGCCTGCGCCAAATTTGTTGCCGAATGAACTGAAGGAGGCGCAACAAAAGGACCCTACTCTGGAGCCCTGCTTTAGAAAACTGCCCATGGCTAAGGACCCCAGACACAACGGAGACATCTTTTCTAATGACGGCGTATTGTATCGTAGAACGGGCAACCCGGACACGGGGAATAACCAGCTCCTAGTACCGACGCAGTACAGAAGCCAGATCTTAGAAATTGGGCACTCTCTTCCCTTTAGCGGACATATGGGACAAAACGCCACTATTCAGCGAATACAAAACCACTATTGGTGGCCAGGAATGAACTCTGACATTATCAGGTATGTGAAATCATGCGCCCAGTGCCAACGGGTAGCACCAAAGCACTTGACACCCCCAGTACCTATGGGACAAATGCCAATAGTGGGTACTCCATTTGAACGGGTTGCTGTCGACATCATTGGACCCCTGGAAAGGACCAAAAGAAAGAACAGGTTCATCCTGACTTTAGTCGACACTTGCACAATGTGGGCCGAAGCTATACCGCTAACATGCACAGATTCCAAGCATGTCGCAGAAGCCCTCGTGCAAATTTTTACACGGTTGGGATTCCCTCAACAAGTTTTGACGGACAATGGATCCCAATTACGTAGCCTGTTAATGGAGGAGATCTTTAAGATCTTGAGGGCCAAACATATCCACACAAGTCCCTACCATCCGGCCGGAAATGGGCTCGTGGAACGTTTTAACGGTACCCTTACCATGATGTTACGTAAGCTGGGTCAGGAGAAACCGGAAGACTGAGACCTATATATATATATATCGGCTGCCTTATTCGTCTACCGAGAGGTACCCCAAGCGTCTTCGGGATTCGCGCCAGCTAAACTTTTATTTGGCAGACCTATAAAGGGGCCACTAGAAGCCTTACTTCGGTCCCTGACAGACCAAAAGGCTGACGAGACAGTCGTCTCTGCAAGCAAGTATGTATCTGAGCTCAAGGAAAGACTGAAGCTAGGATGGGATCTAGCTACTACCAACCTTAAGAAAGCCCGCGCTAAACATGCTAAAAGATACAACAAAGCTGCAAAAGAGAGAGAACTACAACCAGGGGAGAAAGTCTTGTTGCTACTTCCAACCGGAAGCAATAAACTTCGCATCGGATGGCAAGGACCTTTTACCGTCCTTAAAAAGATCTCACGTACTAATTACAAGATCTCGATAAAAGGAAAGGAGAAGGTCTTCCACGTAAATCTCCTTAAGAAATATTTGGAGAGACCAGTGCCATCCTCCGAGCATCTCCTGGCTGTCCATTGCAACCCACAGAATCCTTTAAAGATGTCAAGTTTGGCGACAATCTCTCACCAGAACAACAAACAGAAACCAGGGCTCTACTAAAACAGTACAGTGCAGTCTTAACGGATGTACCTGGTCGAACAAATCTCATTGAATTTGATATGAAATTAACAAATGAGACCCCTGTTCGAACCAGAGTTTACCCCATCCCGTACGCTAAAGCTGATGCACTTCGCGGAGAAATAGACAAGCTGCGTCACGCAGGAATTATCAGTGAGTCTACATCTCCTTACAGTTCCAGTGTAGTGCTGTTGCAGAAGCCCAATAAGGAAGTTCGGCTGTGTATAGATTACCGGCTACTAAACGCTGTAACGGAATTCCAGCCCGAACCTCTCCAAACTGTTTCAGAGTTGTTCACCAAGCTTTGCAATGCAAAGATTTTCTCCAAGATTGACCTCAGTAAAGGTTATTATCAAATACCATTCAAGGAGGAAATTAAACCTTTGTTAGCTTTCAGCACTAGTGAAGGACATTACACATTTAATGTGATGCCGTTCGGTTTGCATAACGCACCAGGAGTGTTCACCAGGATGATGAAGAAGCTTCTAGAACCTTTGCAAAGTCCCCATATCCATAATTTTATGGATGACATATTAATTGCATCGGAAACCTACGAAGAACACATTTCTTCGGTTGCTATGCTCCTCAGGAGACTACAGGAAACTGGTCTCACAGCCAGACCTAGCAAATGTCTCATCGGGTCTGAACAGTTAGATTTCCTGGGGCATACTATTTCTCACGGATGCAGTTGGCCTATTAAGAAGAACGTGGAGAAAATAGTGGCAGCAAAAAGACCCCGAACGAAGAAAGACGTACTTTCCTTCATATCACTATGTGCATACTATCAGAAGTACATCCAGAACTTCAACGGACTGACGGCACCTCTGACTGACCTCACTAAGAAAGGGCGTCCGAATAAGGTCATGTGGGATCAAAAGTGCGAACACGCTTACAGCACTTTGAAAGGACAGTTGTCTGCATACCCCATTTTGAGGTTGCCTGACCTCAAGAAACCTTTTGTATTACGGGTCGACGCGTCAGTTCAGGGCATCGGGTCAACACTGCTTCAAGCCGAGGACAGTGACCTGAACATGCTATTTCCAGTTGCCTATGGCAGTCGGAAATTAAATAAAGCTGAACGGAACTACAGCGTAGTCGAAAGAGAATGCCTCGCTCTGATTGACGGTATCAGACGCCATCATGAGTTTCTCTATGGTACATCTTTCACAGTGCAAACAGACCACGCTCCGTTAGCGTTACTTGGTGCCAATAAAGAATTTAACGCAAGGATCATGCATTGGGTCCTTCTTTTAAGCGTTTATTCTTTCAAAGTGGAATACATTCCGGGAAGACAGAATGTCGGGGCTGATTTCCTGAGTAGAAACTGGACTTCGGAGGAAGAGGAGGAAGTTGAAGATACCAATCATCCTAAAGCTACCGATCAGGGCAGCTTCATTGTCATAAATCAAACATGAAAAGAGGTTTTCATGTCTCAAAAGAAGGGACGAATGTGACAGACGAATTCATTGACCCTGAAGTGACCATGAAGTGTTGGATGATATGGTACGACCCTTCGCAACGACCCCTTTGGATATCATCAGTGCCGCCGAATATTGTAACTTTTCGTCAAACGGGATTTTTCTTTTCACCTGGACTCATTAGCTATGCAACCGTTCCACACGTTTGCTGATTAATATGTGGACAGTTTATCTACCGTTCATTCTGGTCATCGCATTGATTTAAGGAGAGATTAAATCACGCCCATGGACATCTCTTGAGCAATCATATGCAGTATTTTCATTAACTTGCCCAGAGGGGGCGGCGCCAGAATCAAACAGATAGTAGCGACCACGATCAAAGACACAGACTGGGGGATTTCAGGAAAGATTAGCGCCACGATCAAAGACAGTAGTGGTCCCTGAAACGAGCGACGCAAGTTTCTTGTCGGTATTTCGCATCTCCGTGCCAAACGCAGAGCCGATCGCAGTGAAATCGAACGGGGAAAGCCGGAACGGACGCAGCGAACGGCGATACATAAATCCAGGGGCGGCATCTCTTTTTAGTCTAGCGATCAGAACCCCCAAAGTGTCCTGAGATCTAAAAAGGTGTCAATTTGCTCATGTCCCACTCATCTTGCAATTAAGTTAGATATATACAGACCAAGTAAAAATAAACTTTATCACTCGTTGGCCAGACCTTGACAGAAGCACTAGCTATATTTGAAATCTTGTTATAGATTTTCCCCTGGATTTTTATATATATTTGCAGTGAATTCTATTTCTGTGCAAAACGGTAATATGTATATTGTGTAAAGTGATCAGTGGTCTAGTTCATTCATTCTATTTCACTGGATTTTGTGTTAATTTAAATCTATTAAATTAAACCATCTCAATAGTTCCAGTTATAAATGTAATGATATATCTGCTATATTATTTCCAAAAGATAATAGAGGCTGTAATGCTTAAATTAACTTTTAAAGACGCGAAGGAATTTATAATTAATAAATTTAGTTAAGTCCTATATTTATAGATGTGTGGTTTAACCATTAGAACTCGCGCAGTGTTTTATTAAATACATAATTAAATACGCGAATATATATATATATCTATGAATAGTCTTAACGGGAAATTCATCGCGCTTTAGAATGTTATTTGATTTTTCGGTATATTACATGTTTCTTTTTCTTTCATTCAGAGTGATCGTAACCTTTGCAATCCCAGCAATAAAGAAATCCTCTTAAGAACTTCCAGACATATTGATGAAACATTTTTTAAAATTTAATCTTGTGGCGGTTCGATGCGACCTAGCTATCATAATTACATGAAAGAAAGCCTACCCAAGACTATTTAAAGAACAATCATCATATTAAAATTACAAATCTGTAAGATAAACTGGAAGTTGAACCGTGCCAGTAGCGATACTTGATTTACTGCCCTACTGTGAGAGAGTACATGTTTTCCTGAACTGTGACGGCTTAAGTTTTTCCTCACTGGATTAATAAACTTACCGGTCAGTTACTATCATCACGCATTGAAGGAATTTTACCATAGCGGAAGATTAAAGAGACCACTTCATTTTCACCATTGTGTCGAACTGTGTCAGTGCCATCCCATAGACTCCTTTTATATAATAAAACACAATAACTCTTAGGCTTCAAGTCCGTCGATAAGTGAGAATAGTTGCTATCAGCAAACCTCGCAACATCTGGGGCGGGACACGGAAGTACCAGACCTTATCATGTGTCAGGAGTGTAATTGCTGTTTATATAATTCTATTGGAGTGTCTGATGCTGTAATCGGTAAGTGTGTGAATATATGAGTGTGGATCCTCACGCGCGCGTATGAATGACAGGAAATTTAATTTTTTTTTGTAACCCTTTATGTTAACTTGCTTACCTGGTAATATAATTTTCTGTATACCCTGCATTGTTCCTTTAAGTGGGATAGTTGATAATTTGTTAACTCTGTTTAAAAACCCCTCCTTTTCATTTGCTTAGTAAAGGGAAGAACAATTGGGAAGAACAGGATTCTTTCTACCACCCATACCTAATTTTGAAACACCTCTTTCAGAGTAATTAACTTCACTGTTAGGTTAACTTACCTATGTTTCTGATAACTATCTATCTTTGGACTGGGTTTGTCTTTGTCTAATAAGCGGGACGGGCTTAGTCGATACCAATCTTCTTCACCCCCTCCATACCTTGTTACTTGCATTTTCTGTAATTTTGATAATTCTTGCTGTAAACACATGATTATTGTAGTGATTGTTATTTTTAACTTTTAGTAAACAACATAAACTTAATTGTTACGGTGTTGGACTACCCAAAGCCCAAACTTTCCCCCTATTTGTTTAATATAGTTTGTTTCCACGTCGTCTGTGTGATTGAAGCACCAAATTGGTGTGAGCGCAGATGTGTGTCTGGAAACTGGCAAATAATTGTTTGACCAGGTGAGCCTGAAGAGTAGATTGAGAGAAACGATTTGTCGTAAATAAATCTGTCTTTACTCTCCTCCAGCACTCTGTGAAGCAACTATTTACTCTCTAAATTTCTATCACTGAGCTTTTTCACCATCATTCTACACTCTAAACCGGACTACTATTTCTAAGACTCTTTCTCTCAAAATAAATTTACGACAAGGACATACAAATATTATTTGATAATTGGTCACTACAGTGGGGTTTAATTATGCACTGACACAAGATTTAAAAAGATCAAAAGAATTAACATGGCATATGTCAACCAGACTCAACCTCAGACATGACCTGCAAGATATGGAGTCATAAACATATCTTGTCAGAAATATAAACAAAGACAAAGGAACAGATGCTGAAATCAAAATTAGGGAACATAAAGCAAAACAGACATTCACTGTAATAGAAACAATACGGAAGTTAAAGGAAAGAAAAAAATGCAGTACAAAAATAAGAGTGTTTAACTAACATGTCAAGGCCGACCTTTAACTCTGATACATGGAGAACAAGAACCAGGACAATTAAGAAGGCAGATATTTTTAAAACTGGGAGCTAACGTTGAACAGAAGTATTGAAATGGTGTATGAGGTGATCAATGTGGAAATAATAGGAAGAGCCAGACAAATGCTAGTAAGACAAGTGGTGAGGAAAAGAGGTTAGTTTTGGATACTCATTAAAGGAACCAGCTGCCGGCATTACCGGGCAGTTGTAGTTCTGGAATACCCCAGGTAAAAGAAATAGAGAACGAAAGACAACAAAACAAAAAAAAACCAAAAAATGAAAAGGAAATTAGAGAAAATGTTCAACAGGATAGTTGAAGCACGAACAGAGCTAAAAGGATGGTACAGGACAGGAGGTATTGGGTATAAGGTAATAAAAGGCCTATGCTCCACCCGGATCTGAACAGATATGAATGAACAAATATGAAAGAATGGAAAAGAGCTGAAAAGACTGAACAAGATAGGAATAGTAGAAACAGACGGCAACTGAAGCAACAGAATGGAATGGGAGAGACATATGTAAATACAGAGGAATATAAATTAATCGCAAAGAAACAAAATATAATCACTAATATAGTAAACTACGTTGAAAACAAAATAATCGGATCTCTAAACTGCAAATCAATTACTTAATTCGTTTTCTCCCTCCCTCCCTCTCTCGCGTTCTTTCTCTCGCTCTCCCTGCCTCTCTGTCTCTCTCTCGTATCTTCTCTTGACCAAAAGGACGCATCTCTTACTAGTTCAGTTAATATATGAAAGAACTAACACACATTTTCAATGTACCCCACCTTCAACATTTATTACCAAGTAATCCATTAGTAGCTGTCTGTGCAAGAGGTATCTAATCCGTACAGTAATATCACAATAAGGTCAGCCAGTGTAATACTAAATGAAGAAAACATACGAGTATTTTAGTATCGTTTTACATAGGATGATGAGTATAAACTTTCGCGGTTTATTGCCAACAGGGGTACAAGTACTAAAAAATAAGTGAGAGTTTGGATCATTTATGCTTTTGATATTACCGTTCTCCAGAGACGAAATGCCAGACTAAAGTGCTACAGTTGACCGAACTCCAGCTGTGGAGGGGGTGGGGGCCCAGACACTACAGGAGGAAGTTCATACTCCCTTTGGGAGCGTAGGGGTTAAGTGATAACAATCTAGAAGTAAATGAACCTTCACAAGATGAATGACAGCTCCGAGAACCAGGTCTGAAAAGTAGCAGTGCCACTGTGATGGGATTTTAATGGTAGATGGTAGCACGTTCGAGTTGGACTATGTAATTGTTTGCAGGTGTGTACGTGATGAAAGCAGAACGAGTTAGTGAAATATTTATAGTGCTATTGAGGACAGGTAACAAAAATGCCATTACTCAGAGATAGTTTCAGAAAATATAAATTTGATACTCAGAGTTTATTTAAGAAAATATAAATTCCTTCCACTTGGAAATGGTTTCTTAATATAGAAATTTAAGAAACTCAGAGATGGTTTACTTACTTAGTGTAGAGGGTTTGTCAGAGAGAGCGCTATACTATCCTATCGACTGTCTTCCTTATGGCCTAGTTCCAATCTAGTCCTCGGTCCTTCAGAGCCTAGGGCTCTTACAGACGAGCGTTTTCTTGCTGCTGCGTTTCTCGCGCGTGACGAATAAAGGAGTAGGGATTTTGTTGCGCTAAACTTGTCGCAACTTATTCTGACCATGCATTTTGACTGTAGTTAATTTTTTAATGCATGGGAAGTAGCTCATGGAATTGTAGTCACTTTTATTTCTACAGTCGTCTAATCTTGATAGCTATCGTCAAGAAGTTGTCTTATCTTGATAGCTAGGGTTGTTGATAGTTGTGTGAACGATTTTGAGTCATGTCCATATATGGAGCGCTCAGATCGCCAGTTCTTTGAAAACAGTTGGCAATCGCAATGTTTCAAGATTCATTTCCTTTTAAGGTCCGAGTCTTTAGTCGAACATCGTAGAACATTCTTCGTTTCGTAAGTTTAGCTGAGTTGTATTCGATTCGCGTGTTCTGCGCATGTCTCTGTTTGTGGCATTGTTTAAATGATTTCCGCCCAGGTCAGTCTGGGCAGAGATGCTGGTAAGGCGAGACATAGCGATGTGCTAGTCTTCGCTTAGTTTATTCAGGAAGGAGTCCTCATCATTGTTGTTCCTTTTTTGAGATGATATATCTCTATGTTATTTCAAATGCCTGGAGGCATATGTGATTTATGTGATTTAATTCCTGATGAACAGGTAATTGAATGCTTTTTCGCTGAGTAACTTTATCGCCATCTTGTGATGTTGACTTTTGCTTAGCCTGCCTTATTATAAAGTCGGTGATATGACAAGTTTGCTCAGCTCACGATCCACTTATATTGTCACGCATCGATTGATGCCTGTCCTACGGACTATTTGCTTCCTGACCTTTATTGATGGATCTAGGTTTGATACCTTTGCTGTATAAGGAACATAGAGGACGATAATGTGACGCTCAAAAGACATGCCTGTCTTGTTGAGGTCAAAAATTAGGAGACCAGATTTAATCTCCTAGTTGATATCTACTAGCTCTTATGGAAAGGGGAAGTTTACTACCTGACTACATGTACAGCTGATTACGATATCCTAAAAGGCATAAGATTTACATTATTATGATGCTTGTCTGCTGTTCCTGTTGAATTGACTACGTCGATGATGTAATGACTATTGTTCTATACCAGTGATGTTACTGCATAATTATCTCCATGTATCTCGTCGTTGTGGCGTATATTATATGTTACCAACAACATCACTTGCTGTTCAACGATTTATTGACTTTATACGTTTATGAATTGATGTGACGTCCTTATCTGATACTTGACTTCATAAACACGTCACACATAAACCATACCACGACACCATAAGATCTTGCCTCATCATCCTTGGTGTCTGAGGGTGGCACACTACTCTGCAAAGGCCAGGATGATCATACCTTTAGAGAAGCAGATGAAATACAACACCCTCAACGTTGTGTGGCAAATGTGACATCCTCCACGGAACATTTATACACAACACACATTTTGCTACGCAACAGATTTAGAGAAAGCAGACAGTCTCTCTTGGCTGCGCAGCCGAGCGAGACTGTCTGTAAATCCCTACTCTTTCATTCGTCACGCGCGAGAAACGCGCAGCAAGAAAACGCTCGTCCGTTATGCCCTGGCCAGCGGAGTCTGGGTCATCCTGGAGGTCTTGATCCCTGGCTTTTAGTTTCCCATACTTGTCGCGGTAGCCAATCTTCTCCCATTTTGCAGACATGGCCAAACCTTCGTTGTTGGGACTGTTTTACTTGGGTCTGCAGGGGTTGGGTTTTTAGGCCATGCCGTATTGTCTTGGTGCAGACCATGTCTCTTCTTGTTACTTCAACCACCTTCCTCAAATACCTCATTTCTGAGGTTTGGAGCTGGCTTTTGTGGGTTGTAGTCACTGCCCATGACTCACATTCATAGGTCAAGACTGGAACATAGGTGGAGCGGTATACATCCATCTTCGTCTTATAGCCAACTTCTCTTTTACTGAGGAATCCTCGATTTATGGCCTGAAAAAGTTTCCCAGCTGCTGCACTTCGGATAGCCAACTGCTCTTTTACGTATCCCTTCCAGTATATGACAGCTCCAAGGTAGAGATGATTTTAGAAAACGTAAATTGACTAGACACAGAGATGGTTTTAAAAACACAAATTTAATAGACCCAGAGATGGTTTTAGAAAACACAAATTTAATAGACTCAGAGATGGTTTTAGAAAACACAAATTTAATAGACTCAGAGATGGTTTTAGAAAACACAAATTTAATAGACTCAGAGATGGTTTTAAAAACACAAATTTAATAGACTCGGAGATGGTTTTAGAAAACACAAATTTAATAGACTCGGAGATTGTTTTAGAAAACACAAATTTAATAGACTCAGAGATGGTTTTAGAAAACACAAATTTAATAGACTCAGAGATGGTTTTAGAAAACACAAATTTAATAGACTCAGAGATGGTTTTAGAAAACACAAATTTAATAGACTCAGAGATGGTTTTAGAAAACTCAAATTTAATAGACTCAGAGATGGTTTTAGAAAGCACAAATTTAATAGACTCAGAGATGGTTCTAAAAAACACAAATTTAATAGACTCAGAGATGATTTTAGAAAACAAAATATTAAAGCAATAAGGAGTTTTATATAAAAAAAATACCCTTATAATTAGAAGATATTAGAGATAAGTCCTATGTTCAAGAAAGATAGCTTCATTTAGATATCCGTTACCTTTTGTACACGAAAAAGTAATGAAGATATCCTTTCCCTTTTGTGCACGAACCAGTTTCATCCAGACGCCACCATTTTATCTTCTTCTTCTTCTTCTTCCTCGTTCGCCTTCAGACTTCCACATTTATGACTCTAATAAAGGCAGTAGTCAACTCAAGGTTCCTGACATCTCCAAACAGTTTTTCGTTGACAGAAGTGGGTTGTTGCCATATGCTACTCCGTTCATTACTGTAGGTTGGGCAGTACTGCAGGAGGTGTTCGACAGTCATCGGGCTGGTACCGCAGGTGCAGAGATCTGTTGCACCAATCCTGTATTTGTGAAATAGATGGTATCTCAATCTGTTGTGTCCAGTGCGTAGCCGAAAAATGGTGTTTTATCAAGATCGTTTGACGGCACTATTTAGGTCTCAGAAGTGCAGTAATATGATGTTCTTATACTTGTAGTAGTAGCCTCCCCTAGTTATAACCTACTTTGAGGATAATGTGCCTTTAAGGTGATAACCCTCTGCTGCTTTTTTTAATGGTGTTTCCTTCGGCGTGTTTTTCCCTTCTGCTTGCTCTATGAGCCTTTTGTCACCCATTTTGAGGCGATGCCGCTTGGTGCGATCGGCAGCTTCGTCCAACCAAGATGCTTAATTTATGCCTAGCACCTTTATATCTCTATTGCACACATCTTTGAACTTTAGCTGTGGTCGCCCGGTTGTTGACTTGCCATCTGCCACTCGTCCGTAGAAAATATCTTCGGGGATACGACCATCCTCAGTTCGGCGAACATGGTCAAGCCAGGTTAACTGTGCTGTTTAAACAGTCCATACATGCTTTGAAAGCCAGCGCGAGACAGTGTCTCAAATGCTCTAGTAAGACGTGCATTTTTTTGTTCTTAAAATAGCTTATTTCTTGTTTAAAACAAACTAGTCTGTTTTATAACTTTAACCAAATATGTTTTTGTAATTAATAATTTTATTAACCAATTAGCGTGAGATCAAATTAAACTTTTTGATGTGCGGATTGGCAAAATTGTCAAGTATTCGGCAGTTTGTGTCTAAAAATAGGTCATGGTTCTACTGCTAAAAGTGCCTTAGTTATCATTGGGGATTTCGGTCTATTTGATTTTAATGCGAGTAGGAAATAGGGTTTGACATATCCGAGGGCGAAAAACTGAGACAAGGGACCCCAACTTTATTGTTCCGTGTAAGATTACTAGTGCATATCACACTGTGCTAGGACAGTAGAGATCAAGGGACCGGCAATTGGTCGATGGCAATCTACCTGTAGATCAGGGGGGATCATTTGTATATGTCTAAGCACATACATTTAAAAGCGCGGTATCAAGAGGAATATAGATACTTTTCCCGCGTTTCCAGTGGAAACCCACTAGCTATCTTACAAAAATTCCCTTTATTCTCGAACCGAAAACAGGAATGCGATCTTTTCTGTGAAATCAAAATAACAGTAGGAGCCGCGCTAGCGTAGTGGTTAAAACACCGCTCTGGCGACCGGGTAATGCAGGATCAAACCCGGGCGACGGCATTTGAGGATTTTTCGTCGACCGGGATTTGGACTGGATTAACTCGAGACCTGGCGAAGACATTTGAAGGAGTGTCGTCGACCAGGGATTGGCGGCTCCTGAGCCGACCCAGCTCTAATGGGTACCTCCGAAATCGGCGAGTATCTGCCTGAATGGCGAGGGACACCTGTCTCTGTAGAAGAAAAAAGGGATACTCACGTAAAATCAATGTCAGGTTAGAAATTAATAATAACCTGAGATTTCGCCTCGAGTATTAGCGGGCGTACGAAAAAAAAAAAACAGTCAGTAACATTTTATTTTCTTCGAATTTGTAACCGCTTTTATCAATGTAATTACACAAGGCGGATCGTCTAGCGAATATACAATTAGATTCCCCGAGCTCCTGGGCTGCCTACCGTTTGTAAAGATTATTTGTGCCGTGGAGTCAGTTAACAGTACGCATAAACTTTGAACTTTGAGCAACAGTCAAACAATGCGTTAAGATCAATCTGATTGGTCATCGATGGTAAGGTAACAGCAGATTCAGCGATGGTACACGGGTGTTGCCTTGTCATTCTTGGTGACTCCTAGGCAGGAGCGAACTGGGGCAGTGCACGAGGGCTCACAGCAGTCGGGGTCTACTCTCCACTAGCCACTATCTATGTCGGATGGGTGGTTAGGGACCAGTGACCCTTAAAGCCCGGGGGCCCAGATTACTGTCACTACGTCCCTGCCTTTCTTCTTCTTTCTTTGATCCTCAACCACCGTCTGTCCAATCAGTCAGTGGCCATCACGCCTGGTGACGTCTTGTAAGGCAGCAACAAACTGCTTCCACTTTGCTCGGTCGGCGGCCATCCTTCGTACAGTGCCCCAGCACTGGTTCATTCCCTACATCTCGGTCTCCACAGTTCTCCGCCAGGTTGTTTTTGGTCGGCCTCTCTTTCGCTTTCCTGCTTCTGATGGTTAATTTTGAAAAGCAACAGCTTGAGGACGAAAGAGACGTGCTTGCAGTCCTATTTTTACGGACCAGTCTTTATTAAGTCTTCATCATGTCGTTGTCCTTTTCAGGGCACATTATTTATCAACTCTGCTCTAGAGTTCTCAAACAGAGTTGTCTTTTATATTTTGACTGATAATTACGCTCTGATATAATCGAAAGACTTCTGTCTATGGTTGAAGCTGCGTGCACTGTGTGCTCTTAACTTTGCTTTTCATCTTTTTTTTGTCCTCAGTTTTATTGTTGTTGTTATCATTATTATGTTGTAGTAATAGTAGTAGTTGCTGTTGTAGTTGTTGTTGCTGTGGTCATTGTTATGGTCGATATTATTTGTGGGGAATATATCAAATGGTACATTAATTAAATGAAACAGAGAAGGATAATTGGCGAATGTGAGGACAGAGAATAATACGGGAGATAAAGCACAGATGGAATGATTGATAACGATTTATGAGGAAGAATGACCGAGAGAAAGACAGAAAGAGACAAACAGAAAGACAAACAAACAGACAGTTGGACGGACAGATAGAAGGATGGATAGATGGGTGAAAGGATAAAAGGATGGATGGATGAGTGAAAGGATAAATGGATGGATGGATGGGTGAAAGGATAAATGGATGGATGTATGGATAGAAGAATATTTAGGGAATATACAGTATTCGTATATAACATGAAAAAAATTGGTAAGTAACAAAACAAGATGGCTTCTCTGTCCCTCTCCGCCCTTCCCTCCATCTACCCCATCACCCCACTTCACCACCACCCAACCCCCAACACACACACAAAGAAATAAGAAAACAAAAACAATAAAATTAAAATTAAAAAAACTGGAAGGGGAGATTATATTATGTTTTAGTCTAGTTGAACTAGTTGGCTCCCATGAGAGTAAACTCGGTGACAAGAAAGATCAGAGAGTTCAACATGCAGTGCTGTCTGTCAAGGAACCAAATGGTGCGTGAACAATTCCCTACTCATGTCAATCATTACCTGCTCGTGCGACCTTGCCAGAAGTGCAGCAAGGAAGGACGGGATAGACACTGTTCTGACACATTTATACATTTGAGTGATCAGTCTATCACGACCGTTAACAAGTTTTAGACGACTTACTTTACTTACTTTGAATTGTTTGATTTTGCTTACTTTGACTTGTTTGAGTTTGCTTATCTTGACTTGTTTGGTTTTTGCTTACTTTTACTTGTTTGGTTTTGCTTACTTTTACTTGTTTGATTTTGGTTACTTTTACTTGTTTGGTTTTGTTTACTTTTACTTGTTGGATTGTGCTTACTTTTACTTGTTTGGTTTTGTTTACTTTTACTTGTTGGATTGTGCTTACTTTTACTTGTTTGGTTTTGCTTCCTGTTACTTGTTTGATCTTGCTTACTTTTATTTGTTGGATTTTGCTTACTTTTACTTGTTGGATTGTGTTTACTTTTACTTGTTGGATTGTGCTTACTTTTACTTATTTACTTTTGCTCACTTTTACTTGTTGGATTGTGCTTACTTTTACTTGTTGGATTGTGCTTACTTTTACTTTTGCTTACTTTTACTTGTTGGATTGTGCTTACTTTTACTTTTGCTTACTTTTACTTGTTGGATTGTGCTTACTTTTACTTGTTTGGTTTTGCTTCCTGTTACTTGTTTGATCTTGCTTACTTTTATTTGTTGGATTTTGCTTACTTTTACTTGTTGGATTGTGTTTACTTTTACTTGTTGGATTGTGCTTACTTTTACTTATTTACTTTTGCTCACTTTTACTTGTTGGATTGTGCTTACTTTTACTTGTTGGATTGTGCTTACTTTTACTTTTGCTTACTTTTACTTGTTGGATTGTGCTTACTTTTACTTTTGCTTACTTTTACTTGTTGGATTGTGCTTACTTTTACTTTTGCTTACTTTTACTTGTTGGATTGTGCTTACTTTTACTTTTGCTTACTTTTACTTGTTGGATTGTGCTTACTTTTACTTGTTTGGTTTTGTTTACTTTTACTTGTTGGATTGTGCTTACTTTTACTTGTTGGATTGTGCTTACTTTTACTTGTTGGATTGTGCTTACTTTTACTTTTGCTTACTTTTTCTTGTTGGATTGTGCTTACTTTTACTTTTGCTTACTTTTACTTGTTGGATTGTGCTTACTTTTACTTGTTGGATTGTGCTTGTTTTTACTTGTTTGGTTTTGCTTACTTTTACTTGTTGGATTGTGCTTACTTTTACTTGTTTGGTTTTGCTTACTTTTACTTGTTTGATTGTCCTTACTTTTATTTGTTTGATTAAACTTACTTTTACTCTTTCGATCCACTCTTGCCGTGAAGCGTTGAGAACTGATGTCTTCATTCTTGAGCCAAGTGTGCTAGTGGCTGGCCGATATGAGCCCGTGTTCTCGTAGGATTTCAAACGATCCGTCGCTCCGTCTTCCTTGTGCCTTTAAAACAATCTGCTATTGTTGTTAGGAGTGTTGTAGTAACTGATTGGGCTCCATTCTAATGAGATGACCAAACCACTTTAGTTTCTATCCGTCTATATATTTAATGCACGGTATAGTTCCTACAATTGTTTCTGCTTCTCCTGGTAAGAGCAATGGCTCCTCTTAAGTACCTCATCTCGCATGTCGTCTACTGTGCATCAAATAGAGAATAGCAACAAGTTGGTAAGAATTTACAATATTTTTATGAATTCTCTTTTGGTTTTCAAATCGATATTTGGATGTTTGACTAGTGGTGACCCGGAGCTGTTCTTGTGCGATGCGAGGGGTGCGGGCGTACATGGCACTTTCTTGAGGGAAGTGGTGAAATGTATTTAGAATCATAAAAACATTCACATTTTACAAGAAGAGGAATTTCGAAACCAAATTTCACAGTAAATAATTTGTTGCTTTTAAGAGAGTGGGCGCCATCACTAGACCTCATACCTACTTAATGATTTCTAGGTCCGGCTCTGGTGGTGAGATTTAGTAAGAAACTGCTCTGGCTTCTGTTTTTTTATTTTTTACTCTTGGTTCAATTTCTGTGTTGAGTCTTCCATTTTCTGAAAAAATACTTCCCAGGTACTTAAATTTTGAAACCTGTTCAAGCTTTTAACAAATCCATTGAAAGAATCGTTATATTTGATACAGTTAAGACCAGAGAAAGCTAAAAGCAAAGTTGTTGCCTGAGGCTGGGTGATAATGAAGATGAATTGGAAATCAGGGAGACATTATCAACAAAACTAGCAACAATCAACTCTACAATTCCAACTCCTAACTCCGACTCCACTAGCAACAATCAACTCTACAATTCCAACTCCTAACTCCGACTCCACTAGCAACAATCAACTCTACAATTCCAACTCCTAACTCCAACTCCACTAGCAACAATCAACTCTACAATTCCAACTCCTAAATCCGACTCCACTAGCAACAATCAACTCTACAATTCCAACTCCCTACTCCGACTCCACTAGCAACAATAAACTCTACAATTCCAACTCCCTACTCCGACTCCACTAGCAACAATCAACTCTATAATTCCAACTCATAACTCCGACTCCATTAGCAACAATCAACTCTACAATTCCAACTCCTAACTCCGACTCCACTAGCAACAATCAACTCTACAATTCCAACTCCCTACTTCGACTTCACAGCCCTGTAAATTATACTGGATTTGTCTAGTTCGAATAACGGCTGTGTTTTCGCTTACTTCATCTGCGTAGTTTGTTCGCTTACTTTATCTTGGTAGTTTGTTCGATTACTTCATCTGAGTAGTTTGTTCGATTACTTTATCTTGGTAGTTTGTTCGATTACTTCATCTGAGTAGTTTGTTCGATTACTTTATCTTGGTAGTTTGTTCGATTACTTCATCTGGATAGTTTGTTTCCGTAACAAGAATGCTTCACTGATTGCCATGCCCGGACTAGTTACAGGGGTCTCTAAAGAGACAGAACGAATAAGGCCACGGCTATCTCAGACATGTCGTTTGCAGCAGCTAATATGAGGCATGCATGGCGCTGACAACTTCATCATGTACAACCAACTACTACAGAAACCACTACTGCAAGAGCATGTAAATACTTTAATGGTGGCTTCCGACGACTAAAATGAGGGGGTGCATCGGGCTGGCAATCATATGATGTAAAATTAATTGCTACAGCAACCACTACCTCAAGAGCATGCGAAAGCTTCGTGCAGGCTTCCTGGAAGGGGACCAATTGTAGTGGTGGTTCCATGCGCCATATGGAGCAAAAGGGAAAAGATGATGATGATAACAATTGTGCTGCGTGTCCCTAGCGCCATTTTTCAATTCGCTATTCAAGTATCATTTACCGCCCGTCCCAGAAACGAAAACAAGCCATCTGGAGGCTGTAGCACCCGGATTGAGAATCACTGGCTTAGCGAGTGCATGAAAGTCGTCTGCCTGTAATGAAGCTTTTAAACGGCGTTCTGTGGCGTACATTGCGCTTTTTGTCAAATCTGTCTGTCGATTTTTCTGTTCCAAATAAAAATAAAAAATAAAATATTTTGGAATCACAGTACTCTGTAAACACTGGTCACAATGTCGTAACAAGAAAGACAAAAATTAAAGACACTTTTGAAAATAAAACGTTGTAACATAAAAAGCTAATTTTGTAGATGCGACATTGATCACGGTTTCAGTTCATGTAATCAGTCATGACGGATTTTAGAAATTATGTATTGAAGAAAAAAGACAAAGAAAGGCATGGTGGGACTACATAATAAAGTCCAGGAGTTGATATCATCAGTTTCCTTTGCGCTCCTTACAGAGCATGAAACCATCACTGGAGCTGGTCCCTTTGCCTGAAGCCTGCACCAACATTCACATGCTATTGTAGTAATTGTTTATGTGGCATTATGTTTTACATAATGAGGTTCCCAGCCCTAGGTAGCATCTCATATTAGTAGCCATGTACGACATGCTTGAGGGAGCAGTAGTCATATTCTTTCTTTGTCTCTTCAAAGACCCCCCTCCCCCCGGGAACTACGCGGGGCACGGGCAGATACACTGCTTGCAAATATTGAAGAAGGGGAGGTAAAATCAAATATATTGATAGTGTCACAATTATTGGAGTATTCATCAGGACTTACAATTCAGCCCAGGAAATCTCTATCATTTTAATAAGGAAAACCGCTGTCTGAGGAAACTGAGGGAAACACACTGAGTCAGAAAGGAAATTAAAGTTCAAATTAACGATCCCAAGTACACGTGCAGTAAGGCAGCTGCCAGCGCCTTTTATTCATCTGAGCAAAAACTCTGTGAGCCAGGATTGGCTTATTGGTGGTACCAGCAGAAAATACTATCTCTGGAACAAGAAGGGACAAGTGACCTACGCTTTAAGACGAAGGACCAACTTTGTAGACTCTCCTTGACATTTCTGGGAAACGAGCTACACCCGACAATCTTGACCAGCGACGAGCAGGAGCAGTGTAAAAAGAACCAACCCATCAGAAGGAGCAGAACCGTCATTGGCAGCTAAGTTCCATATATAAGCTGCCAAAGTGAACTTTTTTCATCGTCTCTATTATCCATCAATGATGAAACTTTTCTTCTAAACTATTCAATTTTTTTTCAAACTGTTAAAACTTAAGTGATTATTAAATTTTGTTATTTGTAATTTTACAAATTTAACTTCGAATTAATCATTTTAAAGTTACTGCACGTTTGTCTCATTCAATTTACAACACACACTCTAAAATGAGCTATACCAGAATAATAAGAATTCTACTGATTAAATCAGGGGTGGGGGCTTAAACGAGCTAATATAAACCATTGCTTAATCCTTCACAAAAGTTGTCGGCAGATTCTAGAATTAACGTGCTCGTTCAAATACAGCATTGTTTTCGCTTATCTGAATATCTTGTGAACTACATTGTGTTAGAAGCGTCATTAACCTTCTATCTACATATCTGCCAACAGTAATCTTGTGCGAAGGTAGACACCTTTGAAGCCCATATTAGATACTCTTGAGTTTTGGCCACTGTTGGACCACTTCTGCAAAGCAAGGGAGGCAATACCGCCACAGATAGTCAGCTGGAGGAAAAATTGTACCATCACGAGGACGAGACGGTGGCGACAATCACAGAGATGGGAACGAAGATTATAAAGATGATGAACATGCTGCGAAGGATGGTGTTGATGTTTCCAATGATGATGAAGACAAGATTAAAAATGATGATGATCATCATTAGTATTGTTGGGAGTTGCCCACATGGTGTGTAGTTAGCGTGGCTGCTTAATTTCGGTCAGAATGTATGCACTATGTTACCTCGTGTTTATGTGTAATTGTGAATGTTATCGGTAACACATGTTATGTCGTGGGTTGGCATGTATAACATCCACATGTAAATGCAGTCAGACCAACTTGAAATAAGTACGCTCAGTCCATCGTACAATTAACACGATTTTTAATTGACGATATTCACAACACTGAGTACTTCACACATTAAGACATTTGTATAAAAATGATGCTCCATAATAACCATATTATCTCTGGCAGTAAGAATTGATGAACTGTACAGCTGGCCGTTAGAGGTCAAACTGTCTGCAAATATTCCAAAACGACATTGTCATGAATGTTAATTTGTATTACACAGTTACGTACTACCTTCTGTCTGCCGTCTTGCCACACATCACTCAAACACACATTCTTGAAGTAGTGTCAGTAGATAATCTGACAATAATTGAATAGAATGTAGGACCCCAGTAAGGAACTCCTAAAACACACACTGTCCATTAGGACGAACACCTCGAATGCCCGTGACCCCCGAACGTTAACCGTTCGTTTTTCGCCGCAGACATTGCCTACGTCATACACTCATTTACATATAGGTCACACCTTAACAAATAGCTAGCGTTTAGCACTGGTCCGTCACGTGTACCTCTTAGCTGTGCACAGCGATGCCTTAGCAAGCCTGCGTGCAAAATGAGTGGTAACACTACCCCGCCCCCCAGCGAAAACTGAAAGTTTTCCTCAAAGGAGGATGACAAACCCTTGACCATTTCACAAAACGTGAAGTAAAAGTCGTGTATGTTAGATATGATTAATTGTGATGAAATATGATAATAAAATTGTGATGCATGATACATGGAGAAGTTCAATGAAATAATTAAATGATGAATCAATTTAACTAGCTAATTGAATGATATTAAACCATATTGAAAAAACAGAAAAAAAACTGTAAATTTAATTGTGTCCATGTGATAATGTCTAAGATGTGTTCATCATCTTGAAATAATGAAACTAGTTAAAGTTCTTAAAGTAAGGCCTAGGTATTATCACTTCTTAATTTTATCGTCCCTTAAATGGTATGGTTATGAAAATGTTCCCGATGTGAGTTTCCTTTACGCCAAAAGTCAATCCGATTTTAAGCATTCTGCACAAGATGTGTCAATAAAAGTTCCAGACACGTAGTATTTGTTGAAATAACAGATGATACCAGTCAATACTGCTTGATAGTGAGTTGGAGAAGACTGTGACCATGTCCTTAATTCTTGATCATCATACACCTAAGTTTCAAAGTACCCACAGGAAAGAAAGTCACTTACAAATGTCTTTGGATAGCTGTGTGGCCGAAGTTACCATTGAGCATGTGCCGAGACCAACAAAAAAAAACTTAACCATGCATAACAATGTCTTGTAATGTCATATCAAAAAGTCCGGAAATGACTATCAAGCACCTCATACTGTGGGTACCCTCGACATCGTGATTCAAATCCAATGGTAGATGTAGAGGTTCAGCTCTGTGCCATGGTCAGTGTATAGGCATTAATTTATTCTACACAATGCCAAATGCTTGAGAATCTGTATTATCTGTCTGTGGGTAACACGATAGTACATCAGCCATTACGTTGGACTTGCCATCAATTGGGTGGATGATGTAGTCATATGCTTGTAAGTTTATCGCATATCTTGCGACCCTTGGGTTTTTCATCTGTGCACTCTGTAAATACGAGAGAGCCTTCTGGTCTGTCTCAATAATGAAACGAGACCCAAGAAGGTATCGCTGAAGTTTGGTCACCGACCAGATAATTGCTAGAAGCTCTCTCTCAATTATGGGGTATCTGCATTCAGTTTGAGAGAGCTTACGCGAGATATAGAGAACTGGATGAAGTATTCCATCCACCTCCTGCATTAAGGCACCACCGATCCCATACTGTGAAGCGTCCGTTCTGAGGATGAAAATTAATTTTTGATCAGGTAATTTTAATATAGGCTCAGATGAAAAGAATTCTTTTAAATGGGCTAGAGCTCTGTCACAGTGCTCAGTCCAGACAATCCTATTAGGAGAGCCTTTTGTAGTCAACTCAGATAGAACTGAAGTAATGGATGACAGATGTGGCATAAATTTATTGTAGAACTGGACAAGACCCAGGAGGCTTCTTACTTGTTTCTTTGTCCGAGGAATGAACAAATTAAGAATTTTTGAAATAGTGTTGTCTTCAGTTTTGAGAAATCCGTGTCCAACTCTGTGACCTAAGAAGGAGATCTTACTTGTTTCTTTGTCCGAGGAATGAACAAATTAAGAATTTTTGAAATAGTGTTGTCTTCAGTTTTGAGAAATCCGTGTCCAACTCTGTGACCTAAGAATGAGATTTCGTGGAACCCTATGTGAATCATAGAAGGCTTTGCAGTAAGACCATGTGACCGAAGAATCTCGAGTAGAGATTTAAGTCCAGAAACATGTTCGTCCCAAGAGTTGTGGAACAAACAAATATCATCTATATAAGAGACAATATCAGATCTGTGAGAAAAAAGTTTTCTCATCATGCGGACAAAGGTAGCTGGTGCATTCACCAAGCCAAAGCACATGAAATTCCAATGAAAGAGACCTGTAGGAGTAGCAAAAGCAGTGAGAGGTTTGGCTCTTTCTGTGAGAGGTACCTGCCAATACCCCTTGGATAGGTCAAATTTACTAAAATACTTAGCTTCCGAAAGTTTTGCTAATAATTCCTCAAGAACTGGCATTGGCTCTGCGTCAGACTCTGTTATACTATTGAGTCTACGGAAATCAATGCATAATCTAATACTCTTATCTTTTTTTTCTGATGATGACCATCGGGAAAGAATATGGTGACTCTGAATGTGAAATGATATTAAGTTTTAGCATCTCGTCCAATTCCTTTTCGACCCGATCCTGAAAGTGGATAGGGATAGGGTAAGGTTTCAAGTGAATAGGACGATTATCTGTGAGTTTAATATCGTGAGAAATGATAGACGTCCGACCAGGAATATCAGTAAGGACTTGTTGATAGGACTCAAGAATTGCAAGGACTTGACTTTGTTGTGCCGCAGACAGATCAGGACAGATAGAAACATTTAGCCACGATTCTGAAGGCTGCAGTGATATTGCAGGAAGAGGTAAGGGTATGTCAGGGAATGCAGTAGCTTCTTCCTGAATAACAGATAAGGAGGAATATGACGTAGGACGATCAGAGGATTCGTCCAAAACATCAAAAATAGGCTTGAGATATGCAGGTCTATCCTGGAATTCCTTTAGCATATTGACATGAAATGTTTTATTCTTGCCATCAACGTCAAGAATATAGTCAACATCTGTTAGTTTTGACATAATTTTATATGGTCCCCTCCAAGAGATAAGAAGGCGATTTTGTCTTGTTGGTAAAAATACAAAAGCCTTGTCCCCTGGCAGTAATTGTCTAAGCTTTTTCCGTCGGTTTTGAAGGGACCGAGCTTTTTCTTTTGCCTTTTCAGAAGAATTTACAGCAATTTGCCAAGCCTCAAGAAGTTTCTGACGCAGGTTAACCACATAGTCATAAGATGACTGAACTTCGGGGGCTATTTCTGGACCTGACAGTAGCTGTTTTATCATTGACATGGGTCCTCGTGGTGGAGCACCATAAAGGAGCTCAAAAGGAGAAAACCCAGTGTGTTCATTTGGAACTTCCCGATAAGCAAACAGCACTGCTGGGAGCATTCTGTCCCAGTCTTGTGGATAACTAGTGGTCACCTTACCTAGCATTTGTTTCAAAGACCTATTTAGCCGTTCTACCATACCGTTTGACATGGCATGATATACAGAGCTCAGAGATCTATCTATATTACATAGATTCAAGACCTGTGACATGACGTCTGACACAAACTGTGGTCCCCTATCAGATAGAATTTTATCTGGGAAACCCAATCTCGTAAAAATTAGGAGAAGTGCATCAGCCACATCACTGGTAGCAATATGTTTAAGAGGTATTGCTTCAGGCCACCTCGTACACATATCAATACAGGTAAGGACAAACCTGTGACCTCTGGCTGAAGGAACCATTAGTGGACCTATTAAGTCTATGGCTATTTTTGCGAATGGTCACACATAGATATCATCAGCCTGAATGGGTGCATTATGATAAGCTCCTTTAGTAGCCACCTCTTGGCATATTTTACAAGAACGACAAAACATTTTGACATCCTTCACCACTCCAGGCCAATAAAAGTCAGACAAGACTCTGTATTTTGTCCTAGCAAAACCCATGTGACCTGCACAGTTTGTGTCATGTGCATGCTTAAGAATGTATGGCCGAACCACAGTTGATACAAGAATTTGACTACGCACTAACGTAGAGTCTGTATAATTACGCATTAAAATATCATTTTTGATAGAGTACCAAGGACATGATTTTTCTGAGCAATCAGAATCATGTGGTCTCACCAACTTAAAAAACCTTTTCAGGGATTTGTCAGTCTTCTGCATTTCAATGAATGAAGTCTTGGTGAGCATAGGTTTTTGATGTTCATCATCATCATCATCATCGCCAAGCACTTCAATCTGACTTTGAGCATGTGATTGTGCTCTTGTTGTCACCACATTTGCGTGCAGCCTATGCTGTCGTTCCCAGATTTCAATATCTTGTGTGGAACATTCTTTTATGCCAACAAGATTACCCAGGATCAATTCAGCAACCGGATCCTCCAATAAACAAACTTTAACTTGCCCTGCAAAGAATGGTGTGTCAATGTGTACAATGGCTAGTGGATAGAATTCTGCCGTTCCCCCAAATGTAATACATTTTACCATTTCCCCTGTGCAGCAGGAAGGGTCAACAAGGGACTTGCGTACACCCACAGTGGTGCAACCTGTATCTCTTAAAACTGAAACAAGATTGTTATTTAAGAAACCCTTGTAAAAAGTAAGTGACCCTTGTCCATCATGGGAGGCTAACGCTGGTACCAATGCAGGGATGGGATGTCCACAAGATAGTCGTGACACCACGCCTGGCTGAAATAAAGTGCTGCACTCAGAGCAATTTGATGTATTGAACAAGTCAACAGCACAAGCATTAGCAAGGTTGGTGTTTACATTATTCTGATCGACCACCCCTGTGTTGCTATTATGACTCGAGTTCGAGTTTGAACGTTCCACACTTCGTGAGCGCTGAAAGTTGTTTTTTCCACGATAGTTATTTCGGTTTCCTCTTCCGTTCTGATGATTATTAGAATGTTGAGGGCATGTGCACCCTATACAGTGTTGAAAAGGTGGAGAGTTCTAGCTGTTCTCATCATTATAATATCTGTCACTTCTATACATGTAGGAATTATCAGGCCTACGCCATCCTCTGTTTGATCTATTGTACATTTGAGATGGTCCATTACCTCCAGGATATTGACGAAAATTTCTTTGATCTTGAGATGGTCGAGTATCGAAATTGTACCGTCCACGAAACGATCCGACATTTCGGTCTCTGTTCTGACCAAAATTCCGATCCATGCTTTTTGATCTGGCTCCTGGGTTTTGTATTTGCACAGAACGAGCCGAAGCAACCGGTAATGACTCTTTCACCGTGGAGTTGCTCACAACCTGCCCCGGATGAGCTGTCATAATTTGTCGACCTAAAAACTCAACAGCTTGTAAAGATTCAGGTTTTCGTTCATGCAAAAATGTTAAAAATTCTGAGCTAATGGAGGATAAAACTTTGTCCCTCAATATGAGATCCTTAAGACCCTCAAATGTATGTTCAATCTTAGCCAAACCAATCCATCTATCAAAACATAATTTAATAGATGAAATGAAATCCGAGAAGTCCTTGTTCATGTCGGGTATGAGTTTTTTGAACCTCATTCTATACCCATTCTCATCAAGTTGGTATCTTCGTAGAAGTAACGCCTTAGCTGCCTCATAGGATTGCCTATTGTTCTCATCCATAGTTAAAATAGCAGTCAAAGCATCACCTGTAACTATTTGCATTAAATGGACCACCCATGATGATCTTTCAAGTTTGTATTCTGTACATACTGTCTCAAAACGATTTATAAAGCAAGATATGTCATCAGAATTCTGGTTAAATTTGGGTAAATGAAGTTTAATTGTGTTAGGAAGTACTTTCTTAGACGAACCTGTCACTTCCTGATTTTGTGAATTGCCAGATTCTATTTTAGATCTATCTAAATTTAAAGAAGCCATCTTCTCTTCATGCTCAAATTGAGCTTTTTTCGCTGCTAAATCTATCTCATCTTGTCTTTTCCTTTCTGCCAAATCTTCCTGTCTTCTTCTCTCTGCAAAATCTTCTTGTCTTCTTTTCTCTTCGATCTCTTCTTGTCTTCTTTTCTCTTCTCTTGCTTGTGCCCTTTCTTCTCTGGCAATATCTTCTAGCCTTTTTTGTTCCTCTTTCTCCAATCTACTCTCTGCTCTTGTAAGTTGCTCCATGGCAAACTCTTCCAAAGCTTGTCCCTGCTTACCAAGTTTTTTCTCCCAATAGAATAAAATGCTCCAGAGTAGCCATGTTAGAAGGTTATAAATGACTTACTTGTGATGTAAAATGTGTACTATATAGTAATTAGCAGTACCAATGCAAATTCTTATAAATCTCAAGATAAAGCAAGTGAAAAATATTATGTGAGCATATGTTAATCTCGTGAAGTAGACAAGACAAACTATGACCAGGACACAGTACAACAAGCCAAGAAAGACAATACTAATGTAGAAAAATAACAAAACAATAAAATAAAATAAAAAAATAAAAATGTATTTAAGTAAAAATAACAATAACAATGCTTAGTCTAACAAAATAACAAGACAAACACGCTTTACTACATTTAATACACACAGGAACTGAGGGACAGTAAGGTACGATCAACTGTGTACAAACAATAATGTTGCCAAAACGAAATAATCAGAAACACTCAACGAACTTGAACACCAAGCATCACGTGACAACACAACTAAATGGAAAAAAGGATATGATTAATTCAGGTGAAGCGTTATCCACTCGGCCATGTGCGCCGGACCCCAATCCTGAAATAATCACCTACCAATCCTACAGACAACCTTGATCTTAGGCCCAGCCAGAGCGGGATGTTTTCCTATGATCAAGTCCTTCACTGACCCCTTTTAAAATACACAAAGAAACATAAAACATGCAGAAAACAAAAGGCTCTGCACAGGATATATCTAAACTAAGCCGACAAGAGATAGACCACTTAGCTTATAGTGAATCCTCCCCAGGTATGGTACTGGACAGAATGGAATCGATTACTCTCATTACAGGAGGATGATAGTGTTGAAATTCTTCATTGTTGTTTACAAAAACAATGATTTTGTTGTTGTTGCCGAATACGCCATCTTGTCTTGTCTGACTGTGCAAGACGTGGAGGGCTGGAGGCTGAAAATCTTCGCTGAGCTTGATCAATTTCGAAGAAAGTTGAAATTCTGCTGCCAAAACTGATGCAAATACTTATAGAATAGAAATGTCATTGATGACAATAAAAATAGTTCAAACTCTTGACCGCATCAAAATTACTAAGTTTGTAGTAGGGCTTGTTAATGTTTTTTGATCCTGCCGCTAATTCGCTGCTGACGTGAAAAGGTCAACTAAAGCTGCGCAGTGCAGTTTGTACGCGCTGAAAAGTATGGCTCGCCGATAGCGCAAATTTTGTAAAAGTGGCTCAGACAGAAGGCTTCATAATGATTAATTTCGAATTGGAGAAAAAAACAAACTCCCGTTTGCTGGCCACCATTGGGTGTTACCTCGTGTTTATGTGTAATTGTGAATGTTATCGGTAACACATGTTATGTCGTGGGTTGGCATGTATAACATCCACATGTAAATGCAGTCAGACCAACTTGAAATAAGTACGCTCAGTCCATCGTACAATTAACACGATTTTTAATTGACGATATTCACAACACTGAGTACTTCACACATTAAGACATTTGTATAAAAATGATGCTCCATAATAACCATATTATCTCTGGCAGTAAGAATTGATGAACTGTACAGCTGGCCGTTAGAGGTCAAACTGTCTGCAAATATTCCAAAACGACATTGTCATGAATGTTAATTTGTATTACACAGTTACGTACTACCTTCTGTCTGCCGTCTTGCCACACATCACTCAAACACACATTCTTGAAGTAGTGTCAGTAGATAATCTGACAATAATTGAATAGAATGTAGGACCCCAGTAAGGAACTCCTAAAACACACACTGTCCATTAGGACGAACACCTCGAATGCCCGTGACCCCCGAACGTTAACCGTTCGTTTTTCGCCGCAGACATTGCCTACGTCATACACTCATTTACATATAGGTCACACCTTAACAAATAGCTAGCGTTTAGCACTGGTCCGTCGCGTGTACCTCTTAGCTGTGCACAGCGATGCCTTAGCAAGCCTGCGTGCAAAATGAGTGGTAACACACTATGTGGCACCCTCAACTTAGATACACACTGAAGCGTTATGTAGCGTAGGATGACGTGCTATCCTTAGTGACAAGATAGTCGATGTGTGGCATTTGTGCCTTCAACATGTGTTTTCTTGAATTTTCAGAAAAGTAATGTTTGAAATTTTGCATTAGATGAGTCATGCAAAAATATTCAAATCAGATTGGCTGATCATTTGAGCCCCATAACAAACAGAGTGGGATAAGACAGTGAATATAACCTGATACATTTCAGTGGTTTTTTTCACTGTGAGATTGCTCAGATAAATAAAATGCGCTGGCAGTTGCCTTATTGCACGTGTACTTGGGATCGTTAATTTAATTCCCTTTCTGACACAGTGTGTTTCCTTCAGTTTCCTCAGACAGCGGCTTTCCTTATTAAAATTATAGAGATTTCCTGGGCGGAATTGTAAGTCCTGATGAATACTCCAATAAAAGGTGTCCGGTCTGATAAATGAAAATTATGAATTCTAATTGGCACGTCTGGTGTCTTTGGCAAGCGTGAATCTCACAGTGAAAAACCATTGAAATGTGTCAGGTTATATCCACTCTTTCTTTTTTTTTTTTTTTTTTTTTTTTTTTGTTATGGGGCTCAAATGATCAGCCAATCTGATCTGAATATTTTGCATGACTCATCTAGTGCAACATTTCAAACATTACTTTTCTGAAAATGGGCTGTAAACATCCGATTGCAACAGGTCGGTAACCTCACACGACAATGTGTATAAGATGTAACTTTCGCTAAAGTAATGTCTTATCTGTTGCTTGAGCACACACAAAATCCGTCTCTTTACAACCTTGGCGGAGACGCACCCGTGCCTTATCAGTGATTAAGCAGATTGTGCTGGCGCGATGTACGTGTTAATCTGTGTACTGATATCGGCCGCGCCTGCGATTAACCAACTTTGTTGTTGATAATTTTCTCTCAGCTGCTCCTGCAAATGTATAGTATTATCATCCACAATGAGTGTCAGATAAACAGACAATATACTGAAAGTAGCGAAAGGATGTAGATAAAAAATATCTTCTACTTAGCAGAGAAAGAAAGAAAGTGCGACAATTGAAAGCACGCAATAAAATCCGTACCACAAATGTACCGATTACTGCCGTAGTGAAACAGAGCTTAGGAAGAAGAGGGGGTCGCCCCAATCCATTCTGTGACAGTGAATATAGCAGCGGTGAGATTGTTGTACAGATATAGAAATGGATTTTGTAACAGAATAAAAGAATACTTTCTCGACGTGATGGCAGAATTAATTATAGACAGTGAGAAAACTACGCATTGTAACTAACGCATAACGGTCGATGAAAATCTAAGATTTTATTCAAAGTCTACTGATAATGTAATGGATTGAAAATGACAATGTTCTACTGTGAAACTTATGTACGTAATTAAATGTGAACAGTCGTCCTTAAGCGAGTTATCTTCTTGATGAATTTCGACTGTTGTATTATTGACTTTGCCGTTGGCATTACATCAATCAGCATAACCCCTACATTGACATTGGCACACGATTGTAAATGGCACTTGGCACAAGATTGTAAACAGACTGAAATAATTATAATAATAAAAATGAACATAAATTAAAGAATACAAGAACGTTAAAACGGCAAAGAATGAATTCAGTAACAACAATGAGATCGGTTGAAATAATTCAAGTTTATTCAAGAATGAACACAAGAACCCGAGCACCCAACAATTATTATCATATTTTATGATGATGGTGATGACGTTGGTGTTGACAATTGTTGATACCCGTGGTGTCATTGTGAGGATGATGAATATGAAGAGGAGTAGTTTGATGCTGATAATGAACGTGATGATGATGAGGAGGAGGAGGTAGGAAGACGACTATGATGAATACAAGATGATGGACATCATGAATATGAACGTGTTGACAATGATGATGATAAGGAAGATAATGATGGTGACAATGGTAACGACGACGATGATGACGACAATAATGACTATGCTGACGATGATGACAATAATGATGGTGACAGTGATGATGACAGCGTCGACGACGATGATGATGATGATAACCCACATACCTACCACGTCTAGCTGCACGCCATATTTTACTTCATCAACTATAGCACTTCCGGAACAGCACTATCACAAACATCTGGAGGCAGGAAGTTAGTCATGTTGTGAAGGAGCTGTGATGATGTGGGGATGGTGTATATGCCTGATCACTGTTTAAGAATTAGCAGATAGTGATGGGGGGAGATGTGATGATTCCTTGTTTTCGCTGTGTTGATGTTACCTTGACACACAGTCACAATATAACTCGCCGTGGCCACACATGAAGATTATTGCTGACATAGGATTGCGAATGGGTAAAGTAACGGCAGCATTTCAGAGTTTCTTGACTTGACTGGTAATTGTTGCAAATTGCCTGATTAGCAGATATGTTGCCAGCGTTATTAGTGTGATTACATAATATTGTTCTTTGGGGTTGGTTTTTTTTTGGGGGGGGGGGGGGGGGGGGGGGGGGGGGGGGGGGTTGAGGAGGTACAAAACAGGCAAGGGAGTAGGGGTCTTAAGTTTTGCTGTTGTCAGTTTGTGTCAAGTAACTAGAATGTGTTTAACTGATGTCAGGCATAATGCATTAGAAATGCATTCTTATAGGTTGTGTTACCTACCTGTATACGAGGTGACATGAAGTACAAACAATGGAAAATATTTGCGAGATATTTTGCAGCCCGGGTGGGAAATAGTATTCTGAGTCAAGCCGCAGTTGTTGCGAATTTCATGATTCATTCGCCACATCAAAGGAAAAAGTCCAACTACTGCGATTAACAAGGGAAAATTCAGAAGTTATTTTAAATGATTTGTTCAAGCATTAGGCCCTATTATTTGCTATAGTGTCAAAGATAAGTCAGGGACCTAAGACGCGTCAACAGTGAGGAATGCAGTTAGCGACCCACAGCTAGACTGCTTGCGTCAGGGTCAGCGAACCAAAGCTGACCAAGACCCTAATCCACCTCCAAGTGGTGGTCCTGGAAACAGGCTGCATCACTGCAGTCTGGCTGAGTGAGTAGGGATCGAAGAGGGAAGACTGACCCGGTCCAAAAAAATGCCGTGCTGAAATCGGATGTGTCGGCCGAAAGGCGCAAATATCGCAGCTTCGCTGTAAACGGACACAATGTAACCAACGTCATTTTTCAGGATGAACGAAGAAGGAGAAGAAGAAGAAGAAGAAGAAGAAGAAACATAAGTCAAGGAACCTTAAAGATTGATACAAACCAATGCCTAGGTTTTCTAGGACCTTCTATTTGTTTTCTTCTCTTTCCATGAAATGTGCCCCATGTGCAAGATCGCACCTGTCTATCTATCTATCTATCTATCTATCTATCTATCTATCTATCTATCTATCTATCTATCTATCTATCTATCTATCTATCTATCTATCTATCTATCTATCTATCTATCTATCTATCTATCTATCTATCTATCTATCTATCTATCTATCTATCTATCTACCTACCTACCTAAACCCCCACACGTCTGCCTGCCTGCCTATCTATCTATCTATCTATCTATCTATCTATCTATCTATCTATCTATCTATCTATCTATCTATCTATCTATCTATCTATCTATCTATCTATCTATCTGTCTGTCTGAGTATCTATCTATGTCTTACTGTCTGCCTATACCTGTCAGTCTATTTGTCTGTGTATCTATTGTTTCTTCTTTATTTCTTCTCACCGACAGTCACACAATCATTTTGTTTCCGCATAAATGTTACGACATGACACAATAAATACCACTGCACCGGCGCTGAAATGCGCCCCTTTCTGTTATTCGGAATCTCTGAAGCATGTATTTACACTAAACACAATACGACACACATCTTTCTCACTGGGAGGGCGTCTTTCCAACCAAACTTCAATTATTCCATTCTGGTCTCTTCCCCAGTAATCCTCCCCCTTGGGAGTAAACAAATCTTAACAAGACCTCAAATTCCTCATCAACAAATCCTCCAAATTCCCCAGATTGTTCACATCTAATGCATCTGCTACTAATTTAACAAGACTGGAATAATATTCATTGGAACCGCTCTCATGGTGACTTAATGGACTTTAGTTTACACACGTTGCCATTTTCTTTTTCATGTTTTCTGTTTCTGGATGTGGTTAAACAGCAGCGCCTGTGACCTGATTGATGTGATGCCTGGAGTATACTATACGACATTACCCGTGGTGCCTTTTGGAGCTGTTTTTGCAACTGTTGTTTTTGTGTGTGCAAGTAAATGCTTGTTATTGCTAGGACTGTCTTACAAAATGGGTAAAAAAATTAAAATTTTTGTTTCGTTGGCTAAGTAAAGGAGCCAGTTTTCCTGAATAGGTCAGGAATTCCACTGTGGATATTGTTCCAGTGGCATCATTGATTAATTACTGGGTGTGGTCTGCTTTGACCGAGTCAAAACTTTTCTATTTGAGGTCTGAGTGAATTTTAAAAAAACAATGTACTAAGCATGTGTATTGAACTCTGACATAAGACACGTGTTGAACAACAGCAAAACCGTACTTATTTCGTCTGGTCCTTTCTGGAATGCGATACAAAGATGCTTTGATTCTCTTTGTTACTAGTAAAACTTTCTCATCTCCCACCTTTCTCTCTTCCTCATTTGACATTTTAATTGAGCTTTTCAATTTTATTTTGTAGCCTTTCCTCTTCTTTGTCATTCAGTTCCCTGTGTAGACTGGGCCTTCAATCAATTCTCAGTGTCGCATAGAGATTTATGATCAATAAATTTTCTATATTCTTTTCTTTTTCTACCCGTGTCCTCTACTTTATTATCGCTCTTTTATCCTTTTCCTGTTTTTCGCATTCGTTCGTTTGCGACAAAATATTACTTTCCCATTCTGACCTTTGCCGTTTCTTTTATCATACTAGTAACGCATTTTATTGCGTAATATGTCAGTCCCTGGATGTGAACGAAAGAGTGTGAGAATTCGTCTAGTCAGACATAGAGAGCAGACATTTGTCTACATTTTCATCTGACATGAGTTTTTTTCTTCGGCTAGTTTCTCGGCGTGAGGTGTGGAAGGCGCCAATCTGCATCGCTCAGAAATGAGACATGTCGTAGTAGGTGTGAAGACGCGTTTTGGCAGTTATGGCCAGCGTCTAAGTATGTGAAGTGTTAAGAGAGAGAGAGGGGGGGAGACGGGGGGTTTTTGAAAATAGTGGGATCCTTTGTCCATTTAAGATATAAACCAGAGTTTTAGACTTCATTCACTCAGTACTCCGCAGTCAAGACTAGAACGATGTAGCGTTCGATTCCTACAGATCTCTGGTAATAGGAGCATCATTTAGTTGGTCGAAGTGGATTTAGTTCTTAGTAGTTCTGTGTTGAGGTAAATATATTATATATCTAGTAGTGTTGAGTGATTCAGTGATAACCGCTTATTTCATTTTACTAGTTAGATTTCTGTGCAGAAGAAATTAATTTATAAGTCTGTTATATTCTCTAGTTGACGTGTTTCAGTGGATAGCAAAATAAACTATAATTGCTAGCTTAAACTCATGCAGCTATAAATAAATTTTATTAAATTGCTAGTAATCAGTCGAGAATATTTTAAACTAACTTATAACTGCACTGATTCATCATTGAGTATTGACGAAATACGTATGTATTTCTAATTCATGATGACTGATTTTAGATAATATAACTTATTTCACGGGAGATTAAAACGATAAGACAAGCTCTACGCTTGCAGTTTATAATGTAAGTTATAACCGAGGCATAGTATGTATAAGTATTTTATATGTTGTTTTCTCTTTATTCAGTGAAACTGGGGTAGCCCAACTTTACCAACGGTTTTAGTACTGAGTAATATCTGTGAAGAACTAAAACATTTTTTTTTCTTAAAGACTTGGGTGTATAAAGTAAAACCTGTCTGGCATTGCGTTGGCATCCAGAACGACAGAGTACCCATTACATTAACTTTAAGATTAAATAAAATAACGGGCCCATCGAGCCAGATTTAATTCTTCCTGAGAAAAACCTCAAGTACATTTCAGCCCTTGTGGCAAGTAAAATATTACTATTAGTAACATTCCGACGGAGTTCTGACTAGTCGTGGTGTGACCAAATAACGTCCTATACTGAGAGAAGGCCCCGACCTGACATTCCTAGTTACTAGAAATCTAAGCTATTGACACTTTGCTCGCTGTTAACGTTCGTGCCTGGACAATTTTAATGTGACAGAACCAGATATCCTAAAATAAGAATAACCAAGGAAACGTTCCCTGAAGTAGTGAATTCAACCTATTTTTGTGGAGCTGGGGTTTCCTCGGCCAAGACTACCACTTGAGATTCTGTATGTGCATGTCTTAAAAATTGTTTTTTCCAGAAGTTGCTACCAAAGCTGTAAGTACGAATGCAAGCTAGCGATCACTGCTGACTGAATAGAGTGAATGCAGGACTGAGTGATTCTTTTATTGTTGTTTGTTTTGGCACCCATTTTGCTGCCTTAAATCTCTTTATGCAAGTTTGTTGCTAACAATATTTTCCTTCGGATAGATCAGAGTATCAAAGTCTATTCATACCTTTAAAGGGAAATCTTAGACTATAGCATATGTATCCGTGACTCTTTGGGGCTATCACTTTTCATCTAACAGGACTGTGGGCTATACATCGAGGGAAAAGATCATACCAATGGGTCTATCATTCTTGTAGCAATTCATTGACTTTATGACTATTTGTATATGTTTGATGTAATTTTATGTGTTGTGATGGAATTTTATTATGATAATTAAAATTCACTTAAACTTATTCCAGTGTGTCGGTCAGTTCGTTCCCAATTATCTATAATTCCATTGTCATAGTTTCACGTCTTTGTGTCTATTGTAGTCACTTAAGTGTGTGTGTGTATGTGAGGGATATATATATATATTACTATATATTATAATAGACTGTCCGACTCCTCTAAATCTGTTGTAGAAGATAGGCTGAAGAAGAGAAGATTCTCGATTTCAGGGACAGCCTCTATTATTTCCTCCATCTCACTCGTGAAATCTATTTCTACTCATATCTCACTTAGCTATCACTTGCTTCTATTGCTATTCAGAAGGGACCAAACCAAGTCTTAATTCACCTATCGCAAATCTACGACACTCAGTAAGCCTTTATGATTGTTGGCAATAGTTCTCAGCCGGCCGTTCTTTTTTCTTTTCTTTTTTTTTTTTTTTGTTTAGCTATAGTTTTCAGCGAGTTGTTCTGTTTTTGGCAATAGTTCTCAGCAAGCCGTCATGTTTTTGGAAACAGTTCTCGCTAAGACGTTCAGTTTTCTTAGCAATAGTTCTTGCCTAGCCATTTTTTTTTTTTTTTTGGTTATCTGTTAAAGTACTTTCTGCGTTTCCTTTGTCTTCCGCGCCCAGCCCACGTGGCACTATTTTTGGGGTACCTGGTTGGCAGGGAGGATAGTTGCAATTCGCTCCCGTAGCTAGGCGATGTTGTCGTTCGGAATGTCCTAGGTTTGAATCTCCGGTAAGCCTATCATTTCTGTTGTTTTTTCTGTTGTATAGTTCTCTACTTCTTTATTTCTCACGAGTACCTGAAACATACCTTTCTGTGTGTTATTTATTTACTGTTTATAGGCTTCGGGTTTTTCCTCTTTATTTACTGTTTATAGGCTTCGGGTTTTCTCTCTTTATTTACTGTTTATAGGCTTCGGGTTTTCCCTCTTTATTTACTGGCCTACGTTCACACACATTCACTGGCTTAGGTACAGCACGCCTGAGGGTCGAGTATTCGATTCTTTCTTTGTCTTCAGAGACGCCAGGGATCTAGCAGACGGCTATTACCTAAAGCACATGTGATTAAATGTTTCTATGAGTGAACCAAAGACAGCTACAATAGACCTGATCTGCCAGAAAGAAACACTTCACCAATACTTGGGTACACAAGAAATGGTTGATTGTGCGCTTCATAACCTGGATATACCAAGACAATAGATGAACAGTGCAGTACATTGCATACACAGGATACAACAGTACAATAGATAAATAGTTGAATGCTTTGCCCAACTGGCTACACTAATCATCATCATTTTCCTTTTCGCTCCCTATGGACCGTGACGCCACTGCTACTGCTGGTCCTCTTGCTGGACGCCTGCACCAAAGCATTCACGTGCGCTTTCAGCACTGGCTTTTGTAGCAATTTGTTATACTTGATGAGGTTGTCAGCCATATTTACAACCTAATATTGGTCGTCTTTTTACGACATACCTGTTGGAGCAGAAGGCATGTTCTTTCATTGACTACTCAGAGGCCCCCATGACGACACGGCGTGCATACACTATTACAAAAGATAAAGTAGTTGTGCTTTTGATCCACCCTCACTGAGCATTAGCTCTTGGTGATTGTTGTAACTGTCTACTGGCGCAACTACCACAGTAGCTGTCGCTGAGGATGGCCTATGGAATGTTATCAAGAAGGTCTCCAGAAATTGGCTCGTTAAGAAAGAAAGAACGAGACCTATTCGAGATAAGGACAAGAAGAAGAGACAACGCGAATGCTCTCCACTAGATAGTGTTTTCTAATAAATTATGGAAAGTGTTCTTTTTCCCCATGACCTTTGGTTCTGCCCTCAGATCTCGATAAAGAAAGAGCCACCAACCTCATCTAAATTAAGGATGTTACTTATACTGTAGATATATATTTAACGCAGACAGCACGAGCGATATATTAACAAACTAGGTAATGATCAACGCGGCTGTATAGTTTATTAGTTAAATATATACACTTACATGGTTAATAGAAAATAAAAAGTGATGATGGTGAAAGACAATTCACACACACAGAAAATATGTAAATAATGTAGTTAGTTCAGTATGTGATTGAACCTATGGGAATAGTGAAACCATGATGTGACATGTTAAGTGTTGCCACACTGATGTTCAATCTACACTGTCTATGACCTATGTATCTCTCCACTTTCCTTCACTGTATGATTATTCACAGGTATGCATAGACTGTCCAATGTAGGTGTAGGGTATGTCGTGTGGGTTATCTCCAAGACAATGACGTACTGATGAAAACCGTTGTAGTAATGCGTACTTGGAAGTTATACTGTTCTTCAATGTTTGGAAATCTCTCTAGCGTCTACAAACCGTTGACCGTTGTCTCAGGAAAATGTCTGCTGTCTGATCTTGAAAAAGCACTGACTAGACTGGAGCCCTTCACGAAATAATTTTCTGGTAACAAGTGGGTTTCGTGCAATGAAGCTGGTCTGAGTGAATTTACGTCGTGCAAAATACGATGAAAGTAGATAAATTCACTTCATGCACTGATGTAGTGAGTAGTTGAACTTAGTTATTTTAGCTTGATATCGTGGCGAATCAACTTGTGACTAAGTGATCTTGGTAGATAGACTGATAAACTTGTGAGTCTGTACTGTTGATTCAGGGAATACGCTTTTTAGTGAGTTGAACTTGATATAAATATGAGAATCAACTTGTGCTTGCTATAACTTGACGCAGGCGGCAAGCTGCTGAGTGAATTTAACTTGAAATATTTATATAGAATCATCTTGTGAGCACTTGGTAAACAGGTGAATAAAATGCTGCGCAATCAGCGTTTACAAAGCGGGTGTATAAATTTTCCTTGTAACTTAGGAAGTGTAGGATGTCCTATCTTGTGATTTTTGCTGTCCGGACTTACGCTTTGCTAGCTTCTTTCGGTTAGATGTCAAACACGTAATGTATAGACTCAGACTTCTGTTGGACTGAAGACACACAAAAGTGGCTTCAGGTACCTAAAGTATGAAGTCATGTATGGCGCACATGATAAACGTGGAACAACCTTCCGCATCACCTGAAACGTCTTCCTACACAATACTCAATCAACAAAACACTTTTCAAACACTTCATCCACACCGATTTTCTACCCCTGTGTCTGCTTGTTACGTCAAAATCAGGGCATTCACAAAGAGATGTCTCAGCCAGAATGCTCAGGTTCAATAGGCCAGATGTAATAACAAATAGAGACCGAGGAACAGAACCATACAACAACCAACCAAGCCAGAGAGACTGAGAGCGCAGAGAGAGAGAGAGTTAGAACATACTTTCAGGAAACTACCAACCACAATAACCAGACAAGGACGTGGCTGAAACCTGCAAGGAAAGAGATGAGTAAAGAGGCTAAAATAAATCTGGATAAAAACTGTGGAAGGGGAAGATAAGGCAACGGGGAGTTGACGGGCAGCCCTGAGGACAACGGTCTAGAACAGATGTGGCGGTTAGCAATGGCTGCAATTCTGGGTTCCACCCGGAGCATAACTTGTTGACTGTATGAAACTTGTATGTACTCGTACAACACCTCCACAATGTCCAAAAGTTGACACTAAATTCCACACTCGTGTAAAACATGCCATTACGGAACAAATATGAATATCCATCATTGTCTCGTGTAAAACATGCCATTACGGAACAAATATGAATATCCATCATTGTCTCGTGTAAAATATGCTATTATGGAACAAATATGAATATCCATCATTGTCTCGTGTAAAACATGCCATTTCGGAACAAATATGAATATCCATCATTGTCTCGTGTAAAACATGCCATTTCGGAACAAATATGAATATCCATCATTGTCTCGTGTAAAACATGCCATTACGGAACAAATATGAATATCCATCATTGTCTCGTATAAAACATGCCATTACGGAACAAATTTGAATATCCATCATTGTCTCGTTTAAAACATGCCACTACGGAACAAATATGAATATTCATCATTGGCTCGTGTAAAACATGCCATTACGGAACAAATATGAATATCCATCATTGTCTCGTGTAGGCCTTGAGGAGACAAATATAGAACATGACTACTGCTCCATCAGGCACGTAACACGTGACTAATACCAGGTACTGTATGTACACGGCTGTTTGCCAGCGATCTTTTAGTTCGTTCGTTCGTTCGTTCGTTTGTCTGCTATGTTGCTTTTATACCCTGTTCAACCTGAAAGTTGGTTATAATTGGGGTATATTGTGCGTTTAGTTTCTTCGGTGCTAGCCGGTTGTTAGTCCTGAAAAGGACTGGTCCTGAAAAGGACCGCTAGCTGACTGTCTGAATATCTCTCCGTTGCTTGTCTGTTTATGGTGTCGTGGCGTGTTCATGGTGTTCATATAAATTTCCCTGACCGCGCTATTTATAGCTATCGTGACAGAGGTCACGTGGTCAATTTCCTAACGGGAAAAAAAATGTGGCGGTGTTTACTTTTGATAGGGCTTAATTAATGCTTTTGGGCTACTTTATTATTATAAATACCGGCTTTAATTTTGCGTAAAGCTAGACTAGAAATGTTAGAGTAAATTTTAGAACAAGAACAAACATTTTATCACAATTAGAACAGAAAATATAATAGTCTGAAATAGTGTAAAATTTACGTTTTTTTTATAAATTTTGTTATGGTTTGTTTCTAATGCAATTTACACTAAAACGGTCACAATCAACATGCATAACAAATTACAGAAATCAAAAGTAGAAAACATGCAGAAAATGGATATCAAAGTTTTGTTTTGGTTTCATGCGTCAAACATTAATTATTGAAACATTAAATTGCAAGTCCACATTTATTACCTTAAAATAACACACCCAATTGTCCCCAAAACATGAGAGCTAACAATTATCTCAATCATACGTCACGATGGTCATGTAAAAATGAGTATGGTCATGAGTAAAACGAAATGTTCAATTTAATAGATAAATAGGTGTATTTAATAAATACATCTATTAAATGATTTCCACACTCTGTTAATGCTGTCACTCTCACGCAACAACTGCCATAATTTGCTCTAGCCCCAAAATTTCGCTCAATTATCATTCACGCTTCCTGTTTTTTAATAGTATGAATCTGTACATTCACAGATGGATAAATTTGTAACAAATGAGTTTCCATTATAAATTTTAATTGTGAAGTTATATTTTTAATACCGCTGGCGCGTCTTTCAATTTTGGAAATAGTGGAATGTACAAATTCTCTTCCTTGCTCTCCATGCATGCCCATTCCAAAGCCATGAGTTCTGATCCAGTCTGCGCAATGTTTTTCTAATATGTGTTGTTTAGGAATTGTCTTACTGAAGAATAGCTTTCTGAATAAAGACATATAAGTCTCTATTAATGCTGTTATTGATTCTTTACTAATTGGTTTACTGTGTGATATTTTGTTGTGTACTTTCTCAACTGCTTCTTTCAGTGAGTTGAATTGTTCTTGGGCAATAAAAGCTATGTTAGTTATATCTTGTCTGTAATTTTCAGTATTTGTGTAATGATTGCTCTTGTAAGATCTTTATAAACTTATTGTGTGAGATATCTGTGGCAGTGATTCCCTATGAATGCTCTGCTATGATAAGCCTGTGGTATGATTTTGTGTTTGGCTAGTACCTTGTCCAAGTGTGAGCAAACTGGACCAGACCTAGCACACAGATCTTGAAACTGAAGTTTGGCCAGCGCATCTTGTGCATTTTCAAGTTTAACTTTAAATTTATCTATCTCCTCCTTATCCTCACAAAGTTCAATACTTGCCTGAAAAAATTCAATTTTAGCTTCTAATTCTTCTGCCTGTTTCCAGTTCCAACCAAATCTCTTCAAGTTCTTAATAGTACTAATGTTTGCATGTATCTCTTGCGGATTCTCAAATATCTTTGCGTCTATTGTATCGACTACCTGTTCTAGAAGTCTGTGGTGTTTCAAAACAATGCCTAATAAAATATGAAGGTAAGGAGGAGCTACATTTTCAATTTCAATCTCTAACATTGGTTTGTGTAAACAATTATGGTAACGTGCCACTTGCCTTTTATTCACTTTTCCATATTTCATATATCTATTGTAATCTCTTATCAACATTGCCAAACTTCTTGGTTTGCACGTTGTATGCTCTCTGGATGTCTTTATTTCCTTGTTTTGCTGGAGACACCACAGACATGGGTATATTCCTTGAGCTCCAGACAAACCAAACATTTTCAACAAAAAGTCATAATCCCCGAATAAGAAAACAACAACTTTTTTACCATCCCACTCTAAATCTTTTAGTGACTCTATCTGAGCGTTCATGCCATTCATAAATATTTCTAAATTATCATATGTATCTCTGACTCTAGCCATTGATAAAAGGATGGTATTAGATTTAGAATTTGGTTTCTCTAAATTTACTACCTGCATTGTAACTTTGAATGAAAGAAGATATACTAACAGTTACTTAGAATTCTTTGGCAGCCGTCGTGTGCACAGGATTGTCTACCAAAGCACACTAATGGAACAGTCCTTATCTCACACACAATAAAAAAAAAGACATTCATATTATAAATACAAGATTAACAAGACTTGAAAGATAGATCAAAGTATTGTGGAAGTAATCTATCTATAGCTTTACATGTTTTCTGACGCTTATATACGAAGCTAAATATCATTATAAATGAATAAAAATGCAAAAACAGATGGTGCTTTACAAAAAGTTATTTTTTTACAACCTTATTTAAGATTTGCGAGTATCAGGAATGCATTTACATTGATTTAAATGTTATAAAATCTGGTGACAGTATGCTTGTTCTTGTAATGCCAAACTCACAAAACTGACTACCACACATTCTCAAGATAAGAAACCAAAAAATAAAGTATGTGGAAATAATCTTTAGCTTCCCTTCGAGAAGTCTTTATAATTATAAACTCAAACGAATGGGCCGATTTTTAGATATTAAATTAATAAAAAGATTACTTATTTTATGAATTTCCTCAAATGATGACGCTGTTTTCAAAAGTCTGTAACTCCGTCAAAACTAATTTCAAACAAATAAAAATGCAATAAAAAAAAACACAGAACAAAGTTATAGTACACAAAAGAATTTTAGCGCTGTGTTTATCCAGAACGAGTGTGTAATGATTTATATTTTACTGATTTTACACACACATCAGCTGATTTTCCCCGCCAAAACCCTCAGTAGTTTTTTACGGTGCATATGAAAATTGTATACCCGGTGTCAGAATTCCGGTCACCGAAATTAAAAGATCGCTCGGGTATAAGGCACAAACAGCCGTGTGTAGCTGGCGATCTCATCATGTAACGCGTGACTAATACCAGGTATTGTATGTAGCTGGCGATCTCATCATGTAACACGTGACTAATACCAGGTACTCACGGCTGTTTGCCAGCGATCTTTTAGTTATTTCCCCTTGTTCCCCCGACCGCGCTATTTATAGCTATCGTGTCAGAGGTCACGTGGTAACTTCCTAACTGGAAAAAAAGGTGGCGGATTTTACTTTTGATAGGGCTTAATTAATGTTTTTAGGCTACTTTATTATTATAAATACCGGCTTTAATTTTGCGTAACGCTAGACTAGAAATGTTAGAGTAAATTTTAGAACAAGAACAAACATTTTATCACAATTAGAACAGAAGATATAATAGTCTGAAATAGTGTAAAATTTACGTTTTTTTTTATATTTTGTTATGGTTTGTTTATAATGCAATTTTCACTAAATCGGTCACAATCGACATGCATAACAAATTACAGAAATCAAAAGTAGAAAACCTGCAGAAAATGGATATCAAAGTTTTGTTTTGGTTTCATGCGTCAAACATTAATTATTGAAACATTAAATTGCAAGTCCACATTTATTACCTTAAAATAACACACCCAATTGTCCCCAAAAACATGAGAGCTAACAATTATCTCAATCATACATCACGATGGTCATGTAAAAATAAGTATGGTCATGAGTAAAACGAAATGTTCAATTTAATAGATAAATAGGTGTATTTAAAAAATACATCTATTAAATGATTTCCACACTCTGTTAATTCTGTCAATCTCAAGCAACAACTGCCATAATTTGCTCTAGCCCCAAAATTTCGCTCAATTATCATTCACACTTCCTTTTTTTTTTTTTATAGGATGAATCTGTACATTCACAGATGGAGAAATTTGTAACAAATGAGTTTCCATTATAAATTTTAATTGTGAAGTTATATTTTTAATACCTCTGGCGCGTCTTTCAATTTTCAATCTTCTCTGCTGTGCCCACGTAAGACCTACAGTTTCCTTCATGGCTATTGCTAATTCTTTGGATATTCTAACTCTACTTTCAATGCCTGCTTTCCTGCAAATTTCCTGACGTGACGTTTCTGAACAGCGTTATAGTTCATGTGCCTGCTGCAGGTCTAATGAATCAGTTGATGTTCCAGCAATATGTTTTCTAACAGTGTGAAGCAATTGAGATCGCTTACGTTTGTTGGCGTTCTGGTGACTGATGTTTCTCTTCTATGTTTAATTAGTTTTTGTAGTACAATAGGCTGTCCTCTGGTTTTGCATTTTATGATATTACTTTTTGCTGTTTCTAGTTTTTTTTTCTAACAATGGATGTGAATAGGGGTTCTTCCTTTTGTGTTAGTGGTTGTGAAGGTGGCTTAGCAAGTAACTGTTGTACTGTGATGTCGCTTTTGAAGACAGGCGAGGTGGATGTACTTGTCGTATGTATAACTGACTTGGTAGGTGTAGATGTGGCAACAAAAACTGGCATGCTAGGGTGAGTAGTGTTATCCACTTCCAAATGAATAATGGTATCGCCTTTAATGTGAGCTGGCACATCAACCTCCAGTTGAACAATATCATCACTAATGTGGGCAGGCACATCAACTTCCTACTGTACAGAGCTATCCTGACTACAGCTAAATGAATGACTGACTAGACATGGAGGGGTCAGAAAGAACATTACAGGGGATAGAGCAGCTTTTTGTTTTTAAAACACCAAAAGATGTCTTTGCAACACAATTGCACAGTTGACATTCACTTATAGTTAAATTATGGTTTTAGTCTTTCCAGATGTGCTGACTGTTTTCCGATAGTAACTTGGCTGTTTCAAGACACTTCTCATTATGCCTCCTTTTTGAATTTTGTATTCGTAAGTAACACTTCTTACAAAATATAGTCGAATGCTGTGTGGGTTTATCATCTGATACGTTAATTCCAAACACAAAGAACAGATCATTAACGTAATTTAGAACAGTTCAGCGCTTTCTGAATTGAACGTGTTGTTTTGGAAGTTAATGCTCTCTTGCCACAGGCTCTGCACAGTGCACTGGCACAATTCATATGATGCAAAACAGTATGTTCCATTTCGTTGTTATGTAGTATAGTTTACTTGTGTATGTATAAAGATAGAGGAATATTTGGGACTATCAAGTCTAACACCAGGATGTAGAATGTTTTATCTGTGAATGAAAGAAGATATACAAACAGTTACTTAGAATTCTTTGGCAGCCGTCGTGTGCACAGGATTGTCTACCAAAGAACACTAATGGAACAGTCCTTATCTCACACACAATTAAAAAAAAAAAAATTCATATTATAAATACAAGATTAACAAGACTTGAAAGATAGAACAAAGTATGTAGAAGTAATCTATCTATAGATTTACATGTTTTCTGACGCTTATATACGTAGCTAAATATCATTATAAATGAATGAAAATGCAAAAACAGATGGTGCTTTACAAAGTTATTTTGTTACAACCTTATTTAAGATTTGTGAGTATCAGGAATGCGTTTACAGTAATTTAAATGCTATAAAATCTGGTGACAATATGCTTGTTCTTGTAATGCCAAACTCACAAAACTGACTACCACACATTCTCAAGATATGAAACCAAAAAAAAAAGTATGTGGAAATAATCTTTAGCTTCCCTTCGAGAAGTCTTTATAATTATAAACTCAAACGAATGGGCCGATTTTTAGATATTAAATTAATAAAAAGATTACTTATTTTATGAATTTCCTCAAATGATGACGCTGTTTTCAAAAGTCTGTAACTCCGTCAAAACTAATTTCAAACAAATAAAAATGCAATCAAAAATAGAGCAGAGAACAAAGTTATAGTACACAAAAGAATTTTAGCGCTGTGTTTATCCAGAACGAGTGTGTAATGATTTATATTTTACTGGTTTTACACACACATCAGCTGATTTTCCCCGCCAAAAACTTAAATAGTCTTTTACGGTGTACACGAAAATGTTATACCCGGTGTCAGAATTCCGGTCACCGAAACTAAAAGAGCGCTCTGGTATAGGGCACAAACAGCCGTGTACTGTATGTAGCTGGCGATCTCATCATGTAATAAATTGCTGCATAAACCACTTCTACAACAGTACGCGAAAGGTTAGATGCTGGCTTCCTGCAAGAGGACCAGCTATACTGTATACTCCATGCTCCACGGGAAGAATAAAGAACAATGCTAATTGTCTTCCTCAACTGTAAACCTATCCCGCATTATTGTTATTTGTTTCTTGTACAGTTTTGTTATTTACTGTTATATTTTATACTTTTACCTTGCCTGAGAATCACTAACTTATTAAAACGGTCATGTGGCTACTGTTTATACTTTCACTCAAATCACCTGCATATCATTAAGGCCAACTTCCCGTTTCTTATATCCGGACATTAACTTGGCTTACCTATATTCCGCTCCAGTATAATTAACACAAGACGCGAATCTAACCCCACACCGAGGACTATATAGTTTAAACAAGGTGTATCAGTCCCGGTATTATCTTCACGATAGCTAAGCCCATCCAGTCTTTATCAAAATCATTAAAGAAAGATTGAGACAATCTTTCATTACTTTTTTTTTTTTTTAAATAATGCTTCGCACGTGCACTTTCATTTGCGTGCCAGATTTAAAGTCAGACCTCACGTGGGTTTACCGCCGAACTCACCCCAGCTTTTCGAGGGTTGAACCCGGGACTAATGAAGGAAGGCATTATCAGGGTTAAGTCGAGATTCTATCTAGAATTTATCTAATGAGATGACTGTATGATTGTCACTTATTCAAAACATATGGTTGAGCTTTAAGTTGGCCGCCATGAAAAATGGCCAGCACTCAGTTTTATTGGACGACCTGCTGATTGGAAACATCATTTTCCGTTTATTTTAAACGTCCTTCATTCCTTCCTTCTTTCTTTCTTTTCGCCGTTTCTTAATTTATTTTTTTATCTTTATTGATTCACGTTATGTTTTCTTATCCTTCTCTTTTTTTTTCATTTTTCCCCCGTCCCTCTTTCATTCATTCCCTGCTTCTTGGTCCACATTTAAATTACTACTTTTGTATTTTTCACACACATTTTCTTAACTTCGCTTAAATCTGCATATATTTTACCCATCTTCGAATCATGCCAGAAAATTTTTTCAGTTCTATAAAGCTTTGGTAAAGTGAATATCTAACATTAGAAAGAGAAAAAAAAACATACACGCAATTTTTTTTTATTTTTTTTTTTTTTTTGGAATGTGAGCACTGCCTGTCTAAAATAACTCCTACCGTTGTTTTTAAATTCTTTTATGTAAAAGTATTGAATTTCTGGTAAAAAATTCCGCAAGCGCAGCCGATGAAACTTTAGTGCTTATTCAAACTCAATGCAAGAACTCATAAATATTCTTTCTGCACATTTTTCATAGACGGGAAACAACTGGAGAGCTTCAAATTAGGTTAAACTCAACATTTTTCTCCTCATCCCTCTTTACATAAAATATTTAAAAAGAAAACAAACGGTAACCCAGGAGCAATAAATTACTGGCGAATTTTTAACGGAGTTCACTCATTTTTGACTGGCGAATCGCAATCGAAAATAACCAAAGGACTTCAGTCTATGTTGAAAGTACGTGCCTCGCTACAAGAGGCAAGGCGCGCAAGGGGGAAAAAAACAAAGCAGAAAGGGAAGAGAACCGTAACCCAGTGATTTCAGTTCTCCTGATTAGGTCATAAGTACTAAGTATATTGTTTTATACTATCATCATCATGAGTAGCCGTCAGGCCCTCAAGCAGCATATGCTTCCGCCACACTCGTGCCACGTTCTACTGTCTCGTACTATCAGTTCAATGTCTTTCTTTGTTTTCCTCATCCCTTTTATTTCTGCATCTAGTTTGCTCCATGTGATTTTGATCTTCCTCTACCCTTTGAATTCCAGAAAAATGACTGCCCTGTAATGCTACCAACAGGTTTCCTCAATGTGTGTGCTATCCATAGCCAGCGCCTTCTTCTCGTCTCTTATTTTACACTATGGTGCTATTACTTCAAGTGAGATCCCTAGCACACAGTCTACCATTTCCCATTGTCTGTTATTTGACGTGGTGGGAGAGCTAGTCCATTCCTTGAAAACTATGCTAAAGTTAGCCCTGCTTTCCAGGCTGGACAAGTAATAATTGATCGGGACTGAACTAAGACAGATAAATACCTGTACCTACTGCTTTGCTGAAGGCTTAGATATGCAAAGACAAAGGAAGCATACAACTGACCATAATATACAACACAGTTCTGTTAATTATCTCCCTTTGCTCCTTAAGGCGCATGGAACCATCACTGCTGAAGGCCCCTTAAGAAAGTCTACGCCAAACACAAACTCTTGAAGTGCTCGTTTATGTAGCAGTATGTTGTACACTTTGAGGTTGCCAGCTAGACACTCACTTATTGATGACGCCATACAATTTTTTTTTAACGTAAATTGTTCTTATCCCGAAAAGTAACACCTGTTTACTGTATAGAGGAGGTCAGTTCTGTGCTACCTTTGATGGCTTTTCATTTAAAATTATAGTCGACGAATGGAGTGCGCAGGAACAAGTTTCATTTTCTAACTGTCAGCCTATGAAAGTCAATTCCTGATTGTACAAGTATTCCAGCTATTTGGATATTTCTGCGTGTTTCACTGAGTATTGTAAAGGCTTCCTCTCGCTCGCATTAATAACTGCAGTTTGGTGAAATATTAATTTTCCCATCTTTATTGCTTTAACACACACGTAATTATCTTGATGAATTCTTTCAGTGCAGCTTACGCCTTTCTCCACTTATTTTCTAATATTCTTTCTCTAATTGATTATATTTCTGTTTACATTGTTCATTTCGACATACTCTGCGCGTACGGTATGACCTGGTTGCACCAAATCAACAAACAATCTAGCAATTCCATTTCCGTGTTTGAAAGTTCACATTTTTGTTCCGCCTCATTTAATCACGGAGCTTCACGGGTTCATTCAAGCGTAGCCTCGCTTGAGGCCGTTCGTATCAGTCATCTTATCGTTAAGTTCATCGGCCACGAACTTTATCAGCTTTCGCCAGTATCTGATTGTGGCTTGAACTCAATCTTAAGTGTTCGTTTGAAAACCTCCAAGTTTCGCTTTGTTAGATGATATTTCTAGTACCATATTATCTCCACTATATAAGTCTCGTGCTCCAGGGGATTCTACGAGAAGATAAAGATAGAAGACGACAACTGCTCCCTTAAGCATGTCGTAAGATGTGACGAGCATGAGGTTGGGCATGTGATTTGCAACCTCATGGCATAAAACAAATTGCTACAGAAACCACGTCAGAAAGAGGGTATAAATACTTTGATGCTGGCAAATGGAGGCTAGCACGCTCTATAAGGAGCTAATAGGGGACTGTTGAATTCTAACAAAGGAGATACAATCTTCATTCCGGGATTATTTATTGTGTCAGCTTTCATTCATTCATTCATTCATTATGTTTCAGTTTCCAGCGGAGCTTAGGTCATCAAAAAATATTTGCCAAGCCTTCCGGCCCGGTGCTGTCCGTTGAAGGTCTTCTTTATGCCATTTATGTTTGTCTGTGTGACCCCCCCCCCCCCCCCTTCCACATCTCTCACAGTTATTTACCAACACATTTGCACTTATTGCAATACGCAGGGCAGACAATGTGTAATTGTGCCTTTTGGTCCGTTTCCCACTTCCATGGGTTCGCAACCTTGGATAGGAGAACCCGTTAGGGGTACGAAACACTTGTCAAGAGAGTACGGGAAATAACTGGTAAATAACTTGTTCTATTGAAATATTTAAAAAATACAGTTAGTCAAAATAGTTAAGAAGAGAGAACGATGAGATCTCAATTAAACCCAAAGCAGCGAACAAACTGAACGTTGAACATGGTAAGCGTTATTTCAAATAAAACTCTCGGTTGACAAGAAATAAAATCAAGTCTCACTAATTTAGTTGACTGTCTTCTAATAAACATTTATCAACTGTTTCTTTGAAAGAAAAAAACAACAATTGTCTTAATGGCAAAATCTGCTTATTTATTTTCGTAGGTGCATATGTGTTAATAATAATAATAATAATAATAAATTCTTTAAGCGCCAAACACGGCGCATAAGGCAGAAACCAGTGCTCTCCAGGTTGTTCGTTGTGACGCCACTCCTCTTAGCTCTTGCACATTATTTAGGCCCAACGTTCTTCCTTCTCTTATTATTGTTCTTCTGAGTGTTTCTTTTGGTCTTCCTTTTTTCCGCTTACCCTCAGGAACCCAAGTGAGCGCCTGTAGTGGTATTCTGTTGTTTTGCATTCGTAGGACATGACCGATATATGACCATCGTCTTTTCCTTATATAGTCGGAGACATATTTCTGCCTAGAGTCTTCTCTTATTTGTCGATTAGTCTTGAATTCTTTCCAACTGATGTTCATGAGTTTTCTAAGACATTTGTTCTCGAATGTATTCAGCTTGTTCTCCAATGATTTTGTTATTTTCCAACTCTCACAGCCGTATGTTAACACTGAGATAACATTTGAATTAAACAGACGAAGCTTGGTATGTATATTCAATGATCGTAATTTCCAAATGTTAGATAATCTATTGAAGGCGCTAGCTGCCAAAGCAATTCTAGTATGGATTTTTCTTGTTGTGTCACCATCCTGAGTCATTTTACTGCCTAAATAATTGAAACTTTCAACTTTCTGTAGTTTTTCCCCGTTCAAGATGATATCAAAGGTCTCGTTAGAAAAGTTCATAGCTTTAGTTTTAGAGGCATTTATTTGGAGACCAATTTTAACCGAGAGATGACACAAATTATTTATTGCTTCTTGGGATTGTCTTGGTGTTGAACTTAAGAATGCTACATCATCTGCGAAATCCAGGTCCCCCAGGAATTTTCCATTTGTCCATTTTATACCCAATTGTTCATTGTGGGTATAGTTTCTCATAACCCAATCAATAGCTATTCCAAAAAGTAGTGGTGACATAATACAGCCTTGTTTCACCCCTGTTTCTACTGTAAACCATTCTGTATTCCCTTTATTTGTTCTAACACAACATCTTGCATTGTCATATAGCGCTTTGATTATATTCACATATTTTGTTGGAAAACCATAGATTGTAAGTATCTTCCACAATGATGGGCGGTGTAGACTATCAAAGGCTTTTTGAAAATCGACGAAGGTGATAATAAGTGGCGATTGCCTTTCCACTGATTCTTCTATAATTGTTCTTAGTGTGAATATTTGATCAATACATGATCGTTTCGGCCTGAAACCCGCTTGTTCTTCTCTGATCTTTTCGTCAGCATGCAATTTAAGTCTTTCTAACATCATGCAACAGTCTTTGATATCTTACAATATTATACATTGGTATACTTGTTATGTTCGCAAATATTTTGTAAACAAAATAGATATTTTTTAGTGCTTAAGGGAAAGTCATTATTGAGTTACTTCCCTTGAAAGTTGTGCCGTCTCTTTCGATCGAACTCCGCGGATGAATCCAGTTTTACTGCGATTTATTCTTTGTTTGGGTAGTAATAGATTGTTCTTGCTTCAGAATATCTATGGCCTGAATTTATGTGTATTGTTTGTCTGTGTAGGACGAATCTGTCTTATATCTGTATATCTTTACATATCTAAGTCGAACTATATGTTCTTTTGTCTCTAGAGAGGTCAAAGGCTATTCGGCGGATGTGTCGCCAGAGAGAGGTGTGATTTGGCTTCGTCCTGATAGGGACTGTGTTTTCTATGTCGGCTTGTCGCCGGGAAAAAGTGATCTCTATATTTGTGGGGAAAGTGATAGTCGTCTAGACCTATCGTGTATGCTTTACCCCAGTGTTTATTCTTATTGCCAAGGAATGGCAGAATCATATTTCTGATACCAAGGTAATAAAAGATACTCTTTTGAACTCTCGTACGAAGCCACCATTTTCGATAGGTACGATTTGTATGTCTGAGAGAATATATTTGACTCGATGAAAACGACTTCGATTCCTAGCAGCACTATATCCTGTAGAATGCAGTCAATTGTTCATGATAAAATCTACAGAGCAATGAAATGTTTAATGAATGACTAACTTTAAGACAGATTCATCATCTGTATCCAAACGTGAGTGACAGCTCACGAGAGAAGCCATCTTGTAACCAAACATGTAGTGACTTTCAAGAAGAGAAAAGGGATGCCCGTATTATCGCTTGATTAGTCCAGAGATCACTGCTACACATGAGAACCCATTGCTAGCGGTTCAATATAATTATATGGAAAAACCTGTGCTGGACATTATGTTAAGGAATTTTCGCTAGACGAGATTAGGTCTAGAAGCCATCTTGGATATTGTTTATAATCTGACGTGCTTTGTCAGTAAACTCAGTTGATATATATATATGGGCAATACTGAGTGCTTGGCTACTGACAGTCCATTATACTATTATTCTACATGAGGCCCATGTAACATAACATTGCAAGACCATTTATCCACTGTACCATGATGTATTATGCCAACCTGTGATTTGTCACTATCTGTGCTGTCGAGTGTGTACGTCCAATTAAACTTTAGTAAAGGTACACAGTCGTTGGTGTCGATGACTTCCAGCCATACATGAGTGTGAGAAAAGAACATTTGTCAACACCACGAACTCTTCCTATCATTCGCACATTATACACTCCATCTATGTCTACACACCACTGCGTAGGTCAAGTTGACATTCTATACTCAAACCACAAGCAATACAACAACACAGCATGTAGCTCTGGTGATGTTCAAGCGAGCTTCAGATTTCTCAGCATGTCTCTTGCTCAGGGCAAGGGTCTTGTATTAAGAGTTTATCAACTGATGATGATGATGTCTGCTTCCATCCACTTATATTTATCATTTGGTGGACATCATTAACTGGAAAAAAGGAGGTCTTTATCAATATGCATGATAAATTCTATAATTTTCCTCTTCATCGTGAATAATGGTATGGAAACATTTACTGCAAATCAAGGGAATACGTTGGGACCCCTTCCCAACTGAAATGAGGCAGCCATTCGAATCAGTCAAAGAGAGAAAATTCTAGAAATATTGTCATGCCAACACATCCAGCCACTTTGAACGCTGCAAAGAGATTACAATGGAACAATTTAGAGTAAGTTGGAGAATTGTAATAATGAACAAAAACGCAGAGACAAACTAAACTGTAAATAACGGCTAATAACAAACCAACTCTGAAGTCCAGACAACGGTTTAGAAATATATATATATATATATATAGTGAACTCATAGAACTGCAGATATAGTTTTGAAGAGATATAGGAAGAAAAACATTAAAAAGCAAAAACAATTTAAAAAAAAATATTTTGCATCGTTTTGGCGAGGCGCGTCCCGTTCAACCTAGTCGGTTATATTAGGGCGCATGTCCAAATATAAAAGACCTTTAGGTCTGGTTACATTAAAAGTTACACAAATGTCAAAGAACAAAACAAAGGAAGAATAGAGAGGAAAAATAAAAAAGTGACGAAATTCTACCAACTTATGAAAAACGAGCAGCCATGAGAAACGAACCTCCTTTAGTTCCTGGAGGTAGTTGAGGAGACATTGAAAAAATAGGACTATCACACCATCAAGCATGTTGTTAGAGCCAACGAATATGAGATTGTGTACAAAACTGGAAGACTGATCCTACAAAACATATTATTACAGAAACCAAGCTAAATGCGGACATGTATGCGTTGGTGCCTGCTTCCTGAATTGGGCTAACTCCTATGGTGGTTTTATGCTCGATAAGGAACGAAAAGGGAGATTATGAGTATGTGAAAGGGGAAACAAAACAAAAAAAAACATACAGGAAAGAAGCACGCTACTAGCAAGGCGATAAAAAACATCTTAGCCTTACTATAATCATAGAACAAGAGTTTTGCATTGTTGTTTGCCAAGCCATCTTTTGGAGAGTGCGGTCTGATCAGGGCGCATGGTGCTATAATGAATATACCACGTGATGTATATACCCCGACCACCTGGTCATTTGAAAACAAGTTTTAATGTTCCGTGATGTCTAATGTGTTAAGTATGCGCTCGTGAGTGGCAGAATATTACTTAACCCTCGGATGTGATCGCCAGGCAATGATTTGTTAAGTGAACGTTTGTCTTTCTTAGTGACTGCCTGTCAATTTTTATGACGTGTTGGGAATGTCTCAATTCTACATGAGTGTGTTGAAGCAAGCAGGAAACAAGATGCTCTGTGTAGTGCGCTTTTTCAGTTACACTGTGTGTGGTTGTGGCGTGTCCCTCTGTACTCAAGTTGTGTCTCGCATGAAGTACTAACCAGATCGTTAGTTAAGCTCCAGTACAATAACAAAATTTGTAATGACCAAAGTCTCAAAATGTGCATTTCTTGGCTTGATTCTTGGCTGTGTTTGGCATAGCTTTATGTGTTAGTGTGTTGTGTTTGGTTACTTATGAGTGTGTGGTTATGACTGTTATGAGAAGGTGGAAAGCTGGAATATATCGTAACAACAGGAACATTCTAAGGAAAAACAGATAGAGGAAGACAAAGACAGCAGACACTGAATCTTCGACATCATGACCTGGAAAGAATTCAACAACAGAATTGATTAAAAATTACTGGAGACAGGAAGTTGTGGAGAAACATGATCTCCTACGTCACCAGGTATGGTACTTGATTAAGAAGTCTGTGAGTGCTGTTTTAAAACATGTATGTGTGTGTGTATGAACTTTGATATATGTGCTAATAGTCCAGAAGTTGTTAATGTCTATAATGATAGAGCCGGTTATGGTGATGATCGACCTAGCTGGTTGTTTCCGGGAAGGTCATTCTGTCATTTAAGAGGGGTGGAGACAAATGTCCGGCTTATTTCCTTTTGTTGATTATCTGGTCGAGCTCAGGAGGTGATCAACCAGTAGATTAGAGAAGATGATTTTTTAGATCTCTGTAATGACGAACGGGGAATTAAAAAGCGCGGTATCCTCAACCATTAAAGACACCTTTGTGCACGTTCTCTGTGAAAACACAGGAGCTTGCTTAATAACATTCACTTCATTCTTGGACTGCATAAGAAAGAAACGCGATTGTTTCTTTGAAATGAAGCGAACATTCGGTAAAATTCCATTTCGTTGGAATTTTCCACCTCTCTGTTGATGGAACTGGTGGAAGCACATTTTTCGGCAGAGATACATGTTACATTTAGACTGTACTTATTTCAAATTCTAGATATTGTGAAGCCTGAAAACAGACATGATTTTATCAAGATGATCTTCAGAAAGCTCAGTGCTTCTGACGTAGATCCTGGTGTGCCTACCTCTAGCTGAGTTATATATATATATATATATATATATATATATATATATATATATATATATATATATATATATATATATATATATATATATATATATATATATATATATATATATATATATATATATATATATATATATATATATATATATATAACGGCTTCTAGGGCAGGAGTTGGAAAGGCTGAGGGCGCACCATGGACTGTAATGGTAAGCGGCCAGAACCATCCAGAAAGCAATGGCAAACTACTGGATGTACAATGCCAAGAAATCCATAATGGCTAATCTGAATACTACGCAAAGATCTGGTGGTGAGTCCCCCAGGCCAGGCAGATCATATTTAACTGGGGAAGAGATCGTTGGCAGCGTCAGTACAGGTAATTGTGATGACGGCCAAAAGCCTGACTGTGTTACCACGGAAAACCATGTCATCGGTCTTAGAAAAATAATCAAAATAGGAACATGGAACGTCAGAAGCATATACCAAGGAAAACAGTACATAGTGAAGAACGAGATGGAAAGACTAAACTTCGATATCCTGGGCATCTCAGAGCACAGATGGTCGGGCCAGGGACACTTTTCGATTCCATCAGGAGGAACGTTCATATACTCAGGCAAAGAGAAAGGAGGTCAGAGTTTCGTTGGCTTCTACATGTCTAAAAGGACAGCTGCCTCTCTATTAGGATATAATCCAATAAATGACCGCATTGTCACAATCAGACTGAAAGGAAAAAGAAAGAACATCACAATCATACAAACAGATGCGCCAACAGCAGCTGCTGAAGAACAAGAAATTGAAGATTTTTACAATGAACTGCAACACGCATTAGAGAAAGCAAATAAGCAAGATATTAGGATAATAATGGGAGATTTTAATGCCAAAGTTGGAAACGAAAGATTAGAACATGAAAAAAGAGTGAAAGGAAGTTATGGATTGGGCCAGAGAAATGAGCGAGGAGAACGCTTGACAACATTCTGCCTAGAAAACAACCTAGTCATCACAAATACTCTTTTCATGCAACACCCTAGAAGACTATACACATGGAAGTCACCGGATGGAAAAAGCAAGAACCAAATATATATATATATATATATATATATATATATATATATATATATATATATATATATATATATATATATATATATATATATATATATATATATGAGGCGCGGTAGCGCAGTGGTTAGTGCACTGGCTTTCTAGCTCGGTGGTCCGTGGTTCGATCCCCAGTTGAAGTGGGATTTTTTAGACCGCAAACGGCTCCGGGATCGACCCAGCCTCATGAATTGGGTACCAGAGCAACTATGGGAAGGTTAGGGCGGCTATATATATATATATATATATATATATATATATATATATATATAGTCGGCAGTCCGTATCCGCGGGGGATCGGTTCCAGGACCATCCGCGGATACCAAAATCCGCGGATGCTCAAGTCCCTTATATAAAATGGCGTAGTACTGTATTTGCATCTCTAGATTACTTATAATACCTAATAAAATGTAAATGCTATGTAAATAGTTGTTATACTGAATTGTTTAGGGGATATGAAAAAAAGTATGTACATGTTCAGTACAGACGCAACCATCGTAGGCCTAACTACATAGTACACGTCAGCAACAACGTTACATTTTTCTTTCTTTCAACACTTACTGATTGCTTTCGTTTAATGACCTGAAAGAGAAATACTTAGAATAAAAGTAAAGTACAGAATATTTAAAATACAAGTACATATAGAAAATATAGTTATAAATAGAGACAATATAAATTCATTCTCTCCCCCCCCTCTCTCTCTCTCTCTCACACACACACACACACACACACACTGTGTTAACACCCACCAAAACCCTGTGTAACAAGTTGATCCTTTGAAAGGGCAGTAATTCGGAATATGTTTTTGGGCAAAGTAGATTATGAGTTACAATACTTGTATACCTGATTAAGCTGAGGTTTGTTTAACGTTATAATAGAAACATATCCTTTTTATTTTGAGTGACAGAGTACAGGAAAGCGTGCGAACGCTTTTATCTCAAATGCTGAGATGTATTTATTCTGTACTGTTTTTGAGCTGTGTTCAAAAACAGCGGAGTCTCGTTTTGGGTTTTTTGGCGGGACTAGAGTGAACTGCTGGGTGCAGTATTATAAGTGAGTCGTGAGGACTTTAGGCCATTATTTATGTGAACTGCTGGGTGCAGTATTATAAGTCTAGCGCAGAGATGAGTCGTGAGGACTTTAGGCCATTATTTATGTGAACTGCTGGGTGCAGTATTATAAGTGAGTCGTGAGGACTTTAGGCCATTATTTATGTGAACTGCTGGGTGCAGTATTATAAGTGAGTCATGAGGACTTTAGGCCATAATTTATGTGAACTGCTGGGTGCAGTATTATAGCGCAGTGTTATAGCGCAGAGATGAGTCGTGAGGACTTTAGGCCTTGATATAGATCTGCTGATGAATGTTGAAGAGTATTGTATTGCAATGACTTGTAATGTGACTGTGTGTATATCAATGTAAACGTGATCGTGCTGTGACTTAATAAATCGTCATTAAATATCACCAGGCGTTTACCACAGTCCATGATTCTTATGTACGTGCCTTGTGGTGTGAGTGTCTACCCTATCACACACCCACTTGCAATATTCAGCATCTTCGGTAACAGTGGTGGACCAGTTCAAATTGGAACGAATGGATATGACATTCGCGTATCAAGAGTTTCTCTAACTTGAGAGAGTATTTAACAGACGGAAGGATAAAATCGTTATCGATACAGTCCACATATCTGTATCATTTGATAGATTTGTTTTCGGGTTCTGACACCCGCAACAGTCGTTTTGAGAGAACTTCATGCGTGACCTGAATCTCATGTGCTTCAACCGTGACCTGGTTTGTATGCCACATGTGTGGCGCATTTGGGAAACGCCTTATTCGTGGTAACAATCAGCTTTATAGCACTGTCGGTTGACGTCCTGTGTCGTACCTGTGGAAAACAACAACGTCTGTAGTCTACATTTGCTATCAGATGTGCAGTGAAATTATCAAGCAGCGAGCCAGCAGTTTATGAGGTGATACAACGTCTGAAGGATAGCGTGTACAAGTCGAGTGTATGTGCAGTTGTACCAGTCATTTTGCAAGTATAGCTCGAGTCAAGAGCGGGTTTGCTGTGTTCCTGTTACGATCATCATGTGCTCCTATGCAGTATTCGAGCACATACCTTACTAAAGCGAGGACCTGAAGGGAAGAGAATCTAGATCCAATACCTTTCGGCGATAGACTGTTTTAGCGTCAGAATTATGTGATATTTAAAGTCTTGGCGGAAGGGAATGGAAAATTGACAGATAAGTGATTTTTGTTTGTTCTGTAAAGTGTGTCATGTCACTCATGTCCTCAGGCCTTCTGAATTCTATGCATTTCTTTTTAATTCTGTTGTTGATGTTGTTTATGTCTATAGTGACATATGAGTAGAATTTAATGCATAAGTAGTTTATGGCTATTAACATGTGGTATTGACTACCATGATATGGATATGACAATATAGAGGTTCTTTGAACAGAAATTGATCTGACAGTAATTAGGAAAGGTTGCAATTTGTTGTATGGTTATTTAGCTGTCAGAAGTAAAAGGTTCATTGATACATATATAGTGATCTCAATAAATAAGTCACTATGGACGATGATGAAATGGATCCTGATAATATGTGGCCTTTATTGGAGTATTTATTTCAAGAGGGTAAAAATTTTCATAGATTAAAAGGACCAGAACTGGAAGCACACGTGATGGACGGATTGTTGGTCAGTGCGTCGAGAGCACTAAGAGATTTTGCTGAAAATAGATTTCAGTCCATCCCTCATTTAAGAATGGCTAGGAATTTAGCAAGGTTGCTGCTGTTAGACCTTCGTGTATTTGTGTATAAGAATATTCATGTTGAACACGACAATATATTGAAGGGGATACACAATATAATTGCTGACAATCAGGAAAAGAAGCTAGAAGATGAGGAAGTAAGAGTCAACAGACAGGAAGAAAAAAATTGCTTAAAGGGTAAAGCTGAAGAGAATGAACTTAAGGAAAAATTAGCTAAACTTACAAGTGATTTAAATAGATCAAACCTGGAACTTGCTAGAGTACAAGCAAGTTTGGATTCTTCACTATTGAAGGTTAAAGAGTTGGAGGTCCAGATAAAAGTTAAGCATGTTGAGGTGGAAAACCTTACACAAGAGATCCAACTAAGAAATGACATGTATGAAAAATTAAAAGCGGAAACCAATGAGCGAGAAGGATTATACAATGTAATGATGCATGATGTATGTTTTGATAAACTTGAAGAGAAGAATACTGTATTTCCAGGGGAAGTCGATGAGTTAGTGAATAATAATAATGGTGAGAATGAAACACAGTCAATAAAGGTAAATAAAGAGCAGGATGGAAAAGAGACATTGGTAGAGTTGACGGCTGAGAAAGAGAAGGTTGCTAAGATTGAGAAATTGCTAGCAGAAGAAGGTTGCAGAGTTTTGGCTCTTAATGATTTAAATAAGAAACTTAGTCAAGAGATTGCGCATAGAGATATTGAAATTGCAGAGGCCAGAAAACGGGTAAATGGCCTGCTTGACATCGTCTTGGATAAAAAAATGTGGTCTTCTGTCTATATTGACAGTGATAGACAGAAAGTTGCGAAAAGTCAGCCCCATACACTTTTTGCTCATAGAGAGGCCATACATGGTAAACATAGAACTTTTCGTGGGAGATACAACTTCCCTAGTGCTAGTGGTACTAGTGACTCTATTGATAATTCTTGGCGTCAGGCTAATAAAGATTCTTGTGTTTCAGCCAGTTCTATTGATTACGAAAAGAAATGTGAGAAATTGAAAGTTAAGGCTCCTAAAATCAATCACGTGTTTACTGTTGCAGATTCTGATAAACTTGTAACAGGGAATAAACATAGTACTATATTTTCCAGGAATGAAACCCACTATGGGCAGGAAAATAAACATTCTAAGGGTTCAGTTACTTGTCAAACTCAGCACAGCCAGTTTGACGGGATTGGTAAACACATTCCTAAAGATGAAAAGGATAACAGTTGTGGTAAGAGATATAATCTTGATAACCCTCGTACAAGTGTATGATGACGATGACGATTGCTGTATGGTGCCTACAGTGCCGATGTGATGAGGCGACGAGATGTGTGGCACTGTAGGTAAGCTGTGAGACATCAGGCTAACTTGAACCTTTTGACAGGATGTCAGAAGGATCATCTACGTCGGAAGAACCAGGTTGCGATTGCAGACATTGAAGCTTTTGAGGAGGCTCAATAATACAAATGTCAGGATCTGTGGAGGTTGAGGGCTGAGGATTTTCAAGCGTTGAAGGTCAAGGTTTCACAATTGCAGATGCTTTAGTTAGAAACATTGTTATGGGAAGCTGTTTCTTCTTTTTCTTTGCAGCGTCAAACAAATTTTGCAGTGGTTGTAGGCATGTTGTTATCCCTCGGGTGACACGGAGGCTTCGTTCCATCGAAGGATCGTACTCGCGGATCAAATCCTTTAACACTTCCGCCTGTTGAAAGACTGCTGCAAATTTTTCAAGTGTCCAAATTGATGGCTCTGCCTCCTGTAAATCTTCTGCATCATGTAGCTCTTTTTTTTTTAGGAGCCATTTTTAAAAATTAAGGTTTTGTGTTTTAAAACTTTCTGGAATTTTTTTTTAAGAATATTTTCGATCCGCGGTTGGTTGAATCCGCGGATGCGGAACCCGCGGATACGGAGGGCCGACTGTATATATATATATATATATATATATATATATATATATATATATATATATATAAATATATATATATATATATATATATATATATATATATATATATATATATATATATATATATATATATATATATATATATATAGCTGCGTTTGTACTTTAATGCTGTGGTCTAGCTAAGGCTTGACTTTAGTGACATGGATGTGTTGGGCATCCTCGTGACCCAGGATATTGAAATATGTGGTGTAAAGACCATGCCAGAGATATCATATAAGGAAGGGAAACCCGAGGCCTGTAAACAGTACATTAATATGAGACAAACATCAGAGATATCATAGACATGTCAGCATAACTGATCACCAAGTCATTTACCAGATTTACTAAATCAGACCTAAAGGTCTTTTATATTTGGACATGCGTCCTAATATAACCGACTAGGTTGAACGGGACGCGACTCGCCAAAACGATGCAAAATTTTATTAAAAAAATTTTTTTTTAGCCTACGTAGTTTTTGCTGCAAATGTTTGCATGTAATGATGTATAGAACGTTGCTATACTGGCATGTAAAGCCGTAATTTGAGGGTTAATGTGGCTTTAAGAAATTACACCTTACATATTTGGTTAAAATATGGACACGACTTACATCGTACTCTGTTGCCTCAGACAAATCTTTGTCGTCTCTATGGGTATTTTTAAACCCGATTGCTGTGACCTGTCATCAAGTATTTTCATTGTGTCCTGCGTCAGTTTACGTTCGCGGGGCAGAAAGAATCACTTAACGGTAAATTCTAGGTCGTCGAACTGTTTTCTCGGCGGTCATGTAATCTCGTTTCAATTGGTTGATGTCTTTTTGCTTCCATAATCCAATGTATAACTAGAAAGAAGAGAAGTAGTGACCAGAGGCACACAAGCCGCAATCTATTTCGTATCACACAGGGTTCTGTAATTTGTCTTTCATGAAGAACTAGCAATAACCAGTCAATAATGACGGAAGTAAATCAAATGATAGATCTGTCCATGCACTCTGAACACATGTGGTTCACGTCCAACGAAGCGATCGATTTGGGTACCCATGGATGCAAAGCCCAAGACTGAATTATAGGAACGGATATTTTCATTAAAATGTCGATGTTGTGGATGCGCTGGGTTGCTCAAACGATCCTTGAGATACGGAGGAAAAGGACGTCTCTGATCTCCTTCTTACCTCCAAAAGCACTGTACCTTTATGGCAGCAATATTTGAGTGTACCATCGGTTGATCTTTCCACTTGAAAATTGAGAGAGTGACAGAACTGACATTCCTGATCCATTGGGTCGCAGTTGTGTACAGCAACTGCATTCTCATCAAAGGCATCATGATTTGGAATTGTTGGACTACGTGCAGCTCTTGATCGTCTCACTTGTTGTGCAGCTGCTGCTCTACGTTCGGTTGCTTCTTCTGACGTCTCCTTTGCTCGTTGTGATGCTCTCAACTGACGAATGCGAAAAGCTTCTGCAGCGCGTTGAGATTCATGCTCTTCTGCAGACTGATTTGCTCGTTGTGACTAACGCTGTGCTTGTCTTTGTGCCGCTTCATGTTGTCGTCGTATTGCTGCTTCTTCTAGAATGTCGCTTGCTCGTTGTGATTGACGCGATCGTCTCTTCCCCTTAGCATCTGCAGCTCGTTTTACAGCCATCTTATCATTTTGATCCATAATAATAAGTCTGCAATACTTTAAATAAAAACTTTGTCTTGAAGAAACAATCAAAAACTTACATTTTAAGGGTATTTTTAACAAAATGATGAGTTAAATCCGTTTCCGGAATGAAACTGGCTTTTACACAGACTTTTCTTCGTTGAGTGTTACTATTTTCGGGAGAGTACATATAAGGGAAACAATACAATTAATGTCTAACTTTCAACCACAGTTGCATCCCTTAGATGTGACCGACAGACAAACGGCGAGAATTTTGGATTTTGATTATTGTCCATCTCGCAGTAGCTTTCCTATCTCTCATCAGCTTTTCCATCTCTCATCAGCTTTTCCATTTCTCATCAGCTTTTCCACTTTTCCATCTCTCAGCAGCTTGTCCATATCTCAGTAACTTTTCCATCTCCTAATAGCTTTTCCATCTCTTAGAAACTTTATGCATTTTACTAAGATAGCTGAACCTTACTTACTTAGTCGTTCCCCTTCTACCGTGAGGTGTAGAGGTTTGGAAAAGAGAGCGCCAGACTATCCTATCGGCTGTCTTCCTCCTGGCCTGGTTCCATTCTAGTCCTCGGTCCTTCAAAGATTGTCTAATGTTGTCCTCTCAGCGGACTCTGGGTCGTCCTGGGGGTCTGGATCCCTGGCTCTTTGTTTCCCATGCTTGTCGTGGTAGCCGATCTTCTGCCATTCTGCAGACATGGCCTAACCATCTTAGTTGGGACTGTTCTACTTGGGTCTGCAGGGGGTGGGATTTTAGGCCTTGACGCATCGTCTGGTTGCGGACCATGTCTCTTCTTGTTACTTCAACCACCTTCCTCAGATACCTCATTTCTGAGGTTTGAATCTGGCTTTCATGGGTTGTAGTCATTGCCCATGACTCGCATCCATATGTCAAGACTGGGACATAGGTGGAGCGGTATACAGCCATCTTAGTTTTCTTACCAACCTCTCTCTTGCTGAGGAATCCTCAATTTATGGCTTGAAAAAGTCTCCCAGCTGCTGCTTTTCGAGTGGCCAACTCTTCTTTGATGCCTCCCTTTCGGTCTATAATAGCTCCGAGATATTTAAAGTGGTCGACCTGCTCCAGGACCTGTTCTCCCAGCTTAATCTGATGTCTTCTTTCTTCTCGTGATATCACCATGGATTTTGTTTTAGAGCTAAATAAGACCATCCCTCTCTTCTCCGGCTCTTCCTTCCAGACTTGCAGGTTGGATTGGAGATGTGCCATTGATTTAGCAATCAGGGCAACATCATCAGCAAATGCCAGCTCTGAAATACATACCTGTCTCATCTTCCAGTACCCCACTGAATACTTTCTAGTTCTCTCCTTGCATGACTTGATAACATCGTCCATGAGGAGTATGAAAAGATAAGGTGACAGGATATCACCTTTGTCTTACACCAGTGGTGGTCCTGAACTCTTCTGACTTATGGTTTGCCGTCCTCACATAATTTCTGCAAGACTTGTAGAAGCTCTGTATAGCATGAATCAGAGGTGCTGCTGGAATGTTCTTCCTTGCCAAACAGTCCCAAAGTTTGCTCCAGGGGACCCTGTCAAATGCCTTTTCCAGATCTATGAAACAAAGATGGATCTCACTCTTATACTCAAGGGCCTTTTCACTCAGCTGTCTGAGTGTGAAGATTAGGTCTTGAGTACTTCGGTTTGCTCGGAATCCGCACTGGACCTCATCCAATTGTGGCTCAGCTAGGCGTCGGAGTCTCTGCTCTAGGATTCTAGAGTAGATTTTACCAGGGTCACTGAGAAGGGATATGCCTCTATGGTTTCCACATTGTCGATTGTCACCCTTTTTGAAAATTGGTGTTATGATGGCAATCTCCTAATCCTTTGGAATGGTCTTGTTGCACCACGCTGCCTGTAGGACCTTTAAGAGTAATAGGTCGCCTGATGTTCCCATGTACTTAACCATTTCTGGTGTTATACCATCTTGCCCTGCTGCTTTGTCCATCTTGATTTTCTCCAGGGCTGCCTTCAGTTCTTCCATCTTTATGTCATCTTCACCATCATTGGTTTTCTCTTCTGTGCTAGTGGTTATCATTTCTGATGCTTCACCATGCTCACCATCCAGGAGTTCTGAGAAATATTCTTTCCATCTTTCCATTACTTCCTTCGGGGCAGTAAGCAATTTGCCTTGCTTGTCCTTATAAATTTGAGAGGACATTGTTTTTCCTTCCTCGTGTTCTTTAGAGTCTTATAGAACAATTTCTGGTTTTCTTGCGCATCTTTTCTAGCTTTTCTCCAAATTCTTCCCATGAGATAGCTGAACCAACTATTTAAAATAAATTGATATAGAAACACAATAATGAGAACTTAAAGAGACCTTCTATATTGTTGTATATTCCTCGCAAATTTTATCTCTGCCTGCTTGTGTTATTATTTTTTGTTTTCTCAGTCTCGCCAGAGAAGAAAAGCTTCCTTACGTACAATCATCTAATACCTTCTAATCATCTAATACCTTCTAATCATCTAATACCTCTAATCATCTTCACACAAATTATTTGAATTCTCCCTCAGTGTTTCCAACAAAAATGAAATGGTTCAGGTTAAAATAACGCTGCTGTCGAAACTAACTCTCCCGAGACACCTATTACAACGCTAGTCTAAACTCGGGTGACGTTATTCCATGCCACGATACTATGATACCAAGTATCTTTTCTCTGTGTCGTCCTTTATTTCTTATTCTTTTAATCTTTTCTTGTTTCCCATTATAATCCTGATTTCTTCTTCTCATGACATGCCCAAAGAAAGTGAATTGTTTCCTTCTCACAAGAGTGACAAACTTTCTTTTGCATATTGGCCTCTTTCAGGAAATGCTCATTATACTTTTTGTTAGCTTTTCATGTTACCGGTATTCTAAACATGTTTCTGTCAAACATCTCTGTGGCCTGCAGCGATTCCTTGCTTGTTTACTGACTGTCCGTGACTTACTTCTATATGACAGGAAGATTGGCTATAAATAGCACTCTTTCTTCCTTCAATTGACACAGATTTGTTACATACACTATATTTCATTTTATGGAACGTTGATTTTGCTCGGACTATTCTGCTCATCAGTTCAGATATGCATCTCCCTTATGTTATTAATACGAGTATGCCTAGGAATTTTACTTTACAGACTTTTTTCACACATGTCCCACTTGTTTTGATGGAGCGTTCAGGGGAAGTCATTTTCTTGAAGATGGCTATTACTTCTGTCCCTTTACTGTTTAGGCTAATTCAGAGGTTTTCAAACTTTTTTGATCCGCGGCTCCATTGACCTGTGCATAAATCACCGCGGCTCCTCTCTATACTATATATTATATATAAGCAATTGGACCTTGGCTCATAATATCGAGCCCAACACTTTTCCCAAGCCACCGCGACGCCCTTAGCCGAGGGCCGCGACGCCCCTGGGAGCCGCGACGCATTTGATATGAGAGTTGTCTGGATGTTTCAAATTGTCAGCCCTTGGTACACTAGGAACTAGACATTACGTCATGGCCACGAAACCCAACCCCTGCAGAGCCGAGTGGAACAGTTCCAGCTACGATGGTTTTGTCATGTCTGCAGAAAGGGAGAAGATCGGCTGCCACGACAAATATAGGAAACTAAGAGCCAGGGATCTAGAGCCCTCGGGACAACCCAGAGTTCGCTGGGAAGACAATATCAGACAATCTCTGAAGGACAAAAAGAAGACAGCCGAAAGGATAGCATAGCACTCTCTTTGGCAAAGCTCTACACACCCAAGGTAGCAGAGGAACGACCAAGTAAAAGGAAGGTTCACTGGGTTTCGGCTGGAAAAGGGAGCTGAAATTTTGCACACGACCCTCTATCGTGGTACACATTAAACTACTAAAATTTGAAGGAACCTAGAGTGACCTGTCCCTGGCCGACCATACAAAAAGTAAAGCCGAAAAAAATTATAGAATCTTTACAAGATTACAGGATCACAGAACTTAGTGGCGTTGTACACAGGTAGAGACAACGATCAAGCAGGTGAACACAGTTGAAAATATAAAGGGGAAGAGTGGAGTATGTCAGATGAGAATTGAATGAACTACCAGCAAGTTATCATTAGCCTTGGCAGAGAGTCTAGAACTTGGGGCAATGAGAAAGAAGAACTGGACATTAATCAACTGATACATGAGCATGCAGGGAATAGTGATGCCATTGTGTATATGATTCGTTTGTGATCCGTGGTGAGAAACCAGGTTGGGACTTCTCTGCCAGAGTAAAGGGCTGAATCCTCGCCGAACATAGCGGGGCTTACAAGATAACATCTTCTTGCATGAGAATGGAAGTAGAGGCAGCTACTGCAGATTTAAGGTAGCTAACTGAAACTTCATTAACAAAGGCAGTCGTTGTGTCAGACGAGTCCAATGCTTCGAAAGGTTCAAAATGGTTGGCTAAGACATGAATGGAAAACATTACTGGAAGTTTCGAATCTACGGGAGCTGGTGTGGATCTACTGTCCTGTTCATGCAGAGGTTCGCGGCAATGAGAGAGCTGACATACTAGCAATAAGAGCACCCACAGTGCTTTTCTTGTTACTTAATCACTCCAGTCATGGATCCAGTTAGCGCATTTCTTTGCTTATAACAATTGAAAGGTCAGCGTTGAGTTATCTTTGTGTCTATATTATATCTTCAGCATCTATTTCTCATATCAGCGTCTGGATGGCACAAGTGATAAGAGCGCTTATTTCTCGAGGTAAGAGAACCGGGTTCGAAACCAGATCGCGCCGCATTCTAATCTACACTGTGTAAAATCGACCGTGATCTTGAGACAAAGGCAGGGAAGAAGTTGAACTAGTGGACCTGGCTTTACTAGTAACACAGCGTGTGTGTCTTAACAGTTTCATTACTTCCAGACATGTCAGACTAGACTTAAAACATCCCACGAGATATTTGTCTTTCATCAGGTGTAAATCTACATTAAGATTCCTATAATATAAACATACATGAGCCCCGATGACCCGATTCACGCACTTATCACTACCAGTACAACCTTTGTTCTCAAGGATTCTACTCTCAAAGTGTCTCTGATTATTCACCCGTGTCTCATTATCCATCTTTACTCAGTTCAGAGAGAGCGAAGCACTCGCCTACTCCTGGAAAATAACGTGTGATACATCTTTCCCTGCACCTGCTAGCTAATTATCAGCATAAGCATAAGTCGGACCAATCAGATGAAACCGAGGTAGACGGCGTGGGAATAATACCCGCAAACCAACAGTTTTACGTGTAGCAAAACAAAGCTGTGTTACGTGATGTAAACATGAAAGCAGATGTCTTCCCAGTAGTGACAGAAAGCACTTAATATTAAAAGAAACAATAAAGAGAAATTTAAAAAAAAAGACTGATACTTAAAAATGGCACTGCGTGACCTAGATTTGTCATCTTTTCTATTCAGTGACATGGCTAACTGTATTGCCTTGTCTACAACAGACAAGGTTGTTCCTCCATCGATTGACTGGACTTAAAAAACAATTTTTTTTTAAGATTCGCTTTTAATTAAAGTGACACTATCTGATCGCAGATGAAAAAAAAAAAAAGAAATCACATAGCAGATACTGCCATAGGGGAGTGAAGTGTTAGAGACTTCACTGCACCAAGTTTCGATCTCCGAATCCGGTAACATGCTAACCACATAGCTAGTCGTGCGCTCTCAAACATGGACAAGTCAATTAAGGAAAATAAAACACAGCCATCTAAGACAGCGGAAGGTCCTCTCGCAGGGAGGCGTATGATGCAACACAGAGAAAGCCGAAAGGATTCTATGTTACTGACTAACCTTCTTTCTTCTAGAACTTCCAGATTTGGCACCTGGAATGTTCGGACATTAAACGAACAAGGGATAGTGGCACAAGTAGCAGCAGAAATTAGGGAATATAAAATCGAGGTTCTGGGACTGTGTGAAACAAAGTGGAAGGGGGTAGACAAGAAGAAACTCATCACAGGTGAATTGGTGCTATCCTCAGGACATGAAGACGAAAGTTCTCACCATAGAACAGAAAATCAGATTGATCATATATGCATAAACAAGAAGTTTAGATCATCATTGCAGGATGTAAAGGTATACAGAGGAGCAGATGTGGCATCAGATCACCACCTTCTGATAGCCAAAGTAAAAATGAAACTTAAGAGATATGAAACAATGCAAAATTATAGACAACAATTTAATGTAGGACATCTAAGAAATCAAGAAACAAGAGACAAATTTGCGGTCACAATATCCAACAAATTCCAAGTGCTCCAACAGCTGGAAGATGTAGAGAATACAGAAGACTGTTGGCAGCAAATCAAAACTGTATGGAATGAGACATGTGAAGAAATACTTGGGAAAAGGGAACGGCAACAAAAAGCATGGATAACAACAGAAACCACCAATAAAATAAAAGACAGAAAAAACAAGAAGGGAGATTTAAACACAAGCAAAACTAAAAGTTCCAAAGCCAAGGCTCAAGAAGTGCACACAGAAGCAAACAAAGAAGTAAAAAGAAGTATCAAAAGAGACAAGAGGAAGTATATTGAGGAGTTGGCAAGAGAGGCAGAAGATGCTGCAGCCAAAGGAAATATGAGAGAACTGTATAGCAGCACAAAGAAGCTAACAGGGATGTCGTGAAACATTCTAAATCCACATATCTAAATTAAAAAGTAAATGTAAAGCCTAACGAATTAATTCAATAAAAGGAAAGAAGAATGGTAAAAGACCAGTGCTGTCACAATGGCGTACAAAAATCCCCCTTTTTCTACTTCGTCTGCATAATTGTAACGCTTTCACGTTTGATAGTAAAGCCTACAGCAGCATACACGCGTTTCTAAAAATAAAACGTGTACTGTATTTCTTAGAAAACCTTGAGATACGCACACTGCTTAATGACCTAGATAAACTACTAGCATTAATGTCATTATATACACTGCGTAATGAAAAGACAGACGGACTTAGAGAGAGAGAGAGAGAGGGCTGAACGGAGGAACGCATACAATACTACCACAGTCTCGCGATGAAAAAGTGAACGCGAAAGGCATGAAGCACTAACTTTATTCAAATAAACAGTAATAAAAAAACACTACCAATACACGGTTAGGTTTTAAAAACATGGTTAATGCTTATTAGGAAACATGACATTCTACTGTTTTACGTCTGAAATCCTGACTTTAGCCTGACAGTACAGAAGACACCCCATAGTATGGAAGTGAGGAGGTGGTAACAGCACGACTATCCTAGAAGAAAATACATATTTTGAACGAAGCCACTTGGCCCCATTAAATTTATATATTTGGGTGCCTTAGGAGTTGCTGACAAAGAATATGTTAGGTGTTAAGCAAATAGTCTAATAATTACCAACTTATAGCCAAAATAATATAATGGTGTTGTCTGACAACACAGGACCATATTTGCTCATAATGGCGGAAATGAGGCCACCACGTTAAATCCGATTTGATTGGCCGGAATTATATGTAAGGCGAGACATGATTGGTCGACTGCAAATACTATTTTTGGTTGTTAAGGGAAACGGTAGGAAGGGTACTTTTTTTCAAATGCTTTTGTAAACATGGTCTTATTGGCTAGACTATTTAATATAATCAATTAGGAGCGTCGGTTCAGTGCCACTTATTGAAATTAAACTGTGTAGAAGCAAGTGCGTTGAGATCCAGTTCATAATTTTCTAATGAAAGCCTGGGACAGAGGCAGATCGGAATTGTGCCATAACTCATCGCCAGTCAACGTATTTGTTTAATATTTCCTTGAATTCTGGTAAGCTTGACATATTTGATATCTTTTAGATGAAAATTGAATGTGAATTGATAATTTATGTATGTATTGTGTGTGGTTCAGTAGCAAACATGAGGAAAAGCCTAGATATTGCTCCACCAGGAACAAAACTTGTCGGAGAGGAGTATAAATGCATAGGCATATAAGGGATTGCCAAATAGTACTATGACACCTATCTTATTGTACAGAAGGAATTACAGCTGAAAGTGCAGAGGCGTGTAACCATTAGGGAGAGGAATACTGGTGAATGTTGTTACATGAGAAGCTAACAGTAGGCCTACAGCGCTGAACTCAGTGTTTGTTATGTATTGTGCTTCAGTGTGGAAATAGATTATAAATTAGTTCTGAAGTAGGAGGTACAACCTTCTTGTTCCAGGGACCGTGGTACTAACGTATTAAAGCAGCCCTTGGTCTGAGTTTTGCTGAATCCAGAGGCTGGTAGCATACTCCTTGGTAAAGATATCGACCAGTGTGGTTTCTCAAGGAAACGGTGAAGCAAGCGAGCAGTGGAGACCGTTTCCTGCCGCCCACACAGAAGTTAAGATTTCGTGGCCAGAGCAGCTCAATCTTGTGTATACCCCCCTCTAAAAGTGACTTTACCTTAAATTAAGAGGGACATTTATTTGTTTCACATAAAAAGAAACTGTGAACCTTTCCAATATTATTTCCACCAAAAACAAACATTTGAAGTCATGATGACAAACAACAACTTAGCTTGAAAAGCCAGTATTACCTCATAGTACTACAGCACAACTTACACCCATATTGCAATAATAATATATGTCAATACAAAGATCCTATCTATAAATTGTGTACATATAACTTGTGATTACATTTGATTGTGATTCATGATTCACTTTGTAGTTGAATCAGATATCTATTATTGACAGGAATTAATACATATTTTAAAAAGTTACACTAGACTTATTAAGATAGTCTTATAGAGTGTTCTATGTGTGTGAGTGTCACAGTGTTGTAAAGTATTGTGAATTAAATTAAATTGTTTATCTGTCGGTTGGTTGTTGTGAACATACACTTCATCATTATCATAACCCTAGACATTCAACGTAGTCATCACAATATTCCAGAATAAGTCTGACTGAGGTATAAATGTGGTAGCAAGTAAGGTTATCTGTAATACACCACACTTATTAGATACAGATACCTTCACAGCTGATCTCAGTCAGTACACTAAGTCCCCTATAAATATTTATATCATCCCACTTTACCACAAGGGAAATACAAGCAAACAAGTTGCCTCATAAAAGACAAGAATGGAAAACTGCTCAGCAATATACAAGAGCAAATGAAGAGGTGGACAGAATATTTTGAGGACCTTCTCAATAGACCAGCTCCACAAAACCCCCCGGACATTCAGCCAGCAGAAGAAGAGCTTAAAAATTAATGGTGAAAGACCAACGAAGGAAGAAATAAAGAAAGCCATAAAGCTTCTAAGAGATGGAAAAGCGTCTGGACCTGATGGCATTCCAGCAGAGGCCATCAAAGCAGATATTGACACGGCTACAGAGATGTTATATAAATTACTTGGTAAAGTCTGGGAAAAGGAAGAGATACCAACAGAATGGAAGGAAGGATATCTGGTTAAGTTGCCTAAGAAGGGAAATTTACAAGAGTGCACAAATTATAGATGAATAATGTTACTATCAGTGCCAGGAAAAGTATTAAACAGGATTATCCTTGAGAGATTAAAAGAGTCCAAAATAATTCTGAACTGGTACATCGAACCAATTTTATTGTAAGGAACTGAGCCCAGGTAGTTGAGCAAACAAACGTGATAATCGTGGTAGTCAAGAAATATCTGACTGATCAGAATAATGTTAAGAATTCTCTAGATGGCTAAAATTATTAATGAAGAATGCTGGAGAAAAGCTCATGAACAAAGATATATAATCAGAAATATAACAAAGCGAGAATCCATTTGATGAGGCTGCGACCACTCTAAATCATCATGGCAACCTGGAAATAGAAGTAAAAAGAAGAAGAGGAAGGTATCCGAAAACTATAATGAACAGCTTGACACTACTGCAGTGAAAGAGATAACGACAGAACTGATGAAAAGCACCAAGGATAGAGGTAAGTGGAGGGGCATTTTGCCTTTATATGGCGGCAGTGTGCCCCGTGTGGTTTACGGTGGTTCTTGTGAGGGACAAAAAGAGTAGGGCTACTACACCCTCCCTCAGTGTCGTACGAGGCTACTGATATGATGTTGTGAATGAGGCTGGCAACCTGATCGTGATAAACAAATTGTCACATAAACCACTGCTGTAGGATCATGTGTAGGGTTTATACAAGCTTCCTAGAAGGAACCAGCTGAAGTGATGGCTCCATGATCCATAGGGAACGACAAGGAAAATAAAGATGATGACGATGATTATGATAATGATGATGACAATGATGATAAAGAGGATGACGATGATTTTGATAATGATGATGATGATGAAGATAATGACGTTGCTGATGATTATGACGATTATGATTGACGATGCATGATGATGAACTGAAGTTTTAATGCATACGAGATGCTTAGATGATGATGACGATGATCATTGTCGTTTGGGTCGTGTCATTATATGGCTAATATGTAATACAAATCATATTTACTGCGAAATATGTTGACCTCACGAGCTCACCCAACAGCATCTGTCAGAATGATAGTTGCTTGCTCGAATCATCAGTAGAACATCTCATACTGTGTGTGTGTTAGTCTTGGTTTCACTTGTTCAGATGACAGTGCGCTAGACATCCTCCGCAGTGACCGCCAACATGTGTATAGATCGTTTACCATCGGTAATGCTGTCGGCCGTAGACTGAGTTTAACTGTTAGCAGTGCAACAGTACCGGAGTGCGAGTCATCAAGTACGCATATAGTATATCAGTGCTGTCTTTGAGAGTCATTAAGCCAGTAAGATACCATAGAGGTAGGTCACTTACGTCAGATGAAAAATGATTGGTGCTAATGTGGATGTGTTGTATCTAAGATTCCCCCAATGTATGTGTGTCCCTGTAACCTCTATGAGTTATAGTTCGTCGTTTGTCGCTATAGTCTGTGCTTAGTGTGGGCTCACTGTCTGTCTTGCTGCGCCTCTAGTTTAATGATATGTGTGTGTATTGTGCGCTAATGTCAGTAGAAGCTCTCGCTTGGAGCGGCTTCTTTGAAGGAGAGCGTATATATCGCAATGAGCAACAGCAACTGGTGATTCTCTCAGCTGAGCCCCCACGATCTTCGTCAAGTCTCTGTACGTCATGAAGAGCAGATATGAGCAGCTAGCTGAAACTCAGATGCGTATTAGATCTCAGTACTGAGTCACTAGCTAGCATCCTTCTCGATTAAAAGTGAAATGTCTCTATCAGACGAGAAGTCCATAGCTCAGCGATCAATACTTCTCGACTCCCTGCAGGCATTCAGAGGTTGTCTGTCGATAACAGTTGAAATATACCTTCTCTATATCAATGCCGACGATTTTAGAGCCATTGTAGCCGCGTATGATAATACTGCCGTCTTCTTATATAATCTTACGATCCATGAATGAGCAGGTACAGATGAGTCATATGTGAACTTCGGTTTGAGACTCGATATGTTCTTGTTCTATCGCCCTCGTCATGCTACGAGTAATTCAAAAAAACTGTGCCTATAGTCTTATCAGCCTGCGCCACTCCACGTTCGGTCGCCCTACTAGGTCACGATGATCAATGCTACGTGAGATTCACTGCTCGCCTAGCCCCTTAAAATTTTTATTTTTCACGACGCAGAGACAGACTTCCCCTAGATAGATATAGACTCCCCCCCCACTGCCTCCTCACTCACGCACACCCCCACCCTCGCAGCCAAGTGAGCCACATGATATCACTTGGTACACGCCTACGTGACAGGTCGGAGATAACGCATTCGGATCGTTTGGTGTGCTCTAGTTGCTGGCGATCATTCGTTGAATCCTATGTATGCAGAAGCAGACAAGCTTAATGTGGTCTGCTGTCTCATGGCATTCCATACACTCGATTTGACTTGGTACATCATTTGGTTATCAACCTCCAGTATTATGATAGTTCTTTCAACTTGCTAGTAAATATCCCGACCAGTTGTAAGAGAATATGAACGGATCGACGGCATAAACATGGTCCGATATTAGCTGCCGTCCGCCCAACCTTCTCCACAATTATCCCTGTGCTCTCTGGACATGAAGACTCCGATCGAAGTATATGTCTTAACTATGTTGCGCTGGCGCACAGAGAACACGCCCGTGCCCCCCGTCCTCACACTGTAGCAAATCTCCCGTACCATCGTTTAAGTTCATGTGGTGCGCTAGGCGGGTCAGAGTGCGTGATGAGTCAATGCGATGACGCACCTGAAAGTAATTACGTACGATGTGTGAAGGATGGTGAGTACATCTCCAATCCACCCTGCAGTTCTGGCGGAAGAGTCGGGATAGAAGAGGGATAGGTCTAATCAAGCAGCTCCTAATAAACATAACATCCTCTGGTGATATCACGCGAAGAACACGACAAACATAGATTAAGTAGGGGAGACGGTCATTAAAGCAGTGGTTTTTTTATACTCCTTAATCCTTAGACACTTAAATATCTCCCCCGTGGGATAAGCTATTATAGACGAATAGGTAGGTTATGCGAACACAAGAGACGCCAGTGATAGGCTGACCACTCGACGCGAAGAAGTAAGCGGCTCTGGACGGTAAACACTCATAAGGATGATGCTAATGTTACAGTGTCTCATAGGTAATGCTTGATGAGGAATCTTCGTACAGCAATGAATGAACGATGTGTGATGTCTAATCTCCACATGCCCCCCGGCACCTGTGTGTCGGCGAGATGGCATCGAATGACACTCTGCATTGCATCAGGAATGTCGCAGTCTATGTAGCGAGCTCATAGGTCTGGCTGCGTCTCGTGTGCTACATAGTATCAGAAGCAGAAGATGTTCTCCACCATAAAGCTCTAGATCTGTCCCATAGAACTTCATTCTCGCCAATGTTGATCTCTGGTGTTATGTGAGTCGTCAATGCTTCGCCGATGACATGTTCCCCCCCCCCCCCACCCGAAATATCATGGCAGAGCCAATTGGTCTCTCCTGCTAAACCACGCTACGTTCGTGCGCGTACGACAGCGTTATCTCCTAGTCAGCAAACCGTCACTAGCAGATCTCACTCGCATCTCTGCACTAGCATGCATCTCTCAATCACGCTCCACATGTCTCCAGAACTACGCATTGGGACCAGAGAGTGATTGTATATGTAGATATATCCTTAGATGAGTAGAAATCATGACACATGTGTATGTGTTGTCTGTGTAGTTTGTAGGTACCTATAGAGATAGAGACCCCCACCCCCCACTCCCCCTCCCGCTCCCCCGACATTTATTTATCCATATATTGTGTTGTTATTGTGTAATTTGTATTATGTGGTGTATGTCATCAAAGAGTAATGACCTTTGTAGCCCTCAGTATGTTGTGATATGTGTATCTGTTGTGCCTATATGTTAAAATGTTATTTGAAATATTATATAAAATATATTATGTGAGTAAGATAGTATGTGTGTCTCTGCTGTTGTGTGTGAGCTATGGCTGTCACACAGCTCGACTCAGCTGGTTATCGGGAGTATAGATCGGCTCACTCACCGCCCATAGCATGCGTGGCGAATTTATCATGACGAGCCTCGCGATCTTCGCCGTAGGTTCCGCACTGCAGGCGCGAGCCCAAGACCGTCCAGCCAATGGCTGCATGTCTGTGCAAACTCGACTATGACATCTGGCTAGACCACTCTTATGAAGAGATTCGACTGGACTCGAAGAGTGAGGTATACATCACGGTCCAGCGAACGCAAGACAGCATGTACTTCACGGTTAAGTTGTGTCTTGGTTCAGCAGTAACTCTACACCTCACAACAGGCCTACAACTCTACATTAGCCGAATTGTAATGCTGTTTTTTAAAGTGTATCTACCATTTTTTTTTCCCCAAACCAATTGAACACCCCCCCCCCCCCCCCTCCCCTTCTCCGTCCACCTATCCTACCACCCCAAATCCCCATACCTAGATAGAAGAGGGACTCGTGACTCTGAAGTTCTAAGTAATGTCTAGATCTCATCGCTCTTATCTGCCCCATGCATAGCCTGTGTTAGTGGTGGAGCAATGTGTCCCAGTTCAGTTTGAGTAAGAGACATGTAATCTTTCTGCATCGTCAGACATCCGTACTTGGACTTCTAATATGACAGAAGTTTTTTTCGTCGACGATGTGGACCTGCGGCGAAATATTCGCCTCACTGTGAGATGAAGATAGTTGAGACCATGTCAGTATGAAACTCGTCATGACTCTGACACATACGATGCAGACTCTGACAAAGCTATGGCCGCGAACCAACGCTAGCTCACTGCACTGATATGACTATTAGACGCTCACAAGTGCGATAGCGTTAGGGCACGACGTGGTGTCGCAAGGCCCGAGTGAGCAGAAGTGAGAGAGAAGCACTAAAGCATGTAAGTCGTCCCGAGAATACGAATAAGAGGAAAGCGATAATCGAAGATGCTCTAATAGTTATGGTTAATGATCGTATACTGCATGCTCAGCTCGGAGTAGATGGTTTGATATTAGATGATCCATCGTCAGTCGACCACGTTCACTCCAGACATGATAAATGATGATGGATGAAGTGTAGGTAAGACGATGATGGCCTTAACCGTCGAACGAGTGAAGACCGTACTGCTTGCCCTATGTGTGCGTGCTACATGCAGTTGAAGACTTGTACGCAGAATAAGAAACAAGAGACGCCCGTCGAGTAGTATGGATCCTCGTGTGTCACTCACACTCACCACCTCCCCCCAGACCCTCCCATACCCGCACTCAGACCTCGAGAAGAGTGGAAGGCTTGCGCTCGAATGTGCGTATAAGTATGTCGTCTTGAATGGCGTGTGCCGTTGCAGTGGTGATGAGGTAGTGATGTACAACTGCATATTCTAGATAGGATCAGTAGGTCATTGCATTGAATGAATGATTTGTTCGCTTGAGTTAGCCTGTGGATGTATAGTAGTGATTGTATGAGTGTAAGGACTGATGTATGGTTGTTTGATGATGTGAATAACGCAAACCAATAACATATATACCTAAAACCCTTGAGTCTGATAGATCGCAGAAGCAGACATTCTAAACTATAGATGATTGGTGATAATGATGATGATAATGATGCTCTTGATGAAGATGATGATGGGTATAGGCTCGAGAAATACGTAGACATAAGAGGACGCCACTGTAATCGCAGGAGTGTACGTAGTTGTCCGGATTCTTCACATTCACGTGCTTCTCCATGGACGCGAACGCTTGAGTCAGTTGATTTGAGCTATTCATGAGTACGTTGATATGCGATTATCGAGCCAGGACTTGGCACGCCAAAGACCGTTGTGAGTACACAGGTCAAGTTGTGCCGTGCAATCTGTCCTCTCATGCCTAGACGCGTTGGCTTTTTGTCAATGCTATTATGTTAATGTACAGTAGATGAAATGTTCAAATTGAACTTGCTTAAGCCAGGCTAGTTATCACTGTCGTATATGTACATCCTGGTCTAGTGTATACTCTGCGTGGATCGCTATGTCTAATGCAGTATCTATTTACGAGCATGTATGTCACCATCAGTAATACACTGCGCTATAATCCATTCTGCAGCAACCACACGCCAGAGATGTCTAACACTACCACACTCTATGTACTTGGTTCGCGGTGTCCGTTGAACACAGATGGGTAGCTCACATGGTTAACCTACACCCCCCCACTCCCCCCCCCCCCCCCCCCCCTCCCCCCCCCCCCCCCCCCCCCCCCCCCCCCCCCCCCCCCCATCCCCCCCCCCCCCCCCCCACCCCCCCCCCCCCCCCCCCCTCCTTGTGTGTATGATAAGGGGATCATGGCTTATTACTGCAAACGAGAAAATGCAGAATCTGTAGTCTGCGATATTTCATGAGATGCTGTGACCTGTGAATCTGCACGAGGCGCGTATCCTGTAATTCTCTGTAGAATCTAGAATATTACGAAGCCATTAGTCCCCTCCAGTATTGGGTCGGGTGATGCCAATAATACTGTAAAGTACCGCACACTCATCACAGCAGTCGGCAGCGACTGATCATTCAAACACAGAGCGACAGCGACCATACTACTATCACAACATACTCCTCTTCAAGCATTAGACACGTCACTCAAATATGATGACCTGACACTGCTCGTCGCTCACACTCGACATATAACTGATATCACCTAAAATATCCCCCATTGTCTTTTACTCATTGTTCCATATATGAGCGTGATAGCAGTGTGTCACTCGTTAGCTCGCCGCAAGTCATAGAGTGTGCTCGATGTAGCAGTCCACGTTGCAGGCAGTTGCTTAGAGTGTTATACTTGTTGGAGACTGTATTCTTACGTATACCTGCTTGATTCCAGGATGGATGATGTTATACCAGTAAGCGATGTACCCTGTATTTCCTAGCAATAGTCGAGAAAGTAGTATAACTCTTGTAAGAGAACTTATGTTATTAGTTGTTTATTTTCGTTATTTAGCATTTGTGAGAAGAGAGAGCTTGTAAAACAAATTCAGAGAATATGTATCATAGTCTCCAGATAACCAAGTTCAGTTTTCAAGTTGTGAATGGTCAGAAATTTTTTTGTCCTAGAGGTTCATTTGACAGTGACCTCATTATTATGTCCTTCTGTACTGGACATGTAATCCCCCTCTCACACCGTCTAACAGTGCGAGACCCACACCCCCCCCCCCCCCCCCCTCACCCCCCCTCCACCCACCCCACTCGTAGTTACTATTGTGTGAACATTAGTGAATAGAATGCTCGAGCGCTAGTTAATTTTATCTGAGTGCTCTGCTCAGTGTGTTGTTACGATCTCATCGCGAGTTGAATGTGAGCATCATATTTTTAGACTATGATGGTAGTATATTCTCCGTAAACTAGGTATTGTGAGCGATCTAAGGAGTTTTTGTGTTTTTTTGTTTGTTTATTTAGTTATGTGCACTAGGTGTAGACTAGCAATACAGAACAAGCGTATTCTTGTAACCAGATACCCTTCTCACAGCCGTAGTGACCGAGTATAGGCCTGTCTGTATGACCAAGTGACACTGTGTGGTTGCGGTTCGCAACCATGGACTCTTGCACTACTATTGGTACAGATTCTTGTACTGGTTTCCATCAGCACTAATAATGACACCTACACCCCCTACACCCCCAAACTCACCCGCCACTCCCCTACCCCCCCCCACCACACCCCCCCCAACAAACACTCATCAACACATCCCCCACTTCGACCATCCCCCCCCCCACCCCCTCCCCCTCTTCCCCCCCCCCTACCCCCTCCCATCACTACAGCCGCCCCATCATAGGTCACGGGCGGCGGGTTTTTTTTTGATTTGTGTGTTTTTTTTTATTTGTCTTGTAGTTGCAACTTAGTTTGTTTTGGTATCGTTTACTTTTTTTGAACAGACCGCATCAGCTTTTACAATTTTGATTTTTTTTTTTGTCATCGGTGAGTTTTGTTCCTCATTTTCACTTTATGCTTAGTGTTGTCTTTGTTTTGGCCGTAATTATGTTTCGTCAACTTTGTTGTCTTTTAAACCTTCATTTTAATGTTCAATTTTGTTTTTTTTCAAAATATTCATTAAGTCAGATTTTTTACAATTTTTCAATCATTTACTATTTATAGCTATCTTTTCTTTTATTGTGCCAGCTATGATAGGCTGAAATTTTTATTTTGATCTACGTTTGAATGATTCATTAAAATAAAATATTTGAATTTACACGAATCTTGATATGAATGTTTTTAAGTAATAGTAAGTAATTAATTTTTTTTTTTAAAGTCTTTTCAGTTCAATTTCTTGTTATATAACTTAAAAAGTTTCTTTGTTTTCTTTCTCACTATTTGCCTTCTTGTGATGAACCTGCGGACAATGATAGACATGTGGCTAGCCCTTGTTTATGGAACCCACAAGTCTAAGTGTGTATGAGATGAGCGTGTTTCAGATGGTTGCATGTATATGATTGATACATGGCGCAGTATGATTAGCGACAGCGAGACAAGACAGGTGTCTATCTGCAGAACATTTTCTAAAATAATATAATACATGAATTAAACATAATACATTTCACACTCGTATTTATAATGCTACCCTTGCCTTTCCCATTATGGCGTGCCAAGTCTCTGATTCCAATATAATATTATAATTGACTACTCCATGTGTCCATCCTGATAAACACTGGTAAGCGTCCAATTCCTTTTTCAAATTTACTACGAAAGTGCAGTTCAGTTCTCCGGTCTGATCCTGTAAAAATTATATTAAATTAAAGGTGTAATAAAACAAATTAATTAATCATAAAATCTACATACCCTCTTAGGAAAAATGTTAAGCACAGACTAGACTTGATTTGGTGAAGTGGAACTGCACGGCAACACAAATAGCAAAGTTATAGCCTTGGCAAGCTTCCCTCTTCAGTCTATCTCTGGCTTCTGGTGCGTGAGTGTGTGTTTTGAAAAATCCGCTGTCTCTTTTTACAGGCTCGCATCCGCTGTATCGGAGAGCAGCGTTTTTCAGCCTGTCTTCCTTCTTTCCCTTTTATCAGTTTCGAGTGAAGTGTGCGAGATGGATTTAAAACATCTTCGTCTTGCATCTTAATTCGTTTATCCATAACTTTCTGATATATCTCCTTTTATTTCCCCGACTTAGAGCTTTTTTTTCCATATGCATTTGGCTGTAATTGGTTCTGATATACATTATTTACAAATTGTTAAAGTCTATCGACGTGGTAGTTTTTGATTTGCTGGCTCAGGTTATCTCAATTTCCTTCATAATTACTCCTTCTATCTAATATTCCTCAGGAATGCACATTTCTGGACTTATCCTTCGACAAACGAATCAATTGCCTTCATTTTCTATCAATGCATCATTCTACTTACTTACTTACTTAGTCATTCCCCTTCTACCGTGAGGTGTAGGGGTTTGGAAGAGAGAGCGCCAGACCATTCTATCAGCTGTCTTCTTCCTGGCCTGGTTCCATTCTAGTCCTCGGTCCTTCAAAGATTGTCTAATGTTGTCCTCCCAGCGGACTCTGGGTCGTCCTGGAGGTCTGGATCCCTGGCTCTTTGTTTCCCATGCTTGTCGTGGTAGCCGATCTTCTCCCATTCTGCAGACATGGCCAAACCATCTTAGTTGGGACTGTTCTATTTGGGTCTGCAGCGGATGGGATTTTAGGTCTTGACGGATCGTCTGGTTGCGGACCATGTCTCTTCTTGTTACTTCAACCACTTTCCTCAGATACCTCATTTCTGAGGTTTGGATCTGGCTTTTGTGGGTTGTAGTCATTGCCCACGACTCGCATCCATATGTCAAGACTGGGACATAGGTGGAGCGGTATACAGCCATCTTCGTTTTGTTACCAACCTCTTTCTTGCTGAGGAATCCACGATTTATGGCCTGAAAAAGTCTCCCAGCCGCTGCTTTTCGAGTGGCCAACTCTTCTTTGATGCCTCCCTTTCGGTCTATAATAGCTCGGAGATATTTAAAGTGGTCGACCTGCTCCAGGACCTGTTCTCCCAACTTAATCTGATGTTTTCTTTCTTCTCGTGATATCACCATGGATTTTGTTTTAGAGCTGCTTATGACCATCCCTCTCTTCTCCAGCTCTTCCTTCCAGACTTGCAGGTTGGATTGGAGATGTGCCTCTGATTTCGCATCATTCTACACTACCCCTAAACCTACTAACTTAAACTTTGTACAGTTTTCGTTCTCCACGCCATAATACAATATCGATCGTCTTCTGCCGGCAAGTAATTTTTGATTGGCTGACCCAATTCCGTCCTCGTTCATTCCTTAACAAGGCATGTGTATACAAATTACGGGACCAAAAGATGCAGCAATCGAGAATGCTGTCAGCGACCCATAGCTTGACTGCTTGCATCAAGGTCAGCGAACCAGAGCTGACCAAGACCGTACTCCACCTTCACGTGGTGGTCCTGGAAACAGTCTGCAGCAGTGCAGTCTGGCTGAGCGAGTACGGATCGAAGAGTGAAGGCAAACCCGGTCCCAAAAAATGCCGTGCTGAAGTCGGATGTGTCGACCGAAAGGTGCAGATATCACAGCTACGGCGTAAACAGACACAACGCAACCACCGTCCTTTTCAGGACGTACGAGGAAGAAGAAGAAGATAAATTACGCCACAGGTTATCTCAAACTGTTGCAACAACTCTGTGCGCGGAGTCTGAAGATTACCACTTGTTCTCTCTGTAGGCATTTGATTTACGTGATCAGCTTGCCAGCTGTATTTACAATCCATGTTAGTTGCCTTTTACGACATACTTGAGGAAGCAGTAGGCACATTCTTTCTTTGTCTCCTCAGAGACCCCCGCGAAGTAACTACATACACATACACACATACATAAACATACACAAACACATAGACATACACATACACACAGACATACACATACACACAGACATACACGTACACACAGACATATTACTTGTGGACCTGAACAGTTGAAAGCAGTCATAAAAGCATATATAATCGTATGTAGAAGTATAACTTCTCTGTAAACTCAGCTCTGCTCCATGTGGTAAAGCTATATATGTTCTGTACCGATGTAAAGCTATATATGTTCTGTACCGATGTAAAGCTATATATGTTCTGTAAAAAATTCGCTCGTTTTTATATTCCCTTATGAATCATTTCATTCCCCCCCTCCCCCCACCCCACCCCCTTTTTAGAAGTGTAGAGCCACCACTGCAACTGGCTTATCGCAGAAAGTTTATGTCAAAGCTGCACTTGCAGAAGTGGTTTCTGAAGCATTTTGTTATGACTATGATTATGACTATGACTGATTATGACTATGATTATGACTATGATTATGACTATGACTATGATTATGACTATGAATATGACTATGATTATGACTATGATTATGACTATGACTATGAATATGACTATGATTATGACTATGACTATGACTATGACTATGAATATGACTATGATTATGACTATGACTATGAATATGACTATGATTATGAAACATAAAAGTAAACAACATCAAAATAACCTTTATAATGTGTAACTTCATCGTCACACAGACCTAAAGGTCTTTTATATTTGGACATGCGCCCTAATATAACCGACTACATTGAACGGGACGCGCCTCGCTACAACGTGGCAAAATTGTATTTTTTAAAAAAAAGCATAATACTGTATATATATTTATACGAGGGGCGTTCAGAAAGTAATACACCACATCGTTTTTCTCAGCTAATAATGAAGATAGAAGCATAAAATGTTGCACACTTCAAATATGGCATGTGCCAATTGTGTGCACCAAATTGCACTGCAACCGGCCAAATAATACGGCTGCCCTAAACCGTTGAAATGGAGCGTGTTAGCAACTTGCGTTATAAACAGCGAATTGTGATAGAATTTCTCGTTGCAGAGAAGGAAACTGTTGTGAACATTCACAAGCGTCTATGGGATGTGTATGGAAGTTTTGCAGTCGACAGGAGTACAGTCAGTCGCTGGGTTCAGAGAATCAAAGAATCAGAAAGTGGGGATACGGAGCTGCTTGATCGGCCGCGCTGTGGACGTCCTGCCACAGCCATCAACGCAGAAATGTTGAAATGCGCTGAGGGCATTATTCTTACTGATAGGCGAATTTACTCAACAATTGGCTTTACAGCTGTCAGTCAGCATTGGTAGTGCAAATGCAGTTATAAAAACTCTCGGATGTTCTAAGGTTTGCGCAAGATGGGTTCCTCGAAGTCTCACAAATGACCACCGATTGCAAAGGAAAGCAATTTCTTCTGAATTGTTGGAGCGTTTCAATGCTGATGGAGAGAACTTTTTGGTTAAGATCGTTACAGGTGACGAAACCTGGGAACATCATTTTGAATCTGAGACAAAAAGACAGTCAATGGAGTGGCATCATCCGCAATCACCAAGAAGAAAGAAATTCAAGACAATTCCTTCAGCTGGAAAGGTCATGATCACTGTCTTTTGGGACATCGAAGGTGTGATTCTTGTGGACGTTATGCCAAGAGGAGAGACAATCAATTCGCAAGCTTACATTAAGACATTGAAAAAACTCAATCAACGTTTTCGCAGAGTTCGGCCGCACAAGAATCCAGCAGACCTGCTTCTCCTTCACGACAATGCGCGACCTCACACAAGTCTGGCAACACGGGAAGCAATCACCAAATTGGGTTGGACTGTACTACCCCATCCACCCTATAGTCCCGATTTGGCACCCTCTGATTTTCATTTATTTGGTCCACTTAAAGATGCACTCCGTGGGACAAGGTTTGAAGATGATGAAGGAGTGATTCATGCAGCGAAGAAATGGCTACACGATCAAGACAAAATGTGGTACGGGCTAGGAATACATGCACTTGTTTCGCGCTGGCATAAAACCGTACAAGTTGATGAGGATTATGTTGAATAATACCGATGTTTACATGACATATCCATGTATATTGTATATAAATTTCATGCTTTTTGAATAAACAGCTCCTGAGAAAAACGATGTGGTGCATTACTTTCTGAACGCCCCTCGTATATAAACATGCAACGACAAATACCTATTCAAATTAGAAATATAAAGTGAAGTGTCGGGGAGACTTCACAAAACAAAGTCCAGTATGAGGCGGGCTGACCAGTTACTTTTACTCGCTACTTTTATCCTCTCTTACTGAAGATCGTAGACTGGTGCCCCTTTACAGCGGGGTGGACTTGGGCGTAAAGATGTCAGGTTTCCATCCATTATGTGCCCGATCATAGAAGTTAACAAACTGGATAAAGTTGAGGCCGATAACCTTGAAGGTCAAGGTAATCCCATTGCAGTTACTGTCATAGGAGAGTATACTAGGTTTCAGCGTTGTGAAGTAGGGTTACAAGTTCACTTCCTCGCTGCCTCTGCCTCACCGAATTCAAGAGCACAGTCAGGTACCTTTTTACTGCTGGGTATACTTAAATATGACAGCACACGGTTTCAAACTCAGTAACCTCTCTGCCACTCCACGCTTCTGATAATCTAACATCGCTAAAAAAAAATATAATAATAATAAATAAATAAAAAGTTATAGAGTTGCTATAGAGAGAGAACTAATCATGTCCAGAAAAGAGCTGGATAGACATTTGTTTATTTGTTCTTCGTACGACCATTGACGCTAAGGATAGCGATGATGATAAGTATAATAATGGACCATTGTTTAAAACAGGAGGACTCATTGTCACTGAGTTTGTTTTTCCTGCTGTGCGTGAGCACGGTAAAAAGTGATAGTGCAACAATTCAGGGACAGATAAATACTGCATATCACGCTGAAAATTCACATCTGTTCCACATCACACTGAGTACTCATATTGTTACAAGTGACGTTGCATGTCAGTATCGTGTGTTTGTAATTTAGAAAGGCAGTGTTTACATGTAGAGTTTTGAAAGGGTGAAACCGAAGACGCCCGCTTGTGTTCATAAAAGTACAGCTAAGCCACAGTGACCGATCCTGATCATAGTAGTTTACTGAGAAGTGAGCGTTGCGCTGAGCAGGGGCGTACTTAAAATAATTAGCACCCGGGGCGGGTCGTTCATTTGGTATTCCCAGTAAATAAACATACAGATACTGTAATATGTTATGTTTGCAAGTAGGTTTTTTTTAACACGCACGGTATTGTTACAATAGTGACCCATAACACCCCCATGTGGCTGTCACCAGGGGCTTATCCTCTTAGTACGCCACTGGCGCTGAGTTTCTTGATTGGAGACACACAGTGTGTTCCAAGTGAACTGGGAGTGTCTCTGACATTCACGTTTTGAATCTTATTCTGTCAGTTCGCGAGAGATAATTCAGAGAGATGAGGTCATTGCCATATTTAATGGCATTTCATTTCCAGTTCTCTCATGCAAGACAATCTAGTAAGTTTGACGTCGCTCGGTATTCTGAACACATCGCTCAAATTGTTCTTGTCATATCTGAGTTAACCCCGGTAACAATTTGGAAGAGTGGAATAATATGCTTGTTGTTTTTAGATAACTCAAGATGCAACTGATTGTGACCAACGTGTTGGAACCTCAAGTGGCTTAATTTACTCTGAAGTGAAATACACTGTGTTTAATGGTATTATTTGAAACATGGAGAACAAGAAAAGTGACAAGAAGAACTATAAATACGATTATAAATGAGTGTTTGCGCGGTACAGAAGGATTGTATGACAAAATCACTAATGTAGATCTGATTAAAACAACCAGTCACGTGCCAGTGGAACAGAAGGTGAGGAGAACACGCTGTCACCGGATATGACATATAGTTCAAACAAACAGCTGATAGTATTACAAGGCAGTCTCTGTTCTGGAACTCACAGGATAAAAGATGTCGAAGGAAATCTTTTAAAAACGCATGGGGAAGATAACTGCAGACAGACAAGAGTGATCATGAACAGATGGAAGGACTTTGCACGGATGGCACAGGACATGAGGACTTGGCAATCCAAAGTTAAAGAACATGTGTTCTCTGAGTGTTGAAAGTTACTGATTGATTGATTGATTGATTGAGTGATTGATCTATTGGTAATGGTTTTCCTTTGTTTTGTCACCATCCTTCACGTGCTGGCATACAATGGTGATGAGACCATAACAATACGCTGAGACCAAATATGACTTCGTAAACATATCTTGAGAAAACGATTCCAGTACCGGACCTTAATATATTTGTTAATAGATAATTGATAATTTTGGCATTTAGATCAAAAAGGGTTTACAGGAAATATAAATCCCTCCATATTTACCCTTACATCAAGCATATTATTTTCTTAGTTCATTTTTTGTTTTTGCCGCACAACATTTGATCGCTTGGGTAGCACAGACTTGAAGCATTTGACAAATAGTTATCACTTTTGTATATTGATTTTTGCTAATCGGTGATTGAGGTTCATGAGAGTATATAGCTTGTTCGTTGTTAGATAATGTGACATAAATACACCTTAGTTTTCTCGTTATCTTTTGACGATTTGTTAGATTTTCTGTATAAATGTTCCCATGTTCCCATGTTCCCATGTTCCCATGATATTTATTTAATTTCTATCGAAATTTGTTTTTTCTTCTTCTTGACTCTTACAACGTCCCCAAGGGTCATCCAAACTTCAACAAACTTTTGCATTCCTGTTCCGTGTCATCCGCTCTAGGGTTTTCCATGTTTGCTTCATCCCGTAATTTCTGTTTCCGGCTTTCTTCTCCATGGGGTCTTTGGTCTTCCTCTACTTCTCATACCTAGGGGTTCCAGAACAAGAATACCATCAACAAGTTCTCTCAATGTGTGTCCTATCCATCTCCAGCGTCTTCTTCTCATCTCTTGTTCCACTGGCGCGTATCTGGTTCTTGTCATCTCTTGTTCCACTGGCGCGTGTCTGGTTCTTGTCATCTCTTGTTCCACTGGCACTTGTCTGGGTCTTGTCATCTCTTGTTCCACTGACACTTGTCTGGTTCTTGTCATCTCTTGTTACACTGACGCTTATCTGGTTCTTGTCATCTCTTGTTCCACTGGCACTTGTCTCTTGTCATCTCTTGTTCCACTGGCACTTGTCTGGTTCTTGTCATCTCTTGTTCCACTGGCGCGTGTTTGGTTCTTGTCATCAGCTCCACATTTGCGACTTTGTCATATCACTTCAATCCCTGTAATCTACGCAAGCATCTATTTATCAAAGTCTGTAATGTTTTGGTTGTTGTTTTTGTTGTTCTCTATATTTCAGAGCCATGGAATAGAAATCAATACTTGTTTACAATTGGACAATTATGACTCCTAAATAGATCAGCTCCTAAAGGTGTCCCACAGATATACCATGCAGAGAAGGAGGTACAAGCTACCTTTGAAATACAAAGTCACCGTAAAAGAAGTTAAAAGTTACTTTTAAAAAAATTAGATAACAAAGAAATGAAGAAAGACGTAGATTTTCGAACAGTTGGACAAGCTGCTGATACATAATGGCATTCCAGACGAAGCAGGTATTTTCACGTTTACAGAGATGTTATGGAAATTGCAGGTACTCCTTAAAGTCTATCCCTAGTTGAGGTGGGATTTTGTAGACTGCAAATAGCTCCAGGGTCGACCCAGCCTCATGAAATGGGTACCAGGGCAACTCTGGGAAAGTTAAGGCGGCCGGAGTGAAGCTGATCACATCACCCCTAGTGTGCCGATGGTAAAGAAAATATGAGCCTTACACCATATTTCCAATATGCCTCAATAGGTATGAAACGGGATCCCTCTTAAAGTTTGGGAGAGAAAGGAAATATCGGCAGACTAGAAGAAATGATATCTTGTTAATTTATGAAAGAAGGGAGATTTACAAGAGTCATTACCCTCTAGCTTCCCCAGGAGCACAGGGCTTCAAAAATACATGCCAAGTCTTCCTGTCCTGTGCCAAGTCTTCCTGTCCTGTGCCAAGTCTTCCTGTCCTGTGCCAAGTCTTCCTGTCTTGTGTCAAGTCTTCCTGTTCTGTGTCAAGTCTTCCTGTCCTGTGCCAAGTCTTCCTGTCCTGTGTCAAGTCTTCCTGTCCTGTGCCAAGTCTTCCTGTCCTGTGCCAAGTCTTCCTGTCCTGTGTCAAGTCTTCCTGTCCTGTGCCAAGTCTTCCTGTCTTGTGTCAAGTCTTCCTGTCCTGTGCCAAGTCTTCCTGTCCTGTGTCAAGTCTTCCTGTCCTGTGTCAAGTCTTCCTGTCCTGTGCCAAGTCTTCCTGTCCTGTGCCAAGTCTTCCTGTCCTGTGCCAAGTCTTCCTGTCCTATGCCATCCGCTCATAGTCTCTCCACGTCTTCTTTATCTCCCTTTCATCTATGTCTCATTCTCGTCTCCCCTATCTCTCTTACCCCGGGGATACCAGAACAGTGATTACCCTGTAATGCTATCAACTTAGTATAGTGACATCTCTAACACTTCATTCCCCTACATCAGTATCTGCTTTGATACTACATGTTATCTTCCTACAAATTCAGAAACAACAGAAAACAAACAAATAAAAAACAATATTAAGACGTAATTTTTTAAAATTATTTGAGTTCAAATAACAATTTTATTAAATGTTTGTTTTAAAATAGCTTATTTTTTTAGGCATAATAATTGAACAAACAGTAATACATTTTACGTTTTTAATACAGTCAAAGTGCAAGACTTTACATGTCCTTACTCAGCACGGTTGCCCTGTAATTAAACACCTCTGATCTGGACAATGAACAGCTACACAGCGTTTTTTTTGTAAACGGAAAAATGTGAGTGTTACTGTCACTAAAATCAAAATACTTGTATACGTAGATTTCAGTTATCTTCACCCTTTTGTTACCATCACTACAATCAGAATACTTGTACACGCAGATTTCAGTTATCTGTACTTGTTTCTTTTGCGCTCCTAGTGGAGCAAATAGCCACTACTAAAATTTGGTCCCTGTGACATGAAAATTGAGCAACCCTGGTCGAGCCACATTAATCGCACCGGCACCCCTCACTCTTGTTCAATATAACCGCTCAACGTGCTTTCTCACAGACTTTCTAATTAGCATGCAAGGGTTATCGCGCATACAGCCATGCATTTCGCCATCTGTCTTATTTTCTAGTTTAGCCACGCTTACCTGTCTTTGTTTCAAGTGCTCTTGATACAGCTTTTCATATCTCTAACTGTCTTCTTTTCAAAAAGGGGAAGGGCAAGGGGGTTTGGTGGCTGTCAGGTACGTAATTTCGTCAGCGACTTGTCCCTGAAAACGGATGGGGGAGAGGCAACGGGGTTTGTAGTCACTAAGATAGAACGGATCGTAAGCACGGAACGCAAAAAGGGCGTTAACCATTTTACCGTCTTCATTCTTTTGTTCGTGTTCCAGGGGACGTAAATGCTCACCGAGAAGACGGGATCTAAAGGCGCCGCTCGTCCGAGAACGGAATCTGCGGTCGGCGAAGGCGCGAAAAATAGCCTTCATTCGCTATTCGACCGCAGAAATCCCCCAGAAACGGGCAGAGGTGTAAAATCTCACATGTAGCTAACGATTTTCATCCATTTAATATATATAGCAATCTCTTAAAACTAAGTTATCAGTAGCGCCAGAGATTTTGAAGAAAGTACCTAGCTCGCATATGAGAGCCATACTACCATTTTGGACTTACTTATATACGAGGATATTAATTCTTTTTTCTGTTCTGCGGTAATAATATATTAGAGTTTTTAGTGGTTTAATTGTTAAAGTGTTTCCATTATATTTCACTGGGGTTTTTTTGTTTTTGGTCTGTGTTAATTAAATAACGTATAGCAAAGTTTACCAGCTATAAACGTTAAATTAATTACCCGCTATTTCCTCAGTAAGAGATACTTTAAATTAATTAATAGACGCTAGGCGGTGGATAATTTAGAGAACGCGATTTATTTTCTATTTTCATCTGGTGTAAAATTTTAAGTGACTAGTGTTCATATCTCATGTTAGGAGCGACGAGATTAGCTAGACACTTGTGGAGTTTAAATTTAATTTAATAACGGAGTGCTTAACAAGTCATACCTAAATGTGTGTTAGATTAGGATATTGATAATATTGTTAAAGCGTTTATATTTTTCTTCCTATATAATCCAGGCTGATCAAACCTTGCGATCCAGTGTTTTTTTATGATCTGATGTTCCTATCGGCATCCAAATAATTATTGTTATGACCAGCTTCATGTTGTGACCCCTGCGTGGTCCACCTTCTCTAATTATGACGAGAAGCCAAATCAAGAAAACAAACAATAATAGATAAATTTTAACTGGTACGGAACATTCCCAGAATACAACGTTTTTGATATCATAATATATTATCAGTCTGCTGAAGCAGAAAGTCAGTACTTTTCATCTGACCCTTGACAGGAGTTTTTTTCATCGGATTTATTCAAGAGAACTCACTGTTCCGGCTCCCACCTCAACGAACAGCAGATTATTATCATTTAACATTTTTTCCCATCACGTCACAGAGTGTTTTCGCCACCTGAGACTAGACCCCACTGGAAAAATAATTTACCATATTAATTCCCAGGACAGTGCCACCAAAATAGAAACACTTAGCCAAAGCAAATACCTGCAGTGAAAAGGATTAATATCCAGGCACAAATACTAACGCATCAATTAGTTCTAATAACTGCTAGTGATTTAAATTCCGAGGAATGTATGCAGCGTCAACATTTGGTAAACATATCTGAGAGTGGGCCACTGTATTGTCTGTGTGAGTGAACGGATAGAAAGATACTAATATTTTATGTTACTACTAACTTACCAACCTTCTTTTATTTATCTCTCACTAAAATGAGTATTTTTTTCTCGGGATAGGTTAAATTAAGGACTTAGTCTTACCCGTCCTGACTATTCCCTACTCCCATTGTTAATTAATTTGATCTTTTTCTTTGGGTTAATTACCTCTGTAAGGGTCTTTCCTAGTTTTCCTATACAAGAGGGAAGCCTATTAGATTATATTTTCATTTCTTGTCTGTAAACTATAATTCATTGATGTTATGATAATGCTTTTCTTGATGTTGTGATATTTCTAGCAATAATAAACATAATAAACATTAAGCTATAGTGTTGGTCAAACCCCTGTCCTTTTTATATGTTATTCATAGTTTGTTTTCACGTCTGTACGTAGTCTTATATGTCACAGAATTTTGTGTACTTAAGTGTTGTGTAACTTGTACGTTGTGTGACGTACGTCTAAGTATGACAAATGAATTTCCCTGACTCGATGGATGATAACAGAATATTGGCCTCTCATAACTTTAGAACCCCTGATCATCTGTTGTAACTTTTACCGGCATGCAGCTTTTCCACGAGAACAGCGGTACCATCAAAGAACAGGCTGATCTTCAGAATTCAACGTGGAGCGGCCGCGATCTAAAGAATCAGGAACTTTCAGCTCACAGAGTTAGCTTCTCGGGAAATTTTCGCACTCTTATGCGAGCAGCCTGAGACGGAAGGAAATCGGTAGACCGGGGGAATCGTAGGAATTGCAACAGTTAACACCACGGCGAGGTATCTCGAATTTTGCTCAAGTTCAAGAAAGGTGCGAAAATTTAACACGCCCCATTCAAGTTACATTCGAGAAGTATAAATAGAGAACTCCGAGAAACTGCATTTTATCGTTCGCTCTGACAGAATCCTAGTTGCACTAGCATAGTCGGATTCCTGCTGGATTTCATCTACCTTCGTGACTATTGGAGTGTATTCTTTCTGTGCAGACGAACGATCATTCAACCTGCATCCCAGCAATTATTAATTATATACAGAGTTCTGCCAAACTCAATTTGATAACTCCAGTAACATATGAACTTTTTTAAAGCTAAACTTGTGGCGACCTGTAATGGGCCCTGCTCCTCTGAACGTAAATGAGAAAAAAGCCATTCAAGAAACACTTTAAAAATACTAGTTTATATAGAGTCCTTAAAGAAAACTGGAAGCAGAACATATTTTATTCACTGCCCCTATTTGTGAAGAAAAAACATCGATCTACTTGAACACTGTCTGTCACGTATATTCAGTGGATTTTCCCTCTCGCCCTACCCCCCCCCCCCCCCCGAAGAAGAACTTACCTCAGTGTTTTCTTAACTTGTGACATTACGGAAAAAGGAAGTTATCTCCACCAGCTGTGCCAATTTTAGGAACCACACCATACCTCACGCTTAGCCAAGTGCCTGTGCCTTTCTTTAGGAACGTTATCTAATAAACAAACAGTACCGTTAAAATTCAACGTCCAGCGATTTCGGGACACTTTGTTAACTTCAACAAACCCCAAATCTGGGGCTGTACACGGAAGAAAAATTACTTTTACCTAAGCCAAGGTTTAGTGCTGTTTTTGATGTATTTCCTATGAAGTGCCAGAATTCACCTTTCGGTAAGTCTGCGTGTGTGTTTGTGGGGATGGCCAGCCCTAGTGTGTTTTTTTGAATGAAAGGAGATTTATCTTTTCTTTACCCTTTTAATTAGTTCGACCTTGTACTAAGGTGCATTATATTCCTTGTACGGGATCTCTCCTAGCGGGATTGGGTAACTGTGTTCATTCCCCCCTCCCGTAAAATTTGTTGATTTAAAGGGAGACAATTGAGAACCCTAGCTTTTCCTCTACACCACCCCCCCCCTTTTCTGTAACCCCTTGCCTCAGAGTAATAACTTTACCAGTGGGTTAAATTGCCTATCTCTGATCGCCCCCCCCCCCTTTCTTGTCTTTGGGACCGGGTTTTGTCTGTTAGTAAATATAAACGGGAAACGGTGAATGGGATATTTCTCCTCAAAAACCCCTCTTCCTTAGCTATATTTGTATTCTGTAACCTTTGATTTTTTGACTGTAAATATACAATTATTTGTGAGTCCTTTATGATAATAAAGGTATTAATCATTAATTGTGTTGGTTGTCGGTTGGCCTAAAACTCCAAACATTTCCATCTGTGTAGGTTGTATTCATGTACGTTGAGCGACAGAATCACCAAATCGGTGAGCGCGTTGAGCGACTGGAACTGACAAACAATTGTTTGTGCAGAAGAGAGATAGGAGTAGTCTGTGAGAAAACAGATATTGTCGTAATAAGAGACTGTCCTTGCTCCTTCCCAGCGCTTGTGAATCTACTACCTCATTCTCCTAAATCCTTATTCTCACAGAGCCTTCAATATCACTTTACACTCTAAAGGGACCAATATTCATCAGCACCCTCTCAGATAAAAATTACGACAATATATGGTTAGCTCGTTCGAGATTCTGAACTTAGTTAAAATAGAGTGTGGTTGATTGTCTTTGTGAAGTAGGGTATAATCTTTAAAAGTATTACTTCCCCTAGACCAAGCCGTTCAGTATTTTGGGCCAACCACACAATAATTAAGACAGGTTTGTTTTTCCACAGGAACAGGCAGTTAGTGATAATAAAAGATTGTCACATTTGTATTCTCTGGCAGAGGGAATTGAAAATTTTTGGTTATATAATTGCTGGGACTGCGTGATTGTTTTACAATCACTAAAGGTTATGAAGCGTTTGAGTTGAGCTAAGCTAAAGACGGATTGTTCTGATTTTTTTTAAATTAAGTTAACTACGTCTCATCTCAAAAATTGTCTTCAGGGACGGAGTTTGTTGTTAGAGAATTAACATTTTCTGGGAAATTTTTTTTTTCCTTTTAAATTGTTTAATATAAATTTTTCTCTACTGTTAGTAAGAGTAGATTCTTTTCTAGTGTAACTTACCATTTAATTGGCATAGTTGCTTGCGTTACGAGTCTTAAGTGACAATAATAGCGGCGATAAGTTAACACACGAGGTCATTCAGTAAATTTTTTACTTTGTTTTTCTCGTAGCGGCTTTGAGTTTTTCCCCTTCTTGTTCCACCTTACTATTCTCTAGTCTTAGAAGCATCCAGTTCTTTGACAATGGCTGAGAGAATTAGGATAAGATCCATTTTGAGACAGGAAGCGAAAGACTCAGGATTAGACACAGAAGCCGCGAATCTGTTTATCACCCAGGAACTGCAAAGGTATGACGCGGAGGAAGAGAGGGCAGAAGCTAGGAAGAAAGAAGCGGACGATCGTCAATTGGAGCAGAAGAAAATTGAGGCAGAGATGGACGCCCGCAGGGAAAGAGAGAGAGAGACAAGGAAAGACAGCATGAACTAGCGCTCAAGGCTTTAGAGAGTCGGAGTGCCTCTACTTCAAATAATGGAGAGCCGTCTTCGCCCCATTCTCAAACAATGGATCTCTCCAGCACTCAGTCTGCCCAATTAACTGCGATGTCTTTTGCTTTAGAGTCTTTTCCTAGCCCTAACGAAAAAATTGACAGCTACCTAGAAAAATTCGAAAGGCTCGCAAATCTGTATGGGTTAGAGAGTTTCCGCTGGGCACTTAAACTCTCGACGTCACTAAAAGCGAATGCTTATGACGTATACACAAAGCTGGGACCGAACCAACATGATTACGACATGCTTAAGAAGGCCTTGCTAGAGCGGTTCGAAATGACCGCCCGAAAATTTCTTCAAATGTTCAGAAACAGCCGAAAAGAGAGCACGGAAACATTCCCCCAATTCTCTTCACGTCTCACGGGCTATTTGACAAAGTGCATTGAATTATCTGACCTACCTCTTACATATGAGGGACTACTTGAACTTGTTCTTGTGGAACAGATAAAGGCAACTTTGTCAAACGAAACCCGTAGATTTTTGGCTGAACATGGCGCAGTCAGGCTTGAGGACATACTCAATAAGGCCGAACGCTATACCAATGCAATGGCCGAACTTCCCAGCACTAAACGTAAACCCACAGATGAGCCATCTCGTAAACAAAATCTAGAGCAGTCATCCTATTCCTCTAATTCCTCTCAGAATTATAACCAACGAGAAAATAATACCCAGAGACCTCCCCAGGAAAAATCGAAATTCTACAAAACCCGATACCCCCCCAACAACAATTCTGATCAACCCACCAAGCCTACGTGGCAGCGCGGCCACCAAGGTCAAGGAAAAGGGAAGACCCCTACACCAGGAACGTCTGATCAGGGCAAACAAACCGGTTCAAACCGAGTTGGATGTTTGCATACAGCCTCGAAAGGTAGAATCAATGTCAGTGATTCTCAACCTGAAGGGGACCGACCCTCAACTCGAGGAACTGTAATTTTGAATGGTACCTCAACCACTTGTCTCTTTGACACTGGATTAAGTTTTAGTTGTATTGTTGCTAGACACCTAGTCAAACCAGGTCAGGAGACAGAGGAAACCGTCAAACTTAGTGGAGTGTTTAAGAGTGATGCGCCCAGGACGCTTCCTATCGCACTGGTAGAAATACACTCTGACTTTGTCAGAGGAGTTATAAAAGCGGCCATTATGGATGATCCTATCTACCCAGTTATCCTGGGATGTAGATATGTGTTTATTGGGAGACCAAAGGAGCCGATTGTGGCAGCGGTAACCACAAGAGGGCAAGCCAAGAAGGAGAGGGAGCCTGCGCCAAATTTGTTGCCGAACGAACTGAAGGAGGCGCAACAAAAGGACCCTACTCTAGAGCTCTGCTTTAAAAAACTGCCCATGGCTAAGGACCCCAGACACAACGGAGACATCTTTTCTAAGGATGGCGTATTGTATCGTAGAACGGGCAACCCGGACACGGGGAATAACCAGCTCCTAGTTCCGACGCAGTACCGAAGCCAGATCTTAGAGATGGGGCACTCTCTTCCCTTTAGCGGACATATGGGACTAAACGCCACTATTCAGCGAATAAAAACCCATTATTGGTGGCAAGGAATGAACTCTGACATTGTCAGGTATGTGAAATCCTGCGCCCAGTGCCAACGGGTAGCACCCAAGCACTTGACACCCCCAGTACCTATGGGGCAAATGCCAATAGTAGGGACTCCATTTGAACGGGTTGCTGTCGACATTATTGGTCCTCTGGAAAAGACCAAAAGAAGGAACAGGTTCATCCTGACCTTAGTTGACACTTGCACTATGTGGGCCGAAGCCGTACCGCTACCATGCACTAATTCCAAGCATGTCGCAGAAGCCCTTGTGCAAATTTTTACACGGTTGGGATTCCCTCAACAAGTTTTGACGGACAATGGATCCCAATTCCGTAGCCTGTTAATGGAGGAGATCTTTAAGATCTTGAGGGCCAAACATATCCACACAAGTCCCTACCATCCGGCCGGAAATGGGCTCGTGGAACGTTTTAATGGCAGCCTCACCACCATGTTACGTAAGCTGGGTCAGGAGAAACCGGAAGACTGGGACCTATATATATCGGCTGTCTTATTCGCCTACCGAGAGGTTCCCCAAGCGTCTACGGGATTCCCGCCTGCTACACTTTTATTTGGCAGACCTGTAAAGGGGCCATTAGAAGCCTTACTTTGGTCCCTGACAGACCAAAAGGCTGACGAGACAGTCGTCTCTGCAAGCAAGTATGTATCTGAGCTCAAGGAAAGGCTAAAGCTAGGATGGGATCTAGCTACAACCAACCTTACGAAAGCCCGCGCTAAACACGCTAAAAGATACAACAAAGCTGCAAAAGAGAGAGAGCTCCAACCAGGGGAGAAAGTTTTGTTGCTACTCCCAACCGGAAGCAATAAACTTCGCATCGGATGGCAAGGGCCGTTTACCGTCCTTAAAAAGATCTCACGTACCAATTACAAGATCTCCATCAAAGGAAAGGAGAAGGTCTTCCACATAAATCTGCTAAAGAAATATTTGGAAAGACCGGTGCCATCCTCCGAGCATCTCCTGGCTGTCGCCATAGCAACGGAAGACGAGGAAGATGATGATGGTTGCATGGAGTATCCACTGCAACCCACAGAATCCTTTAAAGATGTCAAGTTCGGCGACAATCTCTCACCAGAACAACAAACAGAAACCAGGGCTCTACTAAAACAGTACAGTGCAGTCTTAACGGATGTACCTGGTCGAACAAATCTCATTGAATTTGATATGAAATTAACAAACGAGACCCCTGTTCAAACCAGAGTTTACCCCATCCCGTACGCTAAAGCTGATGCACTTCGCGGAGAAATAGACAAGCTGCGTCAGGCAGGAATTATCAGTGAGTCTACATCTCCTTACAGCTCGAGTGTAGTGCTGTTGCAGAAGCCCAATAAGGAAGTTCGGCTGTGCATTGATTACAGGTTGCTAAACGCTGTAACGGAATTCCAGCCCGAACCTCTCCAAACTGTTTCTGAGTTGTTCACCAAGCTCAGCAAAGCAAAGATCTTCTCCAAGATTGACCTCAGTAAAGGTTATTATCAAATACCAGTCAAGGAGGAAATTAAACCTTTGTTAGCTTTCAGCACTAGCGAAGGACATTACACATTTAATGTGATGCCGTTAGGTTTGCATAACGCACCAGGAGTGTTCACCAGGATGATGAGGAAGCTTCTAGAGCCTTTGCAAAGTCCCCATATCCATAATTTCATGGATGACATATTAATTGCATCGGAAACCTATGAAGAACATATTGCTACGGTTGCTATGCTCCTCAGGAGACTACAGGAAACGGGTCTCACAGCCAGACCTAGCAAATGTCTCATCGGGTTTGAACAGTTAGACTTCCTGGGGCATACTATTTCTCACGGATGCAGTTGGCCTATTAAGAAGAACGTGGAGAAAATAGTGGCAGCAAAAAGACCCCGAACGAAGAAAGACGTACGTTCCTTCATATCGCTATGTGCATACTATCAGAAGTACATCCAGAACTTCAACGGACTGACGGCACCTCTGACTGACCTCACAAAGAAAGGTTGTCCTGATAAGGTCATATGGGATCAAAAGTGCGAACACGCGTATAGCACTTTGAAAGGACAGTTGTCGGCATACCCCATCCTAAGGTTACCTGACCTTAAGAAAACTTTCATACTGAGAGTTGATGCGTCAGGTCGGGGCATCGGGTCAACATTGCTGCAAGCCGATGACAGTGACCTGAACATGCTATTTCCAGTTGCCTATGGCAGTCGGAAACTGAATAAAGCGGAACGCAACTACAGTGTCGTTGAAAGAGAACGTCTCGCTCTGATTCATGGCATCAGACGCCATCATGAGTTTCTGTATGGTACTTCTTTCACGGTGCAAACAGACCATGCTCCACTAGCTTTCCTGGGTGCCAATAAGGAATTCAACGCAAGGATAATGCGTTGGGCCTTGCTATTGAGTGTTTATTCCTTCAAAGTGGAATATATTCCAGGAAAACTGAATGTCGGAGCTGACTTCTTGAGCAGAAACTGGACCACAGAGGAAGAGGAGAAAATCGACGATGCCAATCATCCTAAAACTACCGATCAGGGCAGCTTCATTGTCATAAATGAAACATGAAAACGAGTTTCCATGTCTCAAAAGTGGGGACGATTGTGACGTACGTCTAAGTATGACAAATGAATTTCCCTGACTCGATGGATGATAACAGAATATTGGCCTCTCATAACTTTAGAACCCCTGATCATCTGTTGTAACTTTTACCGGCATGCAGCTTTTCCACGAGAACAGCGGTACCATCAAAGAACAGGCTGATCTTCAGAATTCAACGTGGAGCGGCCGCGATCTAAAGAATCAGGAACTTTCAGCTCACAGAGTTAGCTTCTCGGGAAATTTTCGCACTCTTATGCGAGCAGCCTGAGACGGAAGGAAATCGGTAGACCGGGGGAATCGTAGGAATTGCAACGGTTAACACCACGGCGAGGTATCTCGAATTTTGCTCAAGTTCAAGAAAGGTGCGAAAATTTAACACGCCCCATTCAAGTTACATTCGAGAAGTATAAATAGAGAACTCCGAGAAACTGCATTTTATCGTTCGCTCTGACAGAATCCTAGTTGCACTAGCATAGTCGGATTCCTGCTGGATTTCATCTACCTTCGTGACTATTGGAGTGTATTCTTTCTGTGCAGACGAACGATCATTCAACCTGCATCCCAGCAATTATTAATTATATACAGAGTTCTGCCAAACTCAATTTGATAACTCCAGTAACATATGAACTTTTTTAAAGCTAAACTTGTGGCGACCTGTAATGGGCCCCGCTCCTCTGAACGTAAATGAGAAAAAAGCCATTCAAGAAACACTTTAAAAATACTAGTTCATATAGAGTCCTTAAAGAAAACTGGAAGCAGAACATATTTTATTCACTGCCCCTATTTGTGAAGAAAAAACATCGATCTACTTGAACACTGTCTGTCACGTATATTCAGTGGATTTTACCTTCCCCCCCCCCCCCCCCTCCCCCCCGAAGAAGAACTTACCTCAGTGTTTTCTTAACTTGTGACATTACGGAAAAAGGAAGTTATCTCCACCAGCTGTGCCAATTTTAGGAACCACACCATACCTCACGCTTAGCCAAGTGCCTGTGCCTTTCTTTAGGAACGTTATCTAATAAACAAACAGTACCGTTAAAATTCAACGTCCAGCGATTTCGGGACACTTTGTTAACTTCAACAAACCCCAAATCTGGGGCTGTACACGGAAGAAAAATTACTTTTACCTAAGCCAAGGTTTAGTGCTGTTTTTGATGTATTTCCTATGAAGTGCCAGAATTCACCTTTCGGTAAGTCTGCGTGTGTGTTTGTGGGGATGGCCAGCCCTAGTGTGTTTTTTTGAATGAAAGGAGATTTATCTTTTCTTTACCCTTTTAATTAGTTCGACCTTGTACTAAGGTGCATTATATTCCTTGTACGGGATCTCTCCTAGCGGGATTGGGTAACTGTGTTCATTCCCCCCTCCCGTAAAATTTGTTGATTTAAAGGGAGACAATTGAGAACCCTAGCTTTTCCTCTCCACCCCCCCCCCCCTTTTCTGTAACCCCTTGCCTCAGAGTAATAACTTTACCAGTGGGTTAAATTGCCTATCTCTGATCGCCCCCCCCCCCCCTTTCTTGTCTTTGGGACCGGGTTTTGTCTGTTAGTAAATATAAACGGGAAACGGTGAATGGGATATTTCTCCTCAAAAACCCCTCTTCCTTAGCTATATTTGTATTCTGTAACCTTTGATTTTTTGACTGTAAATGTACAATTATGTGTGAGTCCTTTATGATAATAAAGGTATTAATCATTAATTGTGTTGGTTGTCGGTTGGCCTAAAACTCCAAACATTTCCATCTGTGTAGGTTGTATTCATGTACGTTGAGCGACAGAATCACCAAATCGTAGAGCGCGTTGAGCGACTGGAACTGACAAACAATTGTTTGTGCAGAAGAGAGATAGGAGTAGTCTGTGAGAAAACAGATATTGTCGTAATAAGAGACTGTCCTTGCTCCTTCCCAGCGCTTGTGAATCTACTACCTCATTCTCCTAAATCCTTATTCTCACAGAGCCTTCAATATCACTTTACACTCTAAAGGGACCAATATTCATCAGCACCCTCTCAGATAAAAATTACGACACGTTGTACAATTAGAGTAAGGGCGTCTGAAAGTTAAATAGGGTCGTAAAAGATAGGCTGGATTAGAGCAATTACTCAATCCAAGACTGCTTTTACTCTCTACACTATCACCCTCCTCGTGAAACAGAAACTACTTCTTACACCTTCCTTTCATATAGCTGTCATCATCACTTCTACAAAAAAAGGGACCATAATTACCTCAGTCCTATCTTCTCGAATTTACGACAGTCCCTCACGAAGCCTGGACCAAGCACCCACATATTCTTGTAGGGGTGTTTTTGTGGCAATTTGTTTAACATGATGAAGTTGCCAATAAAATGCACAGCAGATCTACGTAGTCACAGATAATTAATTCAGTTTTACCATCAGCAATTAATTTGAATTTTTTTTTCTTTCATTCTTTTCTTTCTTTTTTTTTTTTTTTGTAATTGGTGCCCCAGGTTGCATGGTGCCCTATACACGTGCTTGATTGATAACCCGGACGTGGTTTACTTCAGTGGCAGAGCGGAAATGATCTTTCTCTGGTGTCTAGATGGTTGCTACAGAAGAATATACCTCGTGAAGAAAGAAATAACTGGTGTACCCACGATGACAGACAGCAACCTATTTATCTGGCACACTGGCACGTGATATGCCAAGGTTCACGGCCACGAAGGCGTTTAAAAAATAACTTTCGAATGGACATATAGGTGAGACGGTTAAATGGGGTATGCTGGTCTTAACCAGGGGTCACCAAAGTGGTTCGCTATCGACGGGTCGAATTTAACCAGTTCAATAAATCGGTAATGTTAATTTATTATCCATCTTCTTCTTCTTCGCATACTCTCAGATGTCTACTTGAAAGTTTTCATAGAAAGCAGTAGTCTGTTTAGGCTATTTGAATCTCCATAGAGGTTGTCCACTAGTGGTACTGGTGTCGGCCATATGCGCTTCTCTGTTCCTCATATGTTGGGCAACTTTGAAGCAGATGTTCAGCATTCATTTTATCAGTGCTACAGTTACACTGATCGGTAGTTAGTATCTTTAGCTTGTTGAATAGATGGTATCTCAATCTGTTGTGGCCAGTGCGGAGTCTGAAGATTACCACTTGTTCTCTTCTGTTGAGCTGGTGGTATGCATCATTTTGTGTATGACCTGGATGCTCTACATCTCATTTGTTTATGTATCTGATTCAGATAAAACTCTTTGCATCCTCGAAAGTTATGCTTGCATCAGGTTGAGGTGGATTTATTATCCATGTATAATCGCTTCTTTATTTAATTAATTTCTTTTCCTGGGGTCGATTAAGGATCAAGGTTTCCATGCAGGGATCGGTACTCAAAAAATGTTTTGGGATCCTTGGTTACTCTAATTAAATGCAGATTAATCGTGACAAAAAATATAATTAATGTCAGAAGGGTTGAAATATCTTGCAAATACATATTTCTGTAGAAACCGCTACTTTTTGTTTGCGACACAAAGCTGTTGTACGTTTAACGGATGTCGCGTTTAGATGGGTTTTAAAGTTATGTAAGGCCCCGCCTGAGTATAGCAGATGGTGATAATACGTGAGAAGTAAGGTGTAAGAAATAGATTTTCACGAGTGAATAGTTAAGGAGAAGATCTGTCTCTGGACTGAGTAGTTTCTTTAGTCCAGCCTATCTGTACGACTATAATTTAGTATCAGACAATCTTGCACCCCCTTATATTGAGAAATATAAGTTTACTATACACGCAAACACACACAGCTATGTGACAACAAGACACGCAAACGTGAAAAAACTATGGTTAAATTTGGGTATGGGTCTGACCAACACACAAAGTTTAGTTCTATTGTTGTTTATTATCATTAAACTTTACAATATCGAATATCTAAAAGACATCAAATAAAATCAGATATACACACACACACACACACACACACACACACATATATATATATATATATATATATATATATATATATATATATATATATATATATATGTGTGTGTGTGTGTGTGTGTGTGTATAAGACCCATACCCAAATTTAACCATAGTTTTTTCACGTTTGCGTGTCTTGTTGTCACATAGCTGTGTGTGTTTGCGTGTATAGTAAACTTATATTTCTCAATATAAGGGGGTGCAAGATTGTCTGATACTAAATTATAGTCGTACAGATAGGCTGGACTAAAGAAACTATATATGTGTGTGTGTATAATTCTGATTTTATTTGATTTCTTTTAGATATTCGATATTGTAAAGTTTAATGATAATAAACAACAATAGAACTAAACTTTGTGTGTTGGTCAGACCTATATATATATATATATATATATATATATATATATATATATATATATATATATATATATATATATATATATATATATATATATATATATATATATATATATATATATAGAGAGAGAGAGAGAGAGAGAGAGAGAGAGAGAATTAACAGAATACCTATGCCCTTCCCTCCTTGAGAAGATAAGAACCCAACAAGTTAATAACCCCAAAGGTTAAAGGTTAGCCCTACGTTAGAGTATAGACAGTAAAGAAAAAAAACAAAATTCCTAATACGTGCTACTCCATAAAGTAAACAATTGTTAAAGCAAAATAACTAGTTTGGTACAAGCTATCTTAACAAGAAAATATTCTCTCTCTCTCTCTCTCTCTCTCTCTCTCTCTCTCTCTGACATACATGGCCACGCTCTCGTTCCTTACCTAATCTTGGTGATATTTCCTGGAATATACCGTTATCCTGAATATATTTATCGATATTGATAATGGCAGTGTTCAGTGCCAAATTTGGCCATAGTCCAGCCTTGACAATAACTTTATAAGGTGGACGCCAAGTCTGGTGAGGTAATCCTGGATCGATGGTGTCACCTCGAATAGTTAATGGTAGAAAAAAAAATCAAGATCTAGTGTTCACAGCAAAGAATGGAAATACAAATACTTCTGGTATTTGGACACAGCTACTTGCTAAAAATTGTTACTGATGATGGTAAGTGATTGATTGGTAAATCCCATCGGCTGGCTCTGTGGTGAGTGCAGATTTTGAAACAGCGCAACTTTCTGAATAAATCCGGTGCTGCGTCTGTCAAAAGTTAGATGTTAATATTATTTCGTATACCACTCCCGTGGGCTGATAAATTGGAAAAAATATCTGGGAATTGATAGTCCAGTTAAACTTAATAGTTAAATGTGTCTTTGTCTTTTAGCCAGTCCTGTTCACAACATGGACTTGGGACTCGTAAGCCACGAAGGAGACAACATAAATCCCACCAGTAACTGGAGACAATATTAAAGAAAAAACTGCTGACCGCTCTGTCAGGTCTGCGAGAAATAAACAAGACATTATGAAAAGAAATGCAACTATTCTATAAGTACACGGACGGGGACGAGACGATCTCTTTCCCTCTCCGGCAGTCCTGCTTAAAGTTAAAAGGCACACAGTGACTTTATTTACAACTATACGGTCAGCTTTTCGCCAGCGCTGCGCTTTCAGGTTCGGACCAAGGCATGTACCTTCCCGCCCCATCTGCGCGCGCGTTAGCGATCAACTCACACTGTCAACTATTGTTTAATTACCCCTACGCGCACTTACAAATATCGTCTGTCGTTAATAGTTATTTTATTGTCGGCGCCTGTGAGTTTAGTCATAAGGTATAAACAATAGTCACTTACTGTAAATCACAAAAATGAAATAAAACGTGAATCCTATTCGGTCACTATAGTCACGCTTAACACTTAATCAGTCTACTACCGTATCTTCTGGGGAGAGAAGCGGACGATAAAATTATCATTCTAACTGCACTCCTCTGGCAAAGAAAAATAGTTATTTATTTCGCTAGTTTTAACGCTAGAAATCACAGTGAATTATAATGGTAAACTTAACACATTAAATCACGTAAATGCTAATTTCTATTGCCACAAATCAGAAATGAAACAATCCCCACTAAATGCTATTAACACACTCCCACAATGGTTCTAGAATAACGAGCTTACATTATCCAAAATTCTGAGAGACAACTGATCAGTGAGTTTAAGGAACGGCTGTTTATATATATTCATTGGCTCTCAGATCCCCAATGGTGTTAATTTCGCATGAACGTGCGAACTAAAAGTTTTGAGAAACTGTGGACCAGATGAAACGTCCTCTAAGCCGGCCACCGTTTCTCTCGTCGAGCGCTGCTTGACCGACATTAAAGGCCCTCTCCCCGATAACGGGGTTTGTTTCAAAATCGCTCACGTCTAGAAATGAAATGCTAATCGGCGTCCGAGATTTCTCTGTATCTGAAGATCAAAGGGTTAATTGTTTATCTCACGTGCGATCTGCCCGATGTCCGATGATTGGCAGATCAGCTCACTTGAGAAACTTAGGTAAACAAATCAGAGCTCGCCACCTGTTATGCTGGCGGGTCGCGGAAATTGGTAATATGTCTGTTTGTTTACATCTCAAGAAAAAGAGGCGTGGATAAAAGTATGAGTAATGCAGTCTGTCAAATGTTTGACTTTGCGAACGAATCATAGAACTACGGCGTGGTCACGGAAGACTGTCGGATACAGCAGGCTTTATTTCCATTATACGTCACAACGGCATTGCTTCCTGTGACAATATGGGAAAAGATAATGGTAAAGGTTGGCACATAGCAGAAACTGTCGTATGGGAGTAAAGTGTTAGAGACTTCACCATACTAGGTCCAGCTTTTTAATGAGGTGAGATGGCTAGTTTACATCCTCGCAGCCTTTGCCTTCCCTACCCCAAGAGCAGAGCTAGGTACCGGCTTATCAAAGGGGTAGTCTGAAGCGTGGGGCTACCAAGTTTCGAATACGGAACGCGGTAACTGTGCCACGAGAGGAAAGCGCTCAACCCGCGTAGCCAATCATATTGAAACAATATTATCATCAATATAATTTTCCTTAGCGATTCCTATGGAGCATAGAGTCACAACTGCAGCAGGACCCCTGCAGGAAGCCTGCTTGTGTAGTAATGGTTTCCGTGGTAATTTGTTTGACATGATGAGGTTGTCAGCGCCTCACACAACCTCATATTAGTAGCCTTGTACGACATGCCTGAAGGTGCAGTAATTATGTTCTTACTATGTCCCTTCAGAAACACCCGGGAAATAATCGGGACATAATGGATGGTTAAAATACTCGCAACACACATCAGACCACAAGGTCTTTTATATTAGGACGTACGTCCTAATATAACCGACGGGCCTTATGTCTAAGCTGAACGGGAATCACCTCGCCAAAACAAGGCAAAAGGAAAGAAAAAAAAAGGATTCTCGTTACACGCCCATTGAGGCATTTGGGAATATGATGTTAGGCCCATAGTTTCTTGACCATCGGAACACTAAGGGTGATGTGGTCAGCATAACGCCGGCCGTGAAACAAGGCAAAAACTCCTGAATAAAAAAATAAAATTTTTTTTTTGGGTCTCGTAACATAGAACACAGGAGGAAAAAAAAACCAAAGAAGGAAACCGAAGCCTGTGAGTTGTCAAAGAAAAACGAATATAGGTAAATAGGAGGCACTCGTGATGCAGACAGAATTATGACTTTTTATCCTAATTCTTTCTGTCTTGCGGGGTCTGCTACTTACCTCTCTGCGGTTATCATTTCGCAATATCATCTCACCGTAATCAAATCTGTTAGCACGTAAAGTCACCAGATAGCCAAGATCACTCAGCTTTATCATAAAAGCAAGATAAACACACGTAGCATACAGCCGTAAAAAACCGTATCCATCATTAGCAAATATCTATATCCGTTTATGCACCTGATAAATTAAAGCTAATAAGTCATTCTTTCTCTATTTCTAAAATTATATTTTGTTTTTCTTTATTTCTTTATCTTGTAGTTTCCTTATTCTCATTATCTAGGTACTACTTTGAATTTCTTTTTTTTTTTTTTTGGTCCAATCGTATTTTCTACATAAAATTAACAATATTTTATGCAACAACTCGTTGTCTGTGGAAGTAAGAAAGAGAGTTCTTCGGTGTTTTATGGAGATAATCCTATCATGTGGAAGTAAGTCATGGACAATTAATAAACAAGCAGGAAAAGACCTGGGGGTTACAGGTATATGGTTTTACAGAAGAATGCTAAAAATACGACGGACAATTAAAAAAAAAAGAGTAAAGATAGAAAGAAAGAAGCGCACAAATAAAGTTCACTACTTACTTTAGAAGAAAAGTTATCAATTTTCTATGAGCATATTATGAGGAGAAGAAGAAAAAAAGTGGAACATGTTCAAATAATAGGCAAGATTGAACAAAATAAGAGACCTTGGACAACAAAGACAGAAGGTGCTGGAAAGTTTGACATTGTGACATGAAAAGAAGTCAACAACACAATGGGTAGACAATACTAGAGACAGGAAGTTGTGGAAAGGCACGATCGCCAACACCAACAGGTATGGTCCCTGACAACAAAGAAGAAGAAGAAAAAGAAGAAGAAGAAGAATGTTGAAAATCGTTCTTCGCCCATCTTTTGTTCTTCCTGAATGTAACATTTCTTGTTCTCTAATGCTCTTTTCGGGGGTTTTTGTTGTTGTTGTTAAAATCCAGTGTTTAAACTGAGACCTTGTTTCCATGTTTTCACTGAAAGTTTACCCATTTCACCCCGTTCCCCCACTTCGTTATTCGAATATAAACACTGTTTTCCTTTCCAGCCGCAGAAAGTGTGGAACTCCTCCGTTTGAACGAACACCAATTACTTACAATTACCAGTTATTGACACAGTTATCTAAGCTCTCAACAATTTTAATTTCCCTCAAAATTAACTTGTTTCACTCTCCAAACGAGGTGAACTGAAAGTGGAAACAAAATATCGGATTTCAGAAATAACCAAGTTTTATTTATCCGAACCGGCATTTCCGAATCTTCAAGCGTTACTTGTCTTCGATGAACAAAAAGACTCTAACTAAAGATTTTCTTCAGGAAAGTGCTTCCCGTCAAAATAACGCATTGCAATAACAAATAATTTTGCTAAATCTCGAAACTGCTTGTATCTCTGGACGGACTTATTCCTTGTATCTCTGGACGGACTCAATCCTGGTATCTCTGGACGGGCTTATTCCTTGTATCTCTGAACGGACTTATTCCTTGTATCTCTGGACGGACTCAATCCTTGTATCTCTGGACGGGCTTATTCCTTGTATCTCTGAACGGACTTATTCCTTGTATCTCTGGACGGACTCATCTTGTATCTCTGGACGGACTTAATCCTTGTATCTCTGGACGGACTTATTCCTTATATCTCTGAACGGACTTATTCCTTGTATCTCTGGTCGGACATTCCTTGTATCTCTGGTCGGGCTTATTTCTTGTATCTCTGGACGGACATTCCTTGTATCTATGAACGGACTTATTCCTTGTATGTCTGGACGGACTTATTCCTTGTATCTCTGGACGGGCTTATTCCTTGTATCTCTGGACGGACTTATTCCTTGTATCTCTGAACGGACTTATTCCTTGTATCTCTGAACGGACTTATTCCTTGTATCTCTAGACGGACTTATTCCTTGTATCTCTGAACGGACTTATTCCTTGTATCTCTGGACGGACTTATTCCTTGTATCTCTGACCGGACTTATTCCTTGTATCTCTGGACGGACTTATTCCTTGTATCTCTGAACGGACTTATTCCTTGTATCTCTGAACGGACTTATTCCTTGTATCTCTGGACGGACTTATTCCTTGCATCTCTGGACGGACTTATTCCTTGTATCTCTGGACGGACTTATTCCTTGTATCCCTGAACGGACTTATTCCTTGTATCTCTGGACGGACTTATTCCTTGTATCTCTGAACGGACTTATTCCTTGTATCTCTGGACGGACTTATTCCTTGTATCTCTGACCGGACTTATTCCTTGTATCTCTGGACGGACTTATTCCTTGTATCTCTGGACGGACTTATTCCTTGTATCTCTGAACGGACTTATTCCTTTTATCTCTGAACGGACTTATTCCTTGTATCTCTGGACGGACTTATTCCTTATATCTCTGCACGGGCTTATCCTTGTATCTCTGGACGAACTTATTTAATTGTCATTGCAGATGGACTTATCCCATGTGGGTTACAGGCAGCGATATATTTTGAAAGTATTGATAATTTGGCAACATATTTTCGATTCGGTAATTTCCACCTTTTTAAACCTGATTAATGCCGCCTGTTTGTATTAGTATTTCTTACTCTCTTCCTTAGTTGCAAGGTATTACTTTTATAATATATTTCCATCTGGTTGATATACAGGTGAATAGTATATCTATGATGATTGCTTTATTTGTTTCATCATTAGATACGGCTTCATTAGCGGTGGGGGGGGGGGGGGGGGGGGGGGGGGGGGAGGGGGGGGGGGGGGGGGGGAAAGACTGTCAGTTATTTTTAGCCCTAATTCGTTCATACTAGTTCCCGTTCACAGACTAGCGTTTATCTCAACCTGGACGCTGCAGCCCGAGGGAGGCGTCATCTCTTTTTAGAAGGCGGTAGATAATACCATTGGGAAAGGAGAGAGGCGAAAAAGTATAAGAAAGATGTAGGGAAGGCATTTAGTCACAAGAACTTATCTCAATTTAATTTTCTTTTTAAATCGACTGCCTCGCTGACTTATTTGACAAATTAAATGACGTTAAACGGAAACCACAACTCCTCCACTTTAAATTTGCTTGTTTTGCCATTTCTTCTCCTTCCCTGTTTTGTAACTTTAGGATTCGTGCTATAAGTTTGTTTCGCCCTATATTGTACAGGAGTCAGAAGTAGTATCTCCATTTTCGCCCTATATTGTACAGCAGTCAGAAGTAGCGGTATTTTCGCCCGTTATGGAGAATGTAGCCACCACACCTACAGATAGATTCACTGGTTGAAACCTATGCTAAAACACAAACTCTTATAATGGTGGTTTCTAAAGCCATTTGTTTTACACGATGAGGTTACCAGCCCCATACACAACCTCATGTATGTGGTCTCAAACATCACACTTGCTGTCACGTGCTCGCCTTCAAAGCATGTATACACTGCGCTGGCTTGGCCATGTCCGCCGCATGTAAGATGGTCGCATCCACAGAGATATTTTCTACGGACAACTGGCAGATGGCAAAAGAACAGCCGGGCAACTGCAGCTGAGGTTCAAGTACGTGTGCAAGAGAGACATGAAGGCACTGGACATACATTCAGCAGCCTGGGAGGATGAAGCTGCTGATACCACGAAGTGGCGATGCTCAATACGGCGCAACCTCAGATTGGGCGAAAAGAAGCTCTCTCAACAAGCAGAAGAGAAAAGAATACAACAAAAGGAACACGAGGCAAAAACAAACAAACAAAACAACAACAAAAAAGAAACGGCTGAAGTCTATCACTTCAAGAGCTCATTACGACAGTCAGCTATGACTGAAGGAAGCTACTATTACGTCATACGTGAAGGTGCAATAGTCCTGTCCTTTCTTTGTCTCCTCAGAAACATCCGGGAACTACGCTTGTCATATGTCGCACTTTGACGCACATTTTGTCCGTTTAACGTTTTCAGTAAAAAATAAGTAATAAATAGCACCAAGGACAACTTATTGTTGTATAAATAATCTTCACCCTTGGATGTTACCGTGCTTGCTCTGAATTATATTCTTCCCAAAGGAGATCAGATTACACATGATGAGAGAATTCTCTAGGAAATGCAAACATATTATTACATTAATGTATGGACTTCGCACATATTTTTAATTCACTGTCATAACCTTTTAGTTCCCAGAGGAGCACATGCCTTCAGTACACGCCAAGTACTTCTGTTCCGTGCTGTCCGTTCATGGTATTCACATGTCTCCTTTATAACCTTCACGTGTATATTTAATTCCCTTTTCCACGCGCGTGTGTGTGTGCTTGCGAGTGTGTGTGTGTGTGTGTGTGTGTGTGTGTGTGTGCCTACCTCTACATCTCTTACCCTGGGGATTCATGGATAAGGATTACCTTGTAAGGTTATTAACTACTTTAGCCAGTGTGCGTCCCATCCAACGCCAGCGTCTTCCTGCTCCACTGATATTTATCTGGTTATTATGGGCATATTCGTCTTCGTTTCTCTTATCGCAAGACGCCTGCATCACGCATAAAAGCGTTGATGTTCCCATACTGCTGTGGTTTACGTAGCAATTTATTTTAAATGTTGAGGTTGCCAGCCCCAAACACAACCTCATATTAGTCGCCTCTTACCAGATGCCGGAGGCAACCAGTAGGCCTATTCTTTCTGTGTCTATTCAGAGACCCTCGGAATCTACACTCAACACTAGAAATGTGCATCTGGCGATTCTTAAAATTCGTCTGTTCGCGAGTTAAGCTCGATTAAAGACATGCAAATACATCTAAACTTGAAAATTCAACAACCTCAAATTGAGCTAATTTCTTCGCACTACTGCACGTATTTATTTTCTCAGTAGCATCCGCAAATTCCAGAACTGGTTCCGGTATTATTATTTCACCCAGCGAGCGTCTGACGAGAGTAGAGGAATCCGATACCAGAATGTAAATAATTGGTCCCTGCTAGAAGATTCCAAGATTTAACTTTATGAATAAACACAGGCAAGGAAAAAACACAAGATATGTCAAACATTAACTTCACAGCTCCTCCGGACTTGTCAACTACCGACACAAACATTCACGATCGTCTTCGTGTATTCTTTGCCGCATTATTGTTTCAGCGCTTTCACATCGTTTCAAGGTGTTCAAACATGAAAACGATTAACTCCGTTTCCAGTCACTCTAATTTTAATTTTTTAATTTTATTTTTTCCGCCCTCTTCTCCCCTCCTCGCATTTCTACAAACCTGTACCTGATAATAAAAAAGGTCTTGGCGTATAAAAGAAAATATAATCAAAGTTGTCAGATTTTCCTAAGAGATCGCATAGTATCGAAGAAAGGACAAACAATGTCAAGAAATACTTACAAGGCACACACTCACAAAGAGATAACAGTTTTTTTTTTTTTTTTTTAAACTAGACTGCGAGAAAAGAGACATAGAAGTTTAGAACGACGTAAGGCAATCTTGATCTCTGAAGTTAGGAAAGAAAATAATAAAAACAAGGAAAATTTAACAAATGTTACTTACAATAAAAGATTCAGACTAATTAGCGTTAATCCTTCTTCTTCTTCTTCTTCTTCTTCTTCTTCTTTAATCCCTGTCAGATTTCCTCATTAATTACTCTAATAAAGGCAGTTGTCAGGTCGAGGCGTTGAAACGATAAGGACGGAAATAAAGACAAGGATACGACTAAAAATTAATAATAATGTAATACATTTGGAAACTTAATACATGTTAAGGTAGTCCAATAGTTGATACTGCCGTAGCTATGGGAATCAAGTGTTAGAGACTTCACTATACTAGGTTCAGCTTTACGAGATGGGGTGACCCGTTCTCTTCTTCACTGTCTTTACCTTCCTTGATCCAAGAGCTGAGTCAGACATTTACAGCTGGGTGGACTAGAGTGTAACGTTACCAGGTTTCGAACTCGGTATCTTTGCCGCGAGTGACAATCGCTCTAACCACTCTGCCGTTGATATTTGGAGAATAATTAACATAGAATATTTATAACATTAATAGTTTACGATTTTTAGAGAATTGATCTTGTAAGAACATTGATAGAACTTTATATTGGATAATCTGAAAGATTTGGAGAGTTAATAGAAAATATTATTGGAAGAGTTAAACTGTAAGGGTTATTGATCAAATTGGCTGTATGATTCTATTGGAAGGTCAATATTATGAAATATTTGAAGAACTCATGGCATGACATATTTAGAGTTAAAAGTATGAAATATTTGAAGAATTCATGGTATGATATATTTGAACTGTTACTAGTATGAAATATTTGGAGAGTTAATGAAATGAAATATTTGAAGAATAAATAGTATGACATACATACAGAATAAATAGTATGACATACATACAGAATAAATAGTATGACATACATACAGAATAAATAGTATGACATACATACAGAATAAATAGTATGACATACATACAGAATAAATAGTATGACATACATACAGAATAAATAGTATGACATACATACAGAATAAATAGTATGACATACATACAGAATAAATAGTATGACATACATACAGAATAAATAGTATGACATACATTCTTCTTCTTCTTCCGTCCTTAGCCAACGACCGTCAAAGCAGTCATGACATACATACGCCTAGTGGCGTACATACAGAATTAAGGACATACAACGAATAGATTTTCTTACCGAATAAAAAGTAGGACATACATCACGCCTAAAATGGCGTGTAGGACAACATACAAATAAAATCCGTTTGTTGTTGTTTCCATAAGAATAAAGTAGTATGGCAAACGGGTGATCAGCCCGTTGTTATGACATACATACAGAATAAATAATGTGAAATATTTCAAGAATTATTTGAAATATTTGGAGAGTCAATAAATTGTGTGGAGAATTATTAGTGTGAATAATTTTTAGAATGATAGTATGAGGTCTTTGAAGAATTACTAATGTAAAGTATATGAAGAATTAACAGCTTGAACCATTTAAAGAATTTATAACAAATGAATAAACAAACATTAGTTAATGTTTAGAAAAACAATATCATGAAATATTTAAGAAGCTGACAGTCTTAAATGTATCAAGATTTGCTGAAAAGAATGAATGTCTTTTTATTTATTTATTTACCGCCCCCTAGTCGCTTCCTTCGACAAGATGTGAACCGTGCTCCTATTCATCCTTTGTCTCCGGCGCGACCCCTAGGAACCCCAGGACGTAGAGACTTGATAGTGTGGAATATTTGGAAAGTTAATAAATCGGAATACCTAGAGAGCTCACATTGTGGTTATATTTTGAGAGTCCATAGCGAATAATTTGCCAGGAATATTTGAGAGCTCATCGTAAGAAACCGTTGCAGGGGTGATAATGTGAAAGTCTTGATGAGGCACTCGAGATTTACGAGACTGGTGAAGAGAAAACCAAGTACTAGAGCACGCATAAATCACTAGTTACACTGAAAGCTGTCAAAGCCGTCTTGCTCTGCTAACGTTCCAGCCTGAGTAGAGAGAGCGTGCAGTTTCTCCATGGAATCTCGCAACTTGATTCCGCATCAAAGATCTGGATTTTAAGCGCCTAAAATAAAAACTAATTTGCGTTTGTTTCAAATTTCCTCTGATTAGCCCTATGTTCCGCAACGTTCATCAGGCATAAACATTTTAATGAAAGGAAAACACTGGCGAAGGCGGGAGTTGTTCCCGGGCGCCAAAAAGAAGAGGGACAAAATTTAGCCAACAAAGCCATCTGTTATAAGTCCTTGGTTAAGACTGTTTGTTCTCTGAGCAGGATTCTGAAATTCAAGAATGTTTCTAAGAACAGCTGCAGGGGTGAGTGAAAACTGTGCTGGCTACAGCTCAGAACGTGCTGTGTGGTCTGAGCAGAGATATGGTTATTGAGAAGCGTTCTGTGATACTCTACTGTCACAACGTTCTCGCTTGCTGGAGCTTACGTGAGAATTTTAAATGAATAGTGTTTTTTAGGTGTAGATCCTATTTGTTTTTACTGACGTAAGGGCAATAGGAAATCGAGGAGGAGACGAAACATCACAATAAAATTATCAGATCAAATCTGGTACCATTTTCGCAAAGAAAATTGGCTACAAAAATCTCCAAAATTGTTTCTCTGTTGCTGTGCACATTGATAAATTGCCTGTTTACTTCCCCATGTTTTTTTCCTGCTTAGAGCTCTGTTGTCCCCTTGATCGTGTTATAACGCATAATTTTTTTTTCTTTAACAGGATAAAGAATTATGTTGCAATGTACCTTGTTGTCTGTATCATTGTCGCCCTTTATCTTCCTATATAACCTTAACCTTCAGCAAATTTATGACAAGCCTTTCTGCCTTGTGTCATCCGTTCAAAGTCTTTCCGTGTCTTTGTAAATTATAGTCAATTGCATAACATTTCTGCTGCTACCTGTGCAGTTATCCATTGTTCATGTTGTGTTCGAATATTCCAGGAAAAAACACTAAAGGTTTCCTTAGAAGAAAAAAGGTGAGTCTGCGGTTCAGGCTCCTTCCAGTTTTCTCTGGGTCGCGTCATGAACCTCATTAATAGAGGACCTTCTTTTATCTTGGACGATTGAACTGATTTATCTGAATTAATTGCTTTGGACGACCTGTTCATATTTTCTACCGTTTTTTTTCCTTCAGGTTTGGGTGGTCGGCCCCGTGCACAACTCTCCTTAGTCGCCTTTTCCGATATGTCTCATAAGTTACAATGTTACTATCATAAGTTACAGTGTTACTATCATAAGTTACAGTGTTACTATCATAAGTTACAGTGTTACTATCATAAGTTACAGTGTTACTAATCTGTGCACCCCTTTTGGGCCTCGGTAACACAAGGGTGACTCGTGGTTAGAGGAGGCGCAAATCTGCACAACGGGGGGAAGATGGAGACAAAGAGATTTCTAATGAGACTTAGTAATGAAGAGAATTATGGTAGAAGGTAAACTTCTTTCTCTTTCTTTGATCCTTAGCCGCCGACCGTCAAAGCAGTCAGTGGCCATCACGCCTAGTGGCGTCTTGTAGGGCAACAACAAATTGATCCCACTTTGCTCGGTCGGTGGCCATCCTTCCCAACTCTGGATAACACCAGAAGGTAAACACTGATACATTATTGATCTGTTCATCTCATTATGTTTCTTTACTATTTTTATTAGCGTCGCCATCCTCTTTATCTTCTCCTTCAACGTTTCCGTCAGTTACAATTTTCAACAACCATTTTAAGTCCCAAATATTTTGATTGTGTGTGTGTGTGTGTGTGGGTGGGTGCTTGTTTTTTTTTAATAACCACTTTCGATAGGTCTAGTTTCATTCTCGATTTTTCCAACATCTCTTTATTTTCCTGCCTCAGTCTATTGAAATACTCCGTTGTTCTATACTGAGAAGACCTCAGTTATGTTTTCTTCGTTGAAAATGTATATGAGTGAAATTTTTAATCTGAACTTTTTTAAGTTAATATATGTCTTATGTTGTTGAATATCGTTTTTAGCCATTCCTGTCACCTTCTTTTCTTGTGTGTTACCTCTTGCATACACTGTTATTAAAGTACGTTTGTCCCATAGCAGATACTGCCGTTGGGGGGATTGTGTTAGAGATTTCAACATACTAGGTCCAGCATCGAGAAATGTGGTGACCAGTTCCCTTCCTCGCTGCCTTTTCCTTCCCTAACTCATAGTCAGGTAACCCTTTATAACTGGGTAGACTGAAGCGTGTCTGTACCGTGATTCGAACCCGTCGCCTTAGCTGCGAGAGACCAACGCTCTAACCACTCTGCCAGTCGGACGCTCCCACAGTTATTATGTATCCAAAATGTAATAAACTTTTCATTTATACCAGTAACTTTTTTATTTAGTCTTATGTTTTATCTATAAGTGAATTCATATGTCCTTTGTTCGTGTCCTTTCTTCCCTTAAGATTCAAATTTTCGTTGCGTCAGTTCCAGGTTTTTATTTTACATTTTAAGCTGCTCTATGTTTTCATTTTTGCTCTACAAGCTATATTTTTATAACTTGTCATTAAAATCAGAAATAAGACAGTTTGTCACTTGACGAGGTGTGGATGATACAATGTGAAGAAAAGAAGAAAGTTATGACAAGTAACGAGATAATACATAAGAGTGTTATTGCTGGCTGTGCACTAGAGAGGAAGCCCAGGGAATTAAGTGAATGAGTGACTTTTCGATTGATGAATCAACGGATAGTTTGGTACATGAACAAGACTTGTAAAGCGTCTGAATTATCCCCCGCTATTTTCCTAACGACCCTAACGTGTAGTTGGTGGGAGTTTAGTGGGAGGAGGTCTGATGCTGTGAAGTGGGGGGGGTGGGGGGGGGGGGGGGGGGGGGGGGGGGGGGGGATGGACTCTGAAGAGACGCAGACAGAACAGGACTACTGCACCTTCTGGCATGTCGTACAAGATGACTTAACTAAGGTTTGCATGGAACTGGCAACCTCACCATGTACAACAAACAGCTACAACAACCATCCCTGCAAGAACATGTGAATGTTTGGTGCAAGCTTACTGCAAGAGGATTAACCACAGTGGTGGCTCCATGTTCCGTAAAGAAGGCAAAGGTAAAGGATGATGATAATGATGATGATTAACACATTTCTAGATCTAGAATTCTCCACAGACACTCGATGACAAAAGACATCCGAGAATGTTTATACATAAATCACTGTATCCCAGACGAGCCTCCATTTTTGTGTGTGTGAGACAGAAAGGGAATGAGATAAGCCAGTTAATTTGTGTATATAATTGAAACGGGGAGGCAGAAGGTCGACATTAAATGACCTATATATTCATTAGCTCCAGGTTTATTGCGGCTCCTGTTTGTCTGAATGAAGCCATATTGCCACGGCGATGTTCTGTTTAAACAGTGGCTTAAAATAGAAACATGCGCATTCAATATGCACGAGAGTTCATGAGGTTAACTCGGGTTTTGATGATAAGATATGTAGATGTATTTCAAAATTATTACATCTTAGACATGTATTTTTTCCTGTGCCTTAACCTCGCATATGTAAGTAAGCATGACTTATAAATTATAGCCTGTTGTTAAACGTTTTTTTTTTTAAAGACCTAAGATTGAAACTTCTCTATCAACTTTACTCATGTTCTTCTTTTTTCATAGTTTTTTTTTTTTCTTTTCGCATGTCCTTTCTCCTCCTCTCCCTCCCTCCCTTTATACGTGGCGACCTACTTTTGGATCTTCCAAAAGCTCGAACTGACCTCTTCCGAAGTTGCTTTAGTTATGCAGTTGCTCTAACATGGAATGCTTTACCCAAGTCTGTCAAAACTAATAATTACACCCCAGTCAAAAGACATCTACATTCACATGTCATGCAATCTTGTACAAACACTTAACAATAATTATGTTTTAGTTATCACAACGTTTCCATGAGCATTTACTTGTCAATGTGATATTTTCAATTTTAATTTAAACTTTAAATATGATGTAGCTTTATTGTTTGACCTCTCTCTCTCTCTCTCTCTCTCTCTCTCTATATATATATATATATATCCCTCTCTCTTCTCTGTGTGCGTTAATGTCTATGAGTAAATGTATCTGTGTGTGCTCAGTTACCGAATGTGTTGATGATATTGATTAATGTGATTGAAGTTATTAATATTTTAATTTGTAAAAACATTGAGAATTGTATTGCAGGGCAGAAATGTAAAAAGGCAATTATGCCTATTTCTTTACCCTGATGAAATAAAGATTTCATTCGTTCGTTCGTTCGTCCTGTCTCTCTCCTCACCTGTCCCTGTTTCATTCTTGCTTAGTTATGTAGAAAAAAAATATTAAAGCGAAAGCGACTTCTTTATTACAAAACTAAAAATAATAAATAAAAGTTAACATCCTTGTCCAGAACGTATGATGTAATTACAGAAGTGCAAAACGCCAGTGTGGTAAAATACAACATTGCGTTTTGACTTTCTTCGTCTCTCATACCACAAATCGCAGCTTCATTCCTTGTAACTACAACCATACAGTGAAATATTTCGGTGGTAAAATTGTGGACACTGCAGTAGGGGAGTGAAATGTTAGAGACTTCAATATGCTAGGTTCAGCTTTATAAGACGGGGTGAGCAGTTCCCTTTCTCCTGCCATTGTCTTCCATAACTTAAGAGCAGAATCAAATACCCATGTACAGCTGGGTAGATTGGAGTGAGACTGTACCATATTTAGAACCTAGAATCGGGTTGCTTTGCCACGAGAAGCAAACACTAACAATTCTGCCAATCGGACGTACAAAAGGTAAAAGTCGCCTCATAGTGATACTGTATTAAGGGGAGCGTAGTGACTTCACTATGTTAGTTCTGGCCATATGAGGTGGGGTGACCATCTCCCTTTCTCTTTGCTTTTGCTCCCTAATTCAAGAGCATTATCAAATACCCATTGGAATGTGACTCTGCTTGGATTCAAACCCGGAACCAGGTTACTTTGCCGCGAGAGGCAAGCACTGTAACCGCTTAGCCAATCAGATGCTTCGGTTGTATTCCACACACAAAAATTATATATATATATGCAAAAATGACTCTGTATAACCAAGCAATGGGGCTCCTGAAGAATTAAGAAGAAAAAGAAAACATCACGTGACTGAAAAACTGGACGAAAGAAACGCATCATTTTAACAGGCAACATAATAAAACCCCAGTTTATCCATAATTGTCCAAGACCTAAACTAAAGACCAGAAATCTAACATAAACTAAATACCAGAACTCCAAGTGGATTCATCTTCACTACATCACTATCTCTATGTCTTTATCATACATCATAAAATAAATCATATATTTTTGGACTCGGTAAGATACCATGAAACTTGAGACAAAATCTTTTTTATCATCTTTTCTAATAACGACTTACCCCCGTCCCTTCCCCGTTTAAAACAGATTGGCATATAAAATTAAGATTACACAACTGGCGTAGTGCCATTGAGAAAGACATAACGAAAGCTAACTGGTAGCACTGTTAGTGTTAACATTTATCAAAGATTTTACTTCAAGTTACCTCCAGCCATTCTAATGTAGTTAGAACTTTAAACACACACACACACACACACACACACACACACACACACACAAACCCAATCCAATGAAGACACAAGTAAAAAAAATAAAAATAATAAAAAGTACATTATTTTCGGGGAAAACAAGTTTTATCTTCAAGAACCTTCCATAAAATAAATAAAATCATAATATCTGTCCCTGTGAAAACATCGTTAAGCGAAGATAAGTAAATATTTCCTGGCACGTTTTAAAACAATTATTTCTTCAATGACTATCTGTTTTATTTGTTTCAAAAATATTTGAATTCCTTGAGAAATATATAAGGTACAGTTAGCACTGATTTCATAACGAAGATGTTGAATATTAGGAAACTTGAGATCACAGCAGTGGTGTACAAATATTGGAAGCGTGAGAAACGTTGCGCATGAGTAACAAAACTCTTTCCAGTCTCCTAAAAACATCATGTTGAGCTGCTAAATTGATATTTTTCGAAATGATTCAAAATACATCAATATCTTTAAGTCCCTGAGGTGTACTTGGATCGTCCAGATCTCCACCTCCCGGAACATTTAGGGACAAAACAAAAAAGTTGACGAAACATTAATTCCAGGGCCAAGTGGAACCCGCCATGTCGTTCATTGAGCACGCCAGACGAGACGCGGAGGTGAAGGTCACATATTCAGTCCATCAATAATACTCATAAATGCATTCTTTGCGACCTCTCACACCCACCGTGAGTCACTCAACGAGGAGGAGACCGTGTCATGTCACGTCATATGAGGTAAGCTTGAGTGAGCTAAACGAAGTAAGCCAAATGATTTCCAGACCTTCAAGTGACTCACAACAATGTATATCCACAATGACGAATTCCCTGTCTATCTATGTCTCTCTCTCTTTCTGTCTCTCTCATTCTCTCTCTCTCTCTGTATCTCTCTCTCTCTCTCTCTCTCTCTCGTTGTTTCCGTATCTGTATACATTCATATTTCTCACAACATATGTCGTTTTATTGATGTTTTGAAAATGTCTATTTCTTTTATTAAATATTTCTTTAATCATATCATCTTTATGGTTCATCATCTCACTTACACTGTCTCGATCACTCGAAATACATGTCTTCTATCTTCTTATTTTTTCGCCTGTCTGCTAAGATCTCTCTCTCTCTCTCTCTCTCTCTCTCTCTCTCTCTCTCTCTCTCTCTCTCTCTCTCTCTCTCTCTCTCTCTCGCTCTCTCTCTCTCGCTCTCTCAATATCTTATCTCACTTCTCTCTATATTTCTTTCTCTACCTGTTTCTCTAATTATCTTTCTGGCACTCTCCTACTTTGCTCTCCGATTGTTTCATCTGATCTCTACTACTTTCTCGTCGTTCCCTACCACTCTTTTCCGATTTGTCTTTATCTCCTTCTGTCTACGTTTATGTAATACCATCTCTTTTACATTTTCTATCTTTTTCATTAATCTTTCTGTCTATTTATCTTCTACATTTCTGACTTGATCTCTATTCTTATCTGGACATCTCTATTTTCATGCATCCCTCTTCTCGTTTGTCTTTTTATTTATGTCTGGATGTCACCTATTTCTATCTCTGTTATTAAATTATATTATATTACATTACTTTACATTACATTACAATTGTATTACAGTACATTGCATTACATTGCATCGTATTATGTAATGTTATGTCTTGTTATGTTATGTTATATGATATACTCAGTCATTAATAAGCACAAGTGAGTAATTACAGATATACATTTTGTTTGAAATAATTTGAAATAATCTTCTTTCGTTTTTCTTTAAATTTTTTTTTTAAGCCAGAGGCGGGCCCTCCTCTGAGCGCAGGACCCGATTGGGTCAAATCGGTGTAAGGCAGGCCCTGAGTAGAAAAGTTGCAAGGGGTAGGCTTACCAAGGGGGAATCGAACCCAGGATCTTCCGAACGACGTCCTCGCCTCGCTATGAAAGTGAAAGTTGACTAACCACACTGCCAACTCATACTACAAAAATTGTAAACGCAAAAGTCTCAGTCGGTTTACCTGGACTTGAGAGTATGAATGTCTCGCACCTTTAACCAACTAATAATTTTTCTTTCATACAATGAATTCCTCCTCTTCTTTCACACTGGGCTGAATTCATACACATGGTGAATTACCTTAACCAACAGTAATTCTTGCATCATTATTTACCTTTATTCTTTCTCAAAGATATTGTTATATATCCCAGTGGCGTACTAATGTGGGTAGTGCACCCCGGGTGACAACCAGGAGATTAAGGGGTACGAACGGACGCCTGCTAGTATACAAAGGTAGTCGCATAGCAGATCCCCACGCATTATACCCCAGTTATACCAAAAGGTTAAAGGTTAAAGCTCTATAGTAGAGGAAAAACAAACAATATACTGCCGCAGGGGAATTAAGTGTTAGAAACTTCACTACATACGGTCCGGCTTCGATAGCCGGTGTGAGCAGTTCCCTTCCTCGCTGATTTTGCCTTCCCTAACTTAAGAGCAGAGTAAGGTACCCATTTATAGCTGGGTAGACTAGAGCTTGATGTCACTGTGTTTCGAACCCGGTACCTATAACGGTCGCACGCTCACATGATAGTACTTACTCTTAAAATTATACTTGCAAGTGTGTTTCATTATGCGAGGTGAGGGGTAGCAAAGGTAGAATCCGCCCCGAACGCCCAATACTTTAAGTACGCCACTGACTGATCCAAATGTGCGCTCTCTGACGGTTGTAGCTAATTAATTGTTACATTCTTCCACGTGCGGTGTTAGCTAACTCTGTCGTTCTTCACTGTTGGGTTAGTTAGATCTCCTGCTGTGGTTGTTGGTTTACTTAATGCTCCCTCGTGGGTTTCTCCGTTAACTCGTCACTCTCAGATAGCTGTTGTCAGTGAAAGTTGTTGGCCTACTCCCTGACAGTCATGATAGATACATTTAAACTATCATCACAAGAGTTCCTAGTTAACTTTCAACTTTCCGCCTACCCTTCTATCCAAACATTCACACATCCACCTATCTATCTATCTATCTATCTATCTATCTATCTATCTATCTATCTATCTATCTATCTATCTATCTATCTATCTATCTATCTATCTATCTATCTATCTATCTATCTATCCATCCATCCATGCATCCATGCATCCATTCATCCATCCATCCGTCTATCCATCTATCTATCCATTCATCCATTCATCCATCCGTCTATCCGTCTATCTATCTATCTATCTATCTATCTATCTATCTATCTATCTATCTATCTATCTATCTATCTATCTATCTATCTATTTTGAATAACGAAAAGCGTCACAATAACGGCCAGCAAAAATTCGTTAACTGGATATGCTGAAAATATCAAAATGGTTGATCAGACCCCACCTCCAGCATCATGAGAAAATGCCATGAGAAAATGCCAAGAGAAAATGCCAAGAGAAAATGCCAAGAGAAAATGCCAAAAGAAAATGCCAAGAGAAAATGCCAAGAGAAAATGCAATGAGAAAATGCCAAGAGAAAATGTCAAGAGAAAATGCCAAGAGAAAATGTCAAGAGAAAATGCCAAGAGAAAATGCCAAGAGAAAATGCCAAGAGAAAATGCCAAAAGAATATGGAAAAGACAAAGATAGTCCAATTGTAGATACTGTCGTAGAGGAGTGCAACATTCATCATACTAGGTTTAGCTTTGTTATGAGATGGGGTCACCAGTTCCCTTCCTCACTTCCTTTGCCTCCCCTAACTCAAGTGCACTGTCACGTACCCATTTACGGTTTTGTAGACAGGAGTGAGAGGCTACCAGCATCACGCAACGTGGTAACATGTGGC